>JAMZAV010000358.1:1237500-1724197 GCA_024449915.1 Sweltsa coloradensis | reverse complement strand
ACCCAAAAACCAAAAAAACCACAAAAAACGATTTGAAGTTGGGGGACTAGATCAATGAATCGGTAGCGCAATTAATTGATACACTTCAATCCCTCGAGTAGCTAGCGCAGGCACTGACGACGGCGTCTAGACCGGGTGAATGATGCTGGTAGATACGGGGAGAGGCACACCCCCGCACGGGGTACGTATTTGGATATTCGTTTCAACAACCCCTAAAAAAGTATACAAATTTAATTAGTCAATTTTTTCTCTCAGCCAATCTAAAAAACCAAACCAAAGTTTTCCCCAAATAGGGGCCTGGAATAGTTATTGATACATAAATATATGCCCTACGGTACGTAGACCATTGTGAAATTTGATGAAAAAGACATGGGGTTTTGCCCCTATAATTTCAACTGTGGGCCTATGTAAAATTTTTAGGCCAAATACTTTAATTTATGAACAGAAATATTTTGTGGGCCCCCATAATAATTTTTAAGGGGTTAAATATTTTTTTTTTTTACTGAAGCTATGGGGTAGGCGGAGGCCTATAAATTTTTATGCTTTGTGAAACTGAAAAAACCAAAAAAAAGGTTTTAGGTAGGCGGAGGCCAGCCCAATTTAAGAAATTTCCCAAAAGTTCATTTCCCACAAAATTCAAAAGTAAAAAAACATAACAACTCATGAGGCCTAGGGCCAAATATAAAGTTTGACTAAACTAGTAGCCTAGTGATAACATTCTCCTACTTAGTTCCAAGAACTTTTTTTCGGGTGAGGGGCCCACGAAAATTTTTCGAAAGGGGAAATTTATGATAAGGCACTTTTAGGTTTTTAAAATATTTTTTAAATTTATTTTTTACCTTATTATTACCTACAGATTCAACTTTAAGGACCAATACTAATAAAATTAGAGACAAAAAACCTAATTCATAGTCGTTTTAAAATAAAATCCTACGGTACTATCAATATGTGTTACACGACAGGATCCCAAAGAAACTTACAAGATCTTAAATAAAGGATAGTGGCCTATCGTGGGCCACGGGCCAATCCCTGTATTCAGGAATCTTTTTTTCCACTGACCCTTTTAAAATTTTTTCTTAATATCTTAGGCCTAAAAAAAAAAAGCCTAGCTCCTACACCTATTCAAAAAAACATGCCAACGACCCATACCCTAAAAATAAAAACCGAGGCTATTTAGTTGGCCTTCGGGTAGCCCTAGGTTCCTACCGTGGGCCCCTATTTATTTAGGCGCTGAATCGACGGGGAAAACCGCTTATGATACGGGCAGCAAAAAGTCCGTTGGGGCGACGCGGCAACCACGCCATTGGACAACTGGGGCAATGATCCGTCCGGTTCAATAAAATAAATGAAAAAAAATTTAATTAACACGATAATAACATTTTTTTGAAAAAACCTAGGGGATCCCTAGTAGGCAAGGTCTAGAGCAATACTATATAGATCGGAAAATAGCCCCCTAAAAAGCTTAAAAAAGTCGGGGTGGGGCTAGGCCTTCACATTTTGAGGTTAAACCTGCCTGGGGCTTTGGTCCTAGGCTACCCCAGTCTTCTTCGGTTTGGGTTTTTGGCTGCTTTGTGGGGGGCAGGGGGAGGTTGCGTGGAGCGTTTTTGGTGTTTAATGAAATTTAATCCCAAGTAGGCCTTACATATTGTATAGCTAAATATACGCGCTTCGCGCCCCCCCCCCCCAACCCCCCATAATGATCGGCCCCCCAACAAAGAATTTTGGCAGACAGCCCACACAAGGGCCCTGGGCTAGCCTAGACGACACAAGACCTCCCTAACCCACCCCAGCTGGACAAGGCCCATCTAGGCTAGGTCTAGCCCTAGTGAAAAAGGCCTGTAGGGGTATGTACGTAAACATGGCTATGCCTAGACCTTAAAACATTCTGCTTAGGCTCGGGGCTAGCAAAAGCTTTTTTAAAAACCTCTTTTATGGTTTATCCCATGGGCCTGGGCCCCTAGGCCCGCTAGCCCTACCCTAGCCTAGGCCAGGGTGTAGCCACATAATTTTACCAGTTGTAGGGGCTTTGCAAACTAGGGCCCCAGGGGCCCAGGGCCCAGGGCCCAAGCACTAGGCATTAGATTATCAATCTCACACTTTCCTTTTTCAATTTGATGATTGGGGTAGCACCCCGCATTCCCCCCCCTGGATATAGGCCTAGGGCTAGGCTACCCCAACCCTACCGATTAGGACAATCTTTGGCCAATCCTTTGGCAAAACCTCTTCACAAAATTTGGCTACAGAGTGCAGATAGACTGTTAATGCCGAATAAACCGAAAACATTTTTTATAGACTGACAGCGAAAAAAATTACTAGTATTTTGAAGTGAAAGCCCGGCTATGGCCAAGACATTTTGAGCGACGTCTTTTTTACAAAACAAAGCCGTGTACCGAACCTAAAATAAAACAGGCGGGGAAATTAAAAATATTCAAATGTTTCAATGGATTTTTCACACGTAAAATATTTTTTGTTTTTTTTTCAGTTTCGATTTAAAAATTTCAGTTTATTAACTTTATCATCAAATATCGAAGGGAAAGGTCGGCCATTTTTAATAAATCAATTTCGGGGGTTAGTTTTACCCCCAAAAAAAAAGCCCGAGGTTTAAATTTTGGGGGTTAAAAATAACCCCCCAAAAATGCTAACCTCCTTTTGGAATACGAAAAGGGGGGTTTGCTCGGCTAAATCCAAATTTAACCCGATTTTTTTTTTCCCCCCCTTTTTGAATCCCGGGCCCCGATGGTTTTACAAGTCTTTTTTAAGTTTATTTTACCTTTTTTCAAAAACAACTAGGAAATTTTCGAAGGGGTTAACTTTGATATTTTTTTGTCTTTTTCGTACATTTTGTTTGTAAACTTTTTTCAGAATAAGACTTAGGGGTAAGTGGGGGAAAAGGGAAAAATGGGGTAAAAAAGGAAACAGCCTAAAATTACCCATATGACCTATTTTAAAAAAAAACAAAAAATATTCCATGTGACCTTTTTTTTTTCTCAACAAATATAAAAAATCAGCTCATTCTGATGTTTAAATTTTAAAGTTTTTTTGATTTTTTAAAAACTACCTACATTAAAAGTTGAGTAAGTTCAGCAAAAAAATTTGAAAAAAAATTTTGTCCAAAGAGTAGTGGCCTACCTAAAAAATATTTTGACATATAAAAAGTTCCCCTAACTTGAACATGATTTACAATTGTTTGCATTTGATTATCTTAGCCATCATGGCTGTTTAAACCCTGTTCCATTTACCCCATACCCCCTCCATTTGGGGGTAATTTGGAAATGGTTCGGGGGAATTAGGAACAAGTGGGGTAAAAAAAAGGGAAAAACACGTTAACCATGGTTATATTTTTTGGGGGGAAAAGGGAACATTTCTCGTCTTCACAGCCAAACTTATTTCCATTGTTTGACCCAAATGTTGTGAAAAAATTTATTTAGGCCCCTTTTTTTGCTTTTTCCCCAATTTTTGAGACTGGGAAAATATCACCTCAGGATTTTATTTTAAAGATTCCCATAAAATTGAGTGCGTTCCTAATTTCCCCATATTCCCCCCGTTATAAAATTTTATTTGAAAAGTTAAATCACCCCCCCTTTCCCCCAATTTTCCCCTACTTATTTTCAAGGTGATAATTTAAAACTAAACTAACCCTATTGTCACAAAAACAACTAAGAATATTTTTTACACAAATGTAGCCTTCGCTCCCTCGGTTTTAAAAATATAATCTGATATTTTTTTCTTACATAGCACCCCACATTTTTTAAATTTTGAAAATTTTTTTTTTTTAAAAACATACATCAGATATGTCTGTTCCTATTTACCCCTTTTTGTTTTACCCACACAAAAGCTACAGTGTTGTCTGTTCCCTTTTCCCCAAAATGACGGGGAAAAATAGGAAAAAATACCACTTTTTACTTGATTTTTTTCTAGTACTGTTTTTTGGGAAAAAATGACACACAATTTATTCCTTACACAAACAACAGTGCAAAGAATAATGTACAACAAAAAAATCAAAAAAAAGCCCAATTGTACCTTTTACGAAAGTCAAGCTGAAAAAGTTCTAAAAGTGTTCCCATTACCCCACTTACCCCTAAATGTGTTCAGAGAGAACTTCGAGAAGGGGGTCAATAGGGGTACCCAGTTCCTAACAATTTTTACAAGTATTTTTTTACATTTGTCTGTTAAAAAACGTTTGTAGGGCCTACCAGTCTACATTCCCAAAGCTTTCACGTATGTTTACAAGTAATTTACGTGTGAAATAAAATACTATATTTTCGAGAAAAATTCTGGTTTATTTCTTCGGTCTCCCGCTGTTTCGTTCCTATTCAGGCGAGGGTAAGTGACAACGAAAAAACCTCAACATTGCCACTAACAAAACCCACCAAAACACACTCGGGGTTGCGAACTATTGCCGGCCCCAAGGCGCGCAGAGGCGTTTCCCCTCTCACAACAACACACGAGGGTTTCTGAACTTTGCGGGGCAAGGCAGCAGCAGGGTTCCATTTTCTTCACACACACCCTGAGGGTTGTGACTATTTTCGGCCGCAAGGCGCGCAGCGGGGTTCCATCCCCTACACACACACACACCACACTGAGGGTTTCTGAACTATTGCCGGCCCCAAGGCACGCAGCAGGGTTCCATCCCCCTTTCACTCACGAGAAAACAGTCCGAGCGATAGGAACAATTTTTAAGTAGTTAACTTCTCCTTTAGCCCCACCTTATGAAATATCTCCCCTAGACACATGCCCGGGGGCAGAAGGCCGGGGTTCGCTACAAGCCTTGTAGGCCTAGTTTCTTTACGCCACGCTTCCGTTATGACATTTGAGCACGCCTTTTTCCTTGTGTTGCGCTACGCTTATGCTATGCCAATTGTGGCTGTGCGCAGCACTTAGGCCTAGCCTGATACTCGTTATCGTTGCTGACCTATTGCACACCTGGGCCTAGGCCTATTTAATAGGCCTACCCTATATTGAGGTGTGATGTGTAGCCTAGTGCTAACTTAATGTATGAATATATTTTTTACCCTAGGCTATGTTCTGTTTCATTACAGATTGGAACTTGGGATCAGACCTAGGGGCCTTTTAAGCCCTAACGCCTCAGAGACCCTTTTACTCAAGACAAAAAATTAGCTTTGAAGAGGAAACGTAGACCGGAACTATGTTCTATGCCCTAGGCTAATAAAAATAACAATACACATATTAATGAGGCCTAGTTCCGTTCTACGATTAAAACTACAAGAACCCCATGTCCAGTCCAATGTTTACCTGATACTCGGTTGAGCTTTTGTCTGGAGAAGAGCCAATGACTACTGCCTCCTCTGTATGATAACATTTTTTCAATAAATGTCTACTTGAAATTAACTTTCTTGAACATTTCATCATTTCTATGCTTATTTTAATTAAAACACGGTAGAAATCGTGGCATAACCTTCAAACACAGTACAAAACGCACACGATGTACAGTACCGGAAGCGGCCATTGCTTATACGCATGAACTTGATTGTTAGCTTTCATGAAAAGTTTATGTTTTGTTAACAATTTATAAATTTGTAGAAATAAATAAAATTTAACTGTAGCAGAGCGGACGTGGGTATTATAGCGGCTATAGTCCACCTTTAAAACCTTTTAAGGTTGTCGTGTTTTTAAATCTAAGTACTTTAACCTTTAAACGTCCGCTATTTTAGCGAAAGTACTTTTCCGTTGAAAGTCCTTTATATTAAATAGCGACGGTTAAGTTTTGTAGGTGAGTATTAGCCATACGCCAAAGCGCTTACGGTGGTTAAATTTTAAATCTACATTTAACTATTATTTAATAATTTTTTTTGCTTGGTTATCACCTTTGTGATCAGGACTTGTTTAGTTTGGGTTTTTCTACTTCCGTCGTCTGCAGAAATTTGTTGCCTTTCCAGAGATTTCTACAAAGAGTTTCCAATTGCGAGGGGTTTTATGACCTCTTTTTTCATAACGAAGTGCAGCTAGCCATAAAGGGGGATGCCGGGTGGGTAAGTAACATTAAATTGACTATTTTATTACTAGGCCTACTTCAATATTTTTTTTAGCTATACCTAGGCTAGGCCCTAGTAGGCCTAGCCAGCCCTATCTAATTTTCAACAGCTTACCTAGGGGGGCTAGGGCCCAGCTAACTGGGCCCCCAGCCCGAGAAGAAGGGCCTGGTCGGGACCACGTATAGGGCCCCCGGGAACTCTTGTCGCTAAGCGGGTCCAACTTTCAACCACACTTTTCCCCAATAAAACAATGGAAAACAACTACAAATTAGAAATAAATGTGAAAAAAATTCAATATTAACAATTTATTATTAATCACCACTTTGCAAAATTAAAAATTTACATAGGTGAAACACAATATTACTCACAGACTAATTGCACGTTATTAGTTGATCACGGCGGCCTTTTTGGCAAAGTCTCTCCATTCTCGACCGTACCAACCAAAAACACCCAAACTTACTTTTGTCCTGCGGTCCCTGTCGTGTTTGTTTGTTTTGTACCTCATTCTGTTCTGGGGGGCCAGCCCCCCGCCCCGCCGGGCTCCGCCCCTGGAACCGTCGGGGCTCCGCCCCAAACCCGTGCTATCGACTATTTAAAATTGTTTACTTATAAAAAATAACCCACAATATCGCAAAAAGGTTGGTTACTACTTATAAGTAAATGCAAAATTCCCAAATCACAAAATGCGCGGCCTAATCGGTGGGACGCCGGTGTTTTTAATACATTAAATATATTTTATTTTAATCAGGGCTTACTTTAATCACTTATTTTAGCTTAATTTTAAATCTATTCTATTTGAAGTTGTTTACCATAGTTAGCTAGGAAAAAGGGTGTGAAAGAAGGACCGCTAGCGGACAAACCAAAGGGCCCTACCTAGGAGCCTAGGCCTAACATTTAGCCAAAAGGCCTCCTCAATAGTTCTAGGATTCTAGGCTACGTTTGGCACTAGCGATAGGCCTAGCTAGGGGCTAGTACATCAGAGGGTAACTAAAGCATCATTCACAACTAAGGCGTAAGGTGTAAGTCGCATGGTGTAAGTCGTAAGAAATGTGAGTCGTTCACAACTGCCTTGCTTCTCTCTCTTTTCTCACTCGCACACACACAGCTCACTGTTCTGATTGGCTTGTCGTAAGGCCTAGTCGTAGAATTGGATTTTGGGCAATTCGTTCCGACTTACGACTTGAGCCTTGCAACTTAGGAATAGGCCTAGCTATGAACGTTCTGATTGCAACACATACTCGGCAATACGAAATATTACGCCTTAGAACTAGTTGTGAATGATGCCTAAGTTGGTTGACAATCCACAGGTTTGCAATACAAAAGAAAACATGACATTCTATAGGGTAGACAAATCTTTGTCTCATGGCATGATTTGTTGCTGAGTAGGGCTACTACTATTATTCATGTTTTTTGCCCGGATGTAAATGTAACATAATATGTCACCCTGTCTAACACATTACCCTATAAACTTGAGTGTTCAGATCCCTTTGTTTTTACAAGTGATTATTTTGTTTCAGAATCTCCCATTCGGAATCCACAATAGATATCGTCTGACTGCTTTGTTCATCGTTTTCTTCGGTTCCGGGATTGCTGCTCCGTTCATGGTTCTTAGGCATCAACTTTTAAAGAAGTGAACATTCTGGTTTTAGTCAATAGGTAAGCTTGCCTAACTAATTAGGCCCGCCTACCTACTTAAACTTTCTAACCAATATCGTTGCAACCTGCATCCATTCATATGACAAATTTTGCAACCCATATTATATAGCTAGTACCTACTTAAATGGGGTGATTGGGATTAGGCCTACAACATTCTGAAACTTTAGTAGGATGTCGTTGAGGATTTCCTTAGCACACTGAGGCTCTCTAACCCAAAGCTCCGTTCCCGTAGTCGACTACCGGTAGCCTAGTTGGAACTAATCTGACAATCATCAACAATGAAAGTTACGTCACAAGCACGCGGCAGTGGAGATCCGAGTTAGAAGGCGACAGGTTAGTGGGATACTCTATATTGTATCCCAATGCTACTTATTTAAACAGACTAACCTGTAGCCTGAAATATTAAAGAAAAAAATCTCAATAGGCCTACGTACAAAAACTCATTGATGTGTAGATCTGGCCTTCTAAACACAAAAAATAAAATACGTAGGGTTGGCATTTAATTAGCCAGCCTACCTACATAGTTAGCCTACCCCAACAAATACAACATGACAAGGGTTCTTTCTAGGTAACCTGTCCCCATGTAACTGAAATATGTTAATACCACCAGGGTAGATTGTCCTAATCCTCCAAAACTTTCTCTATGTTTCAGGAATGGAAATGAGTATTGTAGTCTGCCAAGAAACAATAATTTGAATTCACACCATCTGTAAATTTATTGTTATCAAATATGAATTTATAACTCTGTTCGTAGGCCCTGTGCACTGTAGGCTACATTTCAGTGTTGACATTTTTTGTATTAATTTTCCTTTATAATACAAGTGCTGAGAGCTTATGATTCAATGAAATAAATAACTATTATTCACCAAAAGTTTGTAGTATCTAACTTTAATTCTATGTAGTACCTAACCTGGATTCATGACTGTACAAAGGCTGACTTATGAATGATAAATGTTACCAGTAATGTGAGAAACAGTAAACAAAACATTTATGATTTGCTAGAAGTAAATAACTTCTGTATTTCATAATCAGCCTGAGCCTATTAAAGTTTCCCAAGTTCATAATTTATATTGTCACGTTTCCCGCCGCAACAAGCATTATTTTTTAATATTAGCCTAGCCTACTGAACAACTCCTTTACAGGTACATAATACTGTTCAGAAGACTTGTCCCTCTGCAACAAGTCATTATTATTATATTATATCTACTGAGAACTGCTACTTTTACCAATAGGCCACAGCGTATAGGTCATCTTATGTGATCTGCTTTCCTTCAACAGCTATAAAGCTACTGAGTATAATTGGTTTAATTTTGCCTAGGAACCCTCGTTATATTAGGTCAGATTATTAACATGGTGTTGAAGTTCTTCAAGACTAGAAGAGAACTTACATGTTGGCCAAGTAGCTAAAATGTTGGGCATATGAAAGCAGAATTTGTGGTACCTTAATGGTAAGTGTTGAAGAAAGAAATTTATGTGCAATGGTATTTTCACCTTTAGTATTTCACATTTCAAACTTTTTTTTTTCGTCCCTTGGATTTAGAATTAAAGACGCCACATGCCTGGCTTCGAGAGATTTTCAATTCTGTGTTTTGTTTTACAATATTGTCACATACAAGTTCAACATTCTTTGCTTTGCCCTACAGTTAATGTAATATTTCATTAAAATGTAGACACATTTTGTTATTTTAGAAATCACATTTAATTATTAAAACTACATACAAATTGTGCATGATGCATAGGATAGGAGAAGATAAGGTATTAGTTGGAAAACTGGAAGTCTATTGGAGGTGGCTCGGGTCCTGTCTTGGAGCGTCTCCGTCCTGGGGAAGAGAGAACAGGATGAGTGAGGCAGATCTCAGGGCTGGTTGGGTTGGGACACACATCAAGCCGATCTCAGTAGTTGCAGCAATACATTAAGGCAGCGACAAGCTGGTTTGCCCGCAATCTCCACTAGGTTCGCATGATTGAGGTTTGGTCAAAGGACTCCTTAAATTATGGTTCGGGGTTCCACCCCCAGCGGAACACTAATGCCTAACACACTTCAACAACATCCAGACAACTGTGACCAAACGTTGATCGTTCTGCGCTCTGGAGGTAAATTTGTTTGCCCATTACTCTCTACCTACTATTGATATTTCATTAGCCACCTGTAAAGCAAGCTGTGCCAACACTTATTAATAGGAACCCTGAGAAATAGCAAATAAAAAGTTCTCATTTCATTATTAAAAATCTTCAATTTCAGTTTATAAACTCAAGGTAAAGGCATCATTTTGTCATAAAGATAGCACTGCAATCACTACCCTTGAGCGAAACGAACACGTATTAGTACACATGAACGAATATTTAGGCCATATAGAGTTAACTTAGCCTAATTGGAATTAGCAAGGCGTGTTCGTTAATAATATTTTCAACTGTCATGATGCCAACTATAAGTTAAAACAGATATGTTGATTTCAATACCCAATTGTCAAAATAATTGCATATTTTGGACTAAAACTTACAGAATTGAGAATAATTAAGGAAAGTTCCTGATTTTGCTCTAATTTAGCATAAAAACATGATTATTGCCTTATTTCGCTATTAAAATAATAAAACCGTCATATTTAGCATCATTTAGTGAAAAAAGTCATTCACAAAATTTTGAGATCCCTACTTATTAATGCCCACACCTTTAACCTTACTTACTAGAATCAGATGGTAGGAACCCTTACTAGCTTTAATACAGTACTGCAAAACCTGTTACCTAGGATAACGCCAAAGTCATTGTTAGACAAGTGACTAGTGAGCGAGTCATGTGTTGAGTACCTGGGAACATTTGCATTTAATTTGATTGATATCAAGGTATAAAATGATAGGGTTTTGAGTGAAGTTGATAATATCAACTGATGAGATTATAAGGGGACGACAACTGTAAGGCCATAATGCGCCACTGTAGCCTATGATGGGCTAGGGAGTAAAGCACCATGCTGGACCCAGCCTTAGGTAGGGAGGGGAAAGGGAATGTTACCGGGTACTCAACACATGGCTCGCCCACTTGTCTAATCAACGACTTTGGCGTTTCCTAGTTATGTATAATTGTTTAGGATGAAAACTTAAAGATCAGTTGAAAAATAAACAAAACATGCAGTTGTTACAATAAGAATAAATTATAAAGACATTACACATGAATGAGCCATGAGAGTCTTTTTTACCACTTGAATATCACATGCAGCAGTTTCTTTCTGCATTTAGTCCATTTATTTATTAGTTAGTTATTATAGTGGCCTACATTAATTTAAATATGAATTTCACTTTTTGTACCTTGTAACGGCCATAAATACCTATTAACTAAAAGGGTAGGCGTGTATTGGCCGATTAATCTACAGTCACCCTTATAATTAATGATTAAGACCATTACAAGTTTCAAAAAGTGAAATGCATATTTAAATTAATGTAGGCCGATATAGTAACTAAATAATAAATAAATTGACTAAACGCAGAAAGAAAATGCTGCATGTGATATTCAAGTGGTAAAAAAGACTCTCATATGGCTCATTCATGTCAAAAGCTAGGCCTAATAATATCAATAGTTATGTAAATAATTTAGATGTAGGCTTATTATGGCTTTAGCTAGAGATAGAATAGACATGAAAGAAAGAAAAAAAGAAAGAATTATTATAGCCAATCCTTCCAGGCTGTAGCCTGGAACTTAGGCTGTACCTAAGTTGCAAAAACAAGCAAGCATTTTAGGGCATATAAAAAACAAATAGAGTATCGCTTGTAATGAAAATACAAAATTCTTTGTTCGTGTCCCCCAACGATATGTTTTACACTGAGTATGCTTTGTACTAAAATATGCTACTGGTGTGCGGGTACCCAAAATTTAGGGTCGGATCGGGTATTTGGGGGCAGACCTGAACGTCAAAAGAGGTACCACTACCCGCATCATCGTATCTGTATCATGTTTAGGGTTCTGGATTAGACTCTGCAAGACTTACAAATTTAATAAGATAAAAAGTAGAGACAAATAATCAACATTTTGCTGGAATAGAACCCTCTTGTAAAAGAATGGCGTTCACATAACTCGTTCACTCGTTTAACAACAACTTTGGCATTTTCCTAGTCTATAGTTGGTTAAGACGCCTGTATACCCAGAATGTACCCAGTATCAAACAATGGTCGAATTAGATTAATTTTTTCTGGTTTGTATACAAAAATTATAGAAGATGTTTTGAAATGCATATATTATGTATTATACAGTAGGCATACTATGGTAAACATAGCCAGTACGTAATACGAGTGAAGATTGCAACGTTTATTCAATCTCCGAGCGGAATTTTGGGCAATCTTGAGCATGCAAGATTTGGTACACCTTGGTCACCGCCTGACATTCAAAAAATTATTTTATAAAAAATATTTCTTTAAGAACAAAAGCTTTGTTGCTAAATTAAATCCTTACATTTTCAGACTATTTCTCAATTTAGGTGCGTAGGTATTATTTATTGTAGGTTTAAATCGCAGCGGATTTTGCTCATTTTGTTAGCAGTCTTCAGTAAACTGGTCACGGATGTCTGTTTAAATATTAGCTCATTCTGTTTGGCCATTTGGCGGTATGGCATCGAACAAACAGACAAATTAATCACGACAAAGACCCGTTCGACTTGCGTTCTAAGACTCATTTGCTGTGCTCACTCGTCCATTTATATATTTGGAGCTTTTGAACTGCTTATAGTCCGCAAGGGGTTGAAAAACAAATACTGTAACAATAATAGCTTTGCTAAAGAACGATCTACTCGAAAGAAATCATGGACGATAATAAATGATGAAGATTTCAATCCCGACTCCCCGCCGTGTACTAACTACAACATCAATCAACAAAGAAGTTTGCTGGGTGAACTTCTTCGTCTACCTTAGTTTGTTTGCCACTCCACTACCACCTGTATTAAATTAGGGGAGTAGATTGTTTTAATAGAATAGCAAAGCTTTTCCTGTTACCATATTTGCTGGAACAGAATCCATAGTTTTACGTCATCCCTGCTAGGTAACTAGCTACCGTAGGCTAGGAAGTTCACCTGACAACTAGGGCATGCAGAGTTCTACTGTTACATGCTAACTGCCAACAATGCTCGACTATGTTGTAAGCTACCTTTAGGTGGGTAATTGAGTGCAACTGGGTCGGTCTTGCTGGACCGCCGCTCCGGCACTTTGGGTGGTTCCTGCTCTGGTGGGTTGTCCTGGTGCTGGTTCCACTGCCTGGACGGAGTCCGTGAGCCGCTCCTGTGAACACCCTCCCGGGGCTGGTCCCAGGCTCGGGAGGGTTTGCGTGGCTGCGCCCTGGTGGAACCATCCTCCGGGGTAGAGGGGTGATCTCGACCTTCTCCCGCCTCCATCTGGACTAAATCATCCTCGGGGATGCTGGAAAAGCTGGACGGGTCCTGGGCACGTTTATCTTTACGTTTCCAGAAGGCAAGTTTCTGTTGGAGAAACACGTACAGTTTCGAGTTTGTCATCTTTCTATAGTTACACGCTTGCTCAATGATATTACCATGCTTTGATTCATACTAGTGATACGTTAAAAGATTCAATATTGTTTTTAAAAAATTAAAAAACTATTTAATTATATTTATTAAAGTTATATTTTAAGGAAATGTTACCAATTTGATCTTTATTGACAATGGAACCCCAAAAAGCCAAGATGTAAAAAAGTCAATATAGCAAAGGAGAGGAGGAGTATTGTCAATAATAAAACAGGGTGGAAAATGCCAGACATTTTTTTTTTTTTTAAAGGAAATGTTTATAATTTTATTAAAACAAAACAGTAGAGTTTGGCATTATGGTACATGTTTTGAGCCAGACAAAAACATGCACGACCTTGTGTAGTTAGTTAGTTACCAGCTTTAATTTGTTGTCTACAGAAGGAAACTTACATTAGACTAGATTGTTTGTCGTATTGCTTTCAATACTTCCAGGAAAACCTACAGACATGGTTATTATGTTATTACTTATTATTATTCAGTTAAATAGATTGTGCATAATAATAGATTAATACTTAATAGTAACTTAAAAAAGAACTGTATGTTTACATGATTTTATTAGTAGTTAAAGGTTTGATTGGTGAATGCTAAGCCGGTGAATGGCAACACTGAAGAGCACCTCACCTTCAATCTGTTTGGCTTCTTGCTACGGCTGTCCTTTCCGTCTGGCTGTGGCAACAAGGCCTCGCTCTCCTCCGCGTCCGCGTCTACGATCTTCTTCTTCTTCTTCCGCTGTCTCCGGCAGCACCAGATCCAGCCGCAGCAGCACAGAACGACCAGGAGGAAGGTCACGCCGGACAAGACGCCCATCAGAGTGAACCGGCTCGAGTACTGCACAACACACACAGCACGGTGCATTCAAACACGTACATCCACAAGAAATAAAATAAAAACACCACGTCAAATATTAGAAACACATAAACGTGTGTAAATTTCTTCGCGCCTGAGGAAAAGTGCGGAGTGCATACCAAAAAATATACCAAAAAATAAATAAAAATAATAAAAATAATAATAAATAAAATTATAATTATAATTATAGTAAAAATATACCAGTACGCACTATTTGGTAAGTGTTATAAATATTTGTGCGTGGTTTCTCTTCATGTAGTGTTTTTATTTTATGCATCTCCTGGTCTAAGAGTCTTGATTTTCATTATCACAAAAACACACATCTAATACTATATGACAATCACAAAATGTGTTGCTGGATAATTACAATAGCTACCTAATTAATATAGTAAATAGGTGGATATATTTTAAATACAATACTAGTGAACAAAATAATAATATCTATATTCATTGTTAATAACCTCCCGCTCCGTAAGATTTAAATTAAATTTGTTGGATTAAAATTTGGTACGCAAAATTTGTTGGATTTGTCAATCAAGTCTGTAAAAATAGTTTCTTCCTCGTCATCCAAGTGTCTGAACTCAATGCGTGCACTGTGAGAGCTACTAGACTCACCATGCCTATGCAGTTAGTGTCAGCAAACGGGTTGGGGCAAGGAATACAGGCTCTGGAGCCCGGATCTGGCTGGTAGGTGCCACTCTCGCAGGGGAGACAGAAGGCGCCCTCCTCGGGACTGTACATCCGGACCGGGCACGGGACTGACAAGGAGAAACAGACAGATTAACATTAACTAGGTATACATATCACAGACAATAAACACTTTAAGATATACAAATTACAAACATTCACAGGATAATAAACATGAACTTTTTTTAAATTTAGTTTTAAAGTTCTAAAGTGTTTTAAATATAAACATAAACAACATTGTTGTGCAGCATGAAACACTACCCAGAAGGCAATCAATTATTTAATTATTTGTGTAACGTGCTTGTATTGTTTTAAATTGTATTTTTAATTGTTTAGTTTTAGTTACCCAACACTTGTGGGGTAATACCTGTTATTACAAAGTTGAAACAATTTTAGAGTAGGTCTGGTTTAAGATCATGATGTTTTTTTGGACTATACACTACCTATACCTATACCTGTTGTTGGAGATTAATAAATTTATGAATAAAACCCCGAGATATTATGTCTCAATTGATAAATTATTGATCCCTGTTACTATTTGCTATTTAAAAGTAATATACAGGTATACATATAAGACGTGCATTCTGAATAGGGTAGAATCTGTGAAAATTACTGGCATCTTTGATCATTTGAAACAAAGAGAGAAGGGACGAGTGAGTGGTGTCAATGATTTACTTTGTGATTTTCTGATTAAACATAAAACATAAGAGTTCCCATGATTTGATACAGATACCTACTAGATAATCATGGGCCAAAGACTTTTGCTACTGTACCAATTTTCTTAAATATTATTAATAATTAATGTTCTTAATATTTAGGTATATATAGCATAATTATTTTGTATGCTGTTATTAAGCACATACATAGTGTACTTTTACCAAAATTCCGTCGTTAAACATCTGTATGGTCGCATGACAATTGTCACATGTTTCTGTACATGGTCACTGCACTGAGGGCTACTGCTACACATCACTACACTACACTTCACTACACTACACAGTACACAGTAGTGACACAAGCATCACCATCAGAGCTAGCTGTGTAAAATCACTTATAACACAAGCGGAAAAACAGCTGTTTGTGGCAAACCAGTGGTTTAGTGTAAACAATCTGATACTAAATTATAACAAAACCACATTTGTCATGTTTGGCAACCAGAACATCAAAGAGGAAGAAAAACCACAAACCCTCACTATCAACGCTGAGAAAAACACAAAAATAAAAAAGACTAATCTCGCAGATTTTCTTGGCCTAACGATTGATGAACATCTAAATTGGAACAAACAATGTGAAAAATTGTCTAAAAAATTAAACTGTACTATATATGCATTAAGGATTATAAAATCAATTTCAAATATTAAAACAGCTAAAATAGCATATTCCGCAAACTTTGAATCTCATCTCAGATATGGAGTAGAATTCTGGGGTGGTTCCCCAAATACAAAAACAATTTTCACATTGCAAAAAAAAGCTCTCAGGATCATTCTGGGTCTAAGACAAAGAAAAGACTCTTTCATAAAACCTCACTGTAAAGAACACTTTATAAAACATAAGATATTAACATTCTACAGCTTATACATAATGCAAACCATCTTGTACATACACAAACAACCCAATGAACATACCCTCAACAGCGACATCCATTCTCACAACACCCGTCAAAATAAACATATTCACACACAATACCTCAAAACTAAAACACTACAATTAAATTCATCATACATAAACTCAAAACTTTACAACAAATTGCCACAAGAAATAAAAAATATAAACAATGTAAACTCATTCAAACACAAGCTGAAATCAATTTTTCTAAAAAAGGCATATTACTCAGTTCAAGAATACCTAGAAGACAAAAACATATAGGCCTTCAAAGATACCAACTGCAATAAAAAATTCAATATGTCCAGGTTACAACCAAGTGCACTAGTCACTAGGGGCCTATGGATTTTAAAATATATTTATTTATCTCTAATTCAAAATTTAAGTGTAATATTAATCGTATTTTTTATTTTTTATTGTATTATATTCTTTGTTCATTTATATAGCCTACTATGGTAATCTATTTATTTATTTAACTGTATATTTAAACATTTTCCAAATACCCTATTATAATAATCCTCTACAGAGTATTAGATGGGTCAACTACAATGTAACATTTGTATTGGAAATAAAACCTACTACTACTGCACTGCACTACACTACACTACACAGTACACTACACTACACTACACTACACTACACAGTACACAGTACACACTACACTGCACTGCACTACACTACACTACACAGTAGGGCTACACTACAATTCACAGCAGAGCTTGTTCTGTAGTGGTCACTACACTGAAGGCAGAAGGCTAATGCTCTACACTACACTACACTACACTACACTACAACTCACAGCAGAGCTTGTTCTGTAGCTGGAAGCCGGCGAGGCAGCCCTCCATGAGTGCGAGAGAGACGGACTTGGGGACTGGCTTGAAGTCCACTTTCCGATACGACAACCTGAAAAGAACTGAGAATGAGGAGCGTGTCAGAGATCAAGCTCTTTGGTGTTACGCCGCGCTCTGCTAACACGGTTTATGCTCCAGAGCTTGTCCCAGGATCAATTCAATTAATTCATTTTAAACCAGACACAAGTTAACTTAAAATCTAGTACACAATCAACAATCTAAACCATCCAACCAGACTGGGATTTGAACCTGGGTCTCCCATATTACAGGAATTTTAGATTTTGTAAATATCTGAATTGTACTAAAAACAATACCACCCATGGGAGTATTTCCCGAATACCAAATTGAGAAACAACTAGCAAGTTAATTTGTTAATTTGATTAATTTACAATAAACTTATTTGCACTATGATTTTTATCACTAACATGTAGGTGGAGGCCCTAAAGTCTAGTAAAATATGCTTGCATGGGTTTGGCAACAAGAGCAGGGTCAAGAAGTCAACAGGGTGTGTACCTGAGTTGTAGAGGTGGATGTCATTGGAGAAGAAGAAGAAGGCAAATTGTTTTGTGACTATATTTAAGTGACTAATTTGTGTTTTATTTCTCTATTATGACAGTCACCTCTTCAAGTCAGGTAAGATGTTGACTCCCATCTATAGTATCTACTTAAATGATATATTATGGTATCATCTTTAAACAATATTAAATTATTATTTTTCAGTTAATCTTATAAGTGCAAGTGGTAAACCAAAAAACAATAATTTAAATATTTAAAAATAACAACACAAAACTAACACAAAAAGCCACAAAACTTCCATTTGGTATGTTTTTTATATCTGTGTGTAGGCCTACACCCTCGACCAGAAGTAAATCTAGGGCTGGGTACAGCAAATACAACTAGAACCCAAGATTTACTTAAGGTTGATGGTGTAGAATTAATATAACTAGAAAATGAACATTCTTAAAATAACAAACAAACCTATAAAAATTACTTCCAACATGAATGATATTAATCTGCTCACCAGGCGTGTCGATGATGCGCTGAAGGTTCGTCTCTACGAGTGAGACAAACTTGGCCTCCACCACCTCCCTGCACGACAGATCGCACACCGTGTTGTTGAGGTCTGGCAGCTGCGAGAAGATGTTGGACACGTGGACCACCATGTTGACCATCAGGTTGCTCTGGCCCTGCAACATTACCCGTTCTAGAGTACACTCGCTACACTACCTCACACGTGGACCACCATGTTGACCATCAGGTTGCTCTGGCCCTGCAACATTACCCGTTCTAGAGTACACTCGCTACACTACCTCACACGTGGACCACCATGTTGACCATCAGGTTGCTCTGGCCCTGCAACATTACCCGTTTCTAGAGTACACTCGCTACACTACCTCACACGTGGACCACCATGTTCACCATCAGGTTGCTCTGGGCCCTGCAACATTACCCGTTCTAGAGTACACTCGCTACACTACCATCACACGTGGACCACCATTTGACCATCAGGTTGCTCTGGCCCTGCAACATTACCCGTTCTAGAGTACACTCGCTACACTACCTCACACGTGGACCACCATGTTGACCATCAGGTTGCTCTGGCCCTGCAACATTACCCGTTCTAGAGTACACTCGCTACACTACCTCACACGTGGACCACCATGTTGACCATCAGGTTGCTCTGGCCCTGCAACATTACCCGTTCTAGAGTACACTCGCTACACTACCTCACACGTGACCACCATGTTCACCATCAGGTTTGCTCTGGCCCTGCAACATTACCCGTTCTAGAGTACACTCGCTACACTACCTCACACGTGGACCACCATGTTGACCATCAAATTGCTCTGGCCCTGCAACAAATATTGTGTTTATTCATTGGAGTATCTTGTCTTCATCACGGGCCATTTTGTTGTTTTTATTTATTTTTTATTTTTTTCTCTAGCCTATTCAGTTTAAAAAAACTGATTTACAAAGGTATTTAATTGTATTGTACGTATGTAGTTTATTATTATTTATTATTTTAATTGACATCAAGAAAATATATTCGTTAATTGTTAATTTTAAAAAGAGAGCCTTGAACTTTGGTTACAAAATATTTTTCCTATTTAGTTCATTCACTAAACAAAACAAGAAATGGAATAGAGAGCTACTGATGGGACTAAGTAATTTCAAAGAAACTAAAGTCTTAAAAATGAAATGGATGCCCTTTCCACATGGCATGATAACACCAAAGATTTTTATAGTAGGCTTGCATAAACATATTTTGATTTGTTTTCCGTCAATAAAAAAAATATTTATGTAAATATTTTAGGAGGATTATAGGAGGATTATAAATAAAACTATGCCTCACAATAGTTAAACATTTACAAAATTACCTCGACCCGGCACCTCCACCAAGTATAACAAGTAAAGTAGTGGCTAGATGTGAGGGTAATAAGTGGCGAGATGTGAGGGTAAAGAAGTTTACTGTCTGACCTGTGATCTACAGGTGTCCGCGGGAGAGTATTACCAACCTCGACCCGGCACCTCCACCAAGTATAACAAGTAAAGTAGTGGCTAGATGTGAGGGTAATAAGTGGCGAGATGTGAGGGTAAAGAAGTTTCCTGCTTGACCTGTGATCTACCACATAGATATTAAACCCCTATTGTAGGCTAGATTAGCAGTGTCTAATACCTCCGCACAGGCTCGAGCGTAGCAAATTGAAGCGTCGAAAAGCCAATTCAAAATGGCGATTTGGCGTTTTAATTTTTTGCTTTTTTAATTTAAATTAAGTATTTTTCTGGATTGTTTGATAAAGTTTTAGCTTGTGCAGCATGTGATTGAACAAACAGAAACAATAAGACGTTATTGCATAAGGGAATTTAGTAATCATTTGATGTTAAAGGCTTGTATACTCAACTGTCAAACTGACGGCCATCTTTAAAAATATTCGGTCTACAAATCGCTGCCATTTAACTAACATGCAAACTGGGATTTCAAGATGGCTTCTATTTGTCACGGAAGTGGACCAATGACTAGGTGTTTAGATATCTTTTGCTAGAACCGAGAGCTCACCAGGTCGTTGTAGCAGAGGGGGTAGGCGATGTCGACGGCGCACAGGCTCTCCCGGCCGCAGAGTCGCTCCTTCAGGAGGTCGGGCATGAACATACTCCAGACGTCCAGGTCCTCCTCGTTGCAGTGGGGGTTGGTGGAGTACTGCACGGCGATGCGCTCGTAGTACTTGGGCAGGTCGATCACTGCAAGGAGGACACAACAACATTAGCATCCAGGGATGGGATCCGATGTCATAGGAATCGATTATTGTAGGGCGATTTCGAAAATAGTTTCGATTTACATCAATTTCACATTATTTTCAATAATCACGATTAGAGTATTTATCGATTTGGATAGTTGGGAAACACTCCCGTAGGTGGAATTGTATTAAATATACTAACGATTAGAGTATTTGAAACCATACGGATAACTTTAGCCCCGGAAAACGAAAGTTTGTCAAATTCTGGCGCCATTTTGGGAATTCAGTCATGTTTACGTTTGATTTTTGTATTTTGATATGATGGGATAGCTGTGGCAGGACAGGCAGGTGTACCTGATAGTTGGAGGTAGGACAGAATGTGATATGTCTGTGGTAGGACAGGCAGGTGTACCTGATAGTTGGAGGTAGGACAGAATGTGATATGTCTGTGGTAGGACAGGCAGGTATACCTGAAAGTTGGTGGTTGAACAAGGCCGTTGTGAGTTCGTTGCTCTCCGTCTCCGGACTCTTGTACATGACTGTACACGAGTAGTTCCCCTCGTCCTGGATGCCGACGTTCTTGAACAGGAGCTTACCGTCGGGGAACACGGACACGTGACTACCTGCGCAAACACAACAAAATAGAGTCTTATGCGCAACAGGACTTACAAGTCGGAACACGACACTGACTACCTGCAACCCAACCAAGATATTCTTAAGTGTGCGCACAATTGGCATAGCATAAGGTAGCCAACGCGAAGCACAACGCAAAAATCTAACGGTGTCACACTGGCCTGCTTGAACACACAATTCACGTATGCATAGCGTAGGCGCGGAAGCGCAGCACTTTAGAGATGGTTATATTTTATATTTCTTACGCTTGCGTTCAGTTATGCTTGACTAATTATGCGCAACTACGCATGCAGCTCCTAGTAATAATAACTACAACAATGTTACAGTAACACAAAATCCATGATAAAAACATTTAAAATGGTATATTAAAAATGTGGAATGGATCTGAATTAAATAATTTAAAAAGTAAGTTTATTTGGATAAAGGCCGCGTCAACCGTTTTTTTTTTATAGGTAATATGTGGAGGAATATCCCATGCTGTTCAGAACCAGACAGGGGTAAGTGTAGGAATAGGGGCTTCTCACGTCACGCACGGTCGTCATTGTTTGTGCTGTCATTGTCAAGGTCGTCGTAGGGAGGTCGTCAAGGGAAGGGGGATAGTCTTTGACGACGACTGCCAGAGCTCGCCTCTAGTTTCGGGGAGTTATACTCCCCTACGTACTAGCTGATGTTTGCGAGATCCTCTTCCCTCGCCTTTTACGATTAGTAGAGCCATGCTCTGGGCCTAATTCTACCCCGGGCCCAGACGGGGGTGATAACAATTAACATTAAAATGTATAAATTCTAAATAATCTGAAGCTGCTCTTCCTGTCACTCTCGCATTCATATTTACAATGAAACGAGTTCAAATGTTATTTGTAAGAATGCAAACGTGACTAGTTAAAACCATGGTGAGATGTGAGAAACTAGCAGCGACTCACTCACCGGAAATGACCTTCTCCGCGCCGCGTGTCCAGCTGAAGGTCAGGGCGCTCGTTCCCATCTTCATCATCTCCTCGAGACCGAGACAGGGGATGTCTACGCTGCCGCCGGGAACCACGTACTTGTGCAGGTCTGAAACACCGATTAGTTGTTTCTCAATTTCATTAGTCGGGAAACACTCCCGTAGGTTTAAATTGATTTTATGTAAATCAATCCAGAAATTACAAAAATCAACTCAGCGGGGTATCGAACTTCGGTCTCCCAATTGCCGGTCGGGCGTTACCCCTAAGGTACAGAGATCTATGCAGATCTACAACGCACCAACAATCCAGATGTTATGAAGTTAACCGTCTCGGTAGCTAGGGGGTAAAGCAATTGGGAGACAGGGGTTCGCTACCCCGCTGAGATGGATTTTGTTATTTCGGGATTGATGAACATAAAACTTTCGCTTGGGAAAACACGCCTGTATCAACAAGACCAATTCCAAACAGCATTATACATTGTGCTTCGTTGATGGGACGGCTTCAAATAAACGTTTTCACAGGGGAGGCCAATTCCTACCTATTGATGGACTTTGTCCATCACAGAATTAAAAATACTTCTGTCTGAAGCGGGAATCGAACCCGGACGTTGTGAAAGTGAGTGGAGGTTCAACTCACCTGTGGATAGGACGTCCGTCGTGATGTTCATCTGGTCTGGGGTGGCCCTGGCCCCCCGTCCCCCGCCCTCCACAGCGAAGCTCCGTGACGCTCGGGGCTTGGACTCGTTGGTCAGCACCAGCTGGTCCATCTTCTTCTCGTACTTGGAGCAGGTGTAGTTCTCGACCTCCTTCAGGAAGCTGCTCGCCTGATGGACGGCGAGGTCGCTCAAGTCGCTCAGCACGGCGTCCATGGAGCAGACGCACAGAGGGTCGGCGGGCGTGCACACGTACTCGCTGTTGTTCGCGTTGGCCGCATTGAGTAATTCAAGGTTTACGTCCATCTTTGACGACATCGTCGGAGAGTTCGGCATGGAAGTATTACCAGATGGAGCGATGCGAGTCGGCTGAGTTGTGGCCCCGACAGTTTCGGTTTCAATGGTTGTGCTATTAGAAATGTCATGCGAAGCCATAGTTCGTAGTTCCCCATTTAGATTGTGGGCCGCACCGGTCGCGGTATCAACCATTCCTAACTTAGCTTCAGATGGTGCAGGTCTTACAGATTTACATTTGCCTTTAAACTGTTTGCCACTTTTTAAATCTGTCTCTTCACAATAATCAGGATTTACCTCATTTCCGTGCTTGAGGGCTTGGGAAAACTGTTCAGGCTGTTTCGTCGCCGCTTGGGGTGTTGTCAAAGCCGGCGTAGAGGATGTATTCGTCGACTCCGTGGTATTTGAATGCTTCTCGGTCGGCTTAATCGTTGGTGTGTTCTTGACCGTGAATTTATCGTTAAGATTTGTCGGTAGAATCTCATCGTAATACTCGGTTGTTGCGTTTTCCACGTTAAATGATTCATAAGGGTCCAAAGTCATTGTTGCTGAGTTTTCTTCCGAGTGCCTTGGCGTCGTGGGAAAATTACTGTGCTGCTGTTCTGTTGTCGGATGAGAAACACGTTGTTGAGGTGAGTTATTACTGGCGTCGTCTCCTGATGCTCCAACATGCGGAGGTTGAGTGACTGCAGATTGCATCATTGCAGTCGGTGCATTTAACATGTTTCCCGATACTGAATTACCAACGGATGTACTGGAATCTTCATCGAATGTACTAAGGCCTATGAAGGGAAGTGTTAAGTAGTCAATACTGGTTGAATTGAGGTCCCAGTCAGGGCGCCAGATCAGACTGGTTAACAGTGAATGTGATCCGACACCAGATGAATGAGTTGTCATGTCAGATGTTGGCGGTGCATGTTGGATTTCTTTGGTTTTGGGGGTAGTATAGAGTACAGTGTATCTTTCTGTGGCCACACTTGTGTGTGTCGTCGGCTCTGAAGGAGGTACAAGGGATGATGCGTTTAAATGGGCCCAACATCGGAACTTTTGGAGTAGAGGAAGAAGTGGAAAACGTGGATTTTGGTACAGAATCATTTGGTTGCACAATGGAAATAAGGTCCCTCAGGAACTTTAGTAAGGAGAGTAACTGTTTGCAAACATTTTGGTAAACTTTCGTTTTGTATTTAGGAACTGTTATTCAGGACGGCATTTGGTTGTCACAATAAATAACAGGTTCCAGAAGTTAAGTTTTTTGGGTGTTTTCTTTGTAGTTGAATTCATTGTTTGCTTATCAGAGTAAAAAAACGGTTTCCAGAAACTTTTTTTGCTTTTGCTTTTGAGTAGGACTGGCGTCACGGTGAATTGTTGCAGTACTATTTGATTGTTTTAACAAGGGGGCCACTTGTCGGCTGTTTTGATGGAGAGTGTTTCGCTTCGCAGCCTGGTTCTTCCAGAGTTGGTACCACTGGTATCGGTGTAGTACTACTACGAGCGTTTGTTAAATGATCTTCACTAAACTTTGCAATAGGTACTTCATGAATATTTCTGAAATTAACTGATTGCGGAGCGTTTCCATTTATTGAAGATTTGTAATGACTTAATGGGTACAGTTGTAAAGCATTACTATCAGTTTTACTTTGTATTAAAGACATCGGAACTGGTTCCAAGGTGACTGATTGATTTTTTATTAAAGCCGATGCATTTGGGCTGCGCTCCACAACATATTTATTTGGGATCCCGTTTAATGTACTTTTTTTCGTGAGTGTCAAATCTGGCCCGAAATTTACTTGCCTACTTTTGTCGAAGCCAGCTACATTTGGGTTGCTCTTAGTGAAGTAAGGATGTGATAATACTTCTGATATTTTTCCAGTTTCAGTAGTTGCAGAATCGAGTAAAAAACTTAATGGGGCACTTTGTCCGAGTTGATCACCTTGGTTGGTAAACGTGGGGTATTTTAGTGGTTCTCTTCCGTAATTTGTTTTTTCTTCCGTGGGCTCCAAACCCAGACTATAACCATTGACGGCGTCTATATCGTTTAAATTTAACCTGTTAGGACCATAATAATATGGCACTGATTCAAGTAGATCACTGAGATCCGTATTTTGAACGGAAGATGAAGGGCTTAATCCGTAGTTTACTTCTCTAGTATTGCCTAGGGAATTTTGACTGCTGTCCATTGAAAGATCATCCTCTTCCCTTGAAGCATGAATCTTCTGAAGGAACCAAACTTCGTACGGAATTGTAAGATTTAGGATTAAAGATGTTGCCTTGCATTACATTTGGTGCTGCATTCCAATTCATTTTCGGTTGAGAAGACAACACAAATCGGCTTAAATCATCTCGTTGAGAAGAGAGTATGTTGTAAGGTCCTGACCGAATTGTTCAGTTCTGGTTGAATCTGAAGGATTCGAGTTGATGTTCTGTATAGTGTTTCGTGGTTTTACTACATACATTCTCTTGGGTGGCAAATATTTTACTCCAGTACCTAAGAAATTGGGTTGATTTGAGCTGCTGTGCGGTACAAAATTTAACTCTCGTTTCTCCGCTGCAGCTGTATGTCCACAAGAATTCGCCGAAATTTCCGAGTCATATGAACCACCCAACTTCCGTGAGGTGACATAACTCGAGGAAAACCCGGCTGACAGAGCTGGGTTATAGTCTGAACCACTTGCGCGGTACCCATCAGCCATTGCACGCTTATCATAAGTGTTTGTTAGTGGTGGCGAAGGATATAATGAGTTGTATCCCAGCTTTGATGGACTTAGTTGAGGAAGTCTCTCATCTGGATGCAAATTGACCATTTTCGTTTCAAATGGCTTCGATGGCATCAAGTGACTATCAATCACACCTACTAATCTTCTCTCAAACTTTGAATTTGGTGTTGAAAGCAATGACCTGCTTGTGGCAAGGTTTAATGAATTCTGTTTAGGTTGAACTATTGTCTTGAGAAATGGTTTTAAGTTAACAGGCTCACCTCCAACTAATTGTGATACACTTGGTTTGCTGTTGTGCATGACATTAAGTTCACCTTGCTCACGAGAACAGGACACACGGTCTGGTATCAGAGAAACTCTTTTTCTTCTACTCGCATTAGCTTTGTCATCAATCACAAAACTTGGAGGAACGGTTCCGCATTTTGCGTTTGTATCATGAACCGTAGATTTATACTTTAGACTGAGATGCTGTTCAGGTGACGCGTTATAATGCATGCCCTGACTAGAAAGTGCTGAAACTAGCCTAACAACAGAGGAATTTTTAGTAAATGCACGTTCTTGTCCAAATAGGTTGGTTGTGCTATTTCTTAATGGGTGAATCGATCTTACTTTAACAAGAGTTCCACCAGTCGAAAACACCGGTTCTACATTTACGTAAGACGACTGTTCTGGTTTTCCTTTGCAAGGTTGTGCTTCGTTTGGAGTTCCACCAGTTGAATACACCGGTTGTACATTAACGTAAGACGACTGTTCTGGTTTTCCTTTGCAAGGTTGTGCTTCGTTTGGAGTTCCACCAGTTGAATACACCGGTTGTCATTTACGTAAGACGACTGTTCTGGTTTTCCGTTGCAAGGTTGTGCTTCGTTTGGAGTTCCACCAGTTGAATACACCGGTTGTCCATTAACGTAAGAAGACTGTTCTGGATTTGCGTTGCAAGGTTGTGCTTCGTTTGGAGTTCCACCAGTTGAATACACCGGTTGTTACATTTAACGTAAGACGACTGTTCTGGATTTCCGTTGCAAGGTTGTGCTTCGTTTGGAGTTCCACCAGTTGAATACACCGGTAGTCCATTAACGTTAGACGACTGTTCTGGTTTTCCTGTGCAAGGTTGCGCTTCGTTTGGAGTTTCACCAGTTGAATACACCGGTTGTTCATTTACGTAAGACAACTGTTCTGGTTTTCCTGTGCAAGGTTGTGCTTCGTTTGGAGTTCCACCAGTTGAATACACCTGTTGTACATTTAAGTTAGACGACGGTTCTAGTTTTCCTTTGCAAGGTTGTGCTTCGTTTGGAGTTCCACCAGTTGAATACACCGGTTGTTCATTTACGTAAGACGACTGTTCTGGTTTTCCTTTGCAAGGTTGTGCTTCGTTTGGAGTTCCACCAGTTGAATACACCGGTTGTTCATTTACGTAAGACAACTGTTGTGGTTTTCCTGTGCAAGGTTGTGCTTCGTTTGGAGTTCCACCAGTTGAATACACCGGTTGTTCATTTACGTTAGACGACAGTTCTGGTTTTCCTTTGCAAGGTTGTTCTTCGTTTGGAGTTCCACCAGTTGAATACACCGGTTGTTCATTTACGTTAGACGACAGTTCTGGTTTTCCTTTGCAAGGTTGTTCTTTGCTTGGAATTCCACCAGTTGAATACACCGGTTTTAAATTATCGTTAGACGACAGTTCTGGTTTTGCTTCGCAAGGTTGTGCTTCGTTTGGAGTTCCACCAGTTGAAAAAATCGGTTGTACATTTACATTAGATGACTGTTCTGGTTTTTCTTTGCAAGGTTGTGCTTCGTTGGAGTTCCCTTAGCTGAATACACCGGTTGTACATCTACGTAGACGACTGTTCTGGTTTTTCTTTGCAAGGTTGTGCTTCGTTTGGAGTTCCACCAGTTGAATACACCGGTTGTTCATTTACATTAGATGACTTTCTGGTTTTCCTGTGCAAGATTGTGCTTTGTTTGGAGTTCCACTTGTTAAATATACCGGTTGTTCATTTACGTTAGACGACAGTTCTGGTTTTCCTTTGCAAGGTTGTGCTTCGTTTGGAGTTCCACTAGTTGAATACACCGGTTGTACATTTACGTTAGACGTCTGTTCTGGTTTTCCTGTGCAAGGTTGTGCCTCGCTTGGAGTTCCCCCAGTTGAATACACTGGTTGTTCATTTACTTTAGACGACTGTTCTAGTTTTTCTTTGCAAGGTTGTGCGCTGTTTGGATTTCCACGAGTTGAATACACCGGTTGTGCATTTACGTAAGACGACTGTTCTTATTTTTCCATTGCATGGTTTTGTTTTGTTTGGAGTTCCACCAGTTGAATTAACCACTTGTTTATTTGGGAAAGACAAATGTTTTGGAATTCCTTTGCAATATCGTGCTGCGTTTATAGTTCCACCTGCAGAAAATACCGGATCCCCATTTTGGTAAGATGACTGTCCTGGTGTAAATTGACCAGATTGTGCTTCGTACATTGGTGGAACATTTAGGTTCGACGACTGTTTTGGTGTCCTAGACCAGATTGTACTTCGTACATCGGTTGAATATTTAGGTTTGACGACTGTTCTGGTGTACCTAGGCCAGATTGTACTTCGTATATTGGTGGAACATTTAGGTTCGATGACTGTTCTGGTGTGTCTTGACCAGATTGTACTTCGTATATTGGTGGAACATTTAGGTCAGACGACTGTTCTGGTGTGCCTAGACCAGATTGTGCTTCGTATATTAGTGGAACATTTAGGATCGACGACTGTTCTGGTGTATTTTGACCAGCTTTGTACATTGGTTGTTTATTTAGGTTTGATAACTGTTCTGGTGTACTTTGACCAGATTGTACTTCGTACATTGGTTGTATATTTAGGTTTGACAACTGTTCTGGTGTACCTAGGCCAGATTGTGCTTCGTATATCGGCTGTATATTATAAAGGTTAGCTGACTGTTCGTGTGTCTCTTGGCTTGATTGTGCTTCGTTCACCGGTTGCACTTTTAGGTCCGAGGCCACTTCTCGGGATTCGATAGACGGTGTCCCCAGATCGGGTGGTGCCGATACACATCGCAAGTGTACAGGTTTATTCTCATTTGTTTTCCTGCTTCCAACTGGTGTATGTATTCTGAAAGTCATGTTGACACACATGTTCTTCCTATCTGAACAAGATAGTGGTGGTGGACTGGACTTCTCAGCTGTGTTTAGTAAAGTAGACAATGCATGTTCTTTAAACAAATATTTAGTGTCTGGAAGAAATTTTCTTTGAAGAGGAAACGATGTAGTTTCGACCATTCTTGGTGCATTGCTAGAAACAAATTTTGGTGGTACAACTGTTACTGTCCGAGTTCGTTCGAAGTTCACACTTTCGTTAGTGACCGTTAAATGTCTTTTTTCTGTACCCAAACTATTTATTTCTGCGCTTTTCAATAACGGCTTTGTTTTTTCAGCTGATGGCAACTGTTTTTCATCATACTTTATATTAAATGTTTTTCCTTTAAACGGTATAATATTATTAAGGGTTAACTGGGAATTTTGATTGTTTTTTAAAAAATAAACATTAGCACTGTTATTGGCTAGTTGAATACTTGTAGAATGTTTATCTCGGTCAAGGCAATCCGAATCATAAACGCCTTGACCGCTTACTTCTAAAGGGTGATTCTGAATGGTTTGTTGTTGTTCAGAAGGGAGTCTCAATTGGTAGTTCTCTACATGGACTGAATTGCTTCTCGGTTTCTCTGGGTGTATTTCATTCACCACTGCGCTTCCACCAACATTAGGTATTACCACGGTCTGGTAAGTCGAGCGTATTGGTGGAACACTTATTGAATGAATTACATTATTATTAATATTTTCTTTTTTAATTTTGTCTACATTTGTATTTTCGTGGTGTCCATTATTAAAATGGTTATTCAATTCTAACAAATGCCGAGTTTTTATGTTGTTGTCGTTATAGTCAATCTGATTCAAATTTTGTTGGTCATTTGGGAGGTAAGGATTCGTTTGCATGGGATTGTTAGCTGCTTGTACACTGGGAAAATGTGGTATCTTCCTTTTAAGAATTTTGGAAATCTTTGTTTTAGTTTTGGGGGATTTAGTTTCAGTTGTGTTGATGAACATTTTGAACGGGTGCTTGGTTTTTCCGTGTCCATGCACGCTCAAAATCTCCACGCAGGCTGCGTCGTCGTCTTTATTTCCTTCAGAGGGGTGATTAGTTTGATCACTGCATTGCATTCTTGCATTGAGCTCACCTGGGAGGACAACACCATCTTGCTCCTTTGTGTCGTCAAGGTTGCTTAAGATCCCTCTCCGGTGATCGCTTCCTTTGCCTAATAGAGTCGTGCGAGTAACAATGTTGCCAAGTCCCGGCGAGGCTTTTGCTCTTGAGTTAAGAAAACTTTTTCGCTGCCTTAACTTTTGACGCCCCTCATTTATTAAATTACGCTTTTTTTCGTGATGCCGAATAACTACAGGTTTTCCAATATTATCAGCACTTTCATTATTGTTAGAGTAATTTTCACTACTCTTTTCATTTATATAACTATTTTGTTTTGTATTCACGTCATTGTTTGTTACTTCATAAAATTGTTTCCCTATTTTATGTATTTTTTCGAATGGAAGTGAATCGTAATCGGTTTTGCCTTTGCCGAGATTGCGGACAAGCCTCTCATCCGCCATGTCTCCGTAATAATCCGCGTGATCCTTGAATCTTTGCACATCATTCTTCATAGCCTTTGAAGCAGGAAGAGTCCTCCCGTAGTCCAAATTTTTCCGACGTGTTTGTCGTCCCTCGCGCATTGACCACGGCCGAGAATGTGCTCCTCTACGCTCAAGAAATGTTCCCATATTAAACCTATTATGGAATGAGGGTTCTACATTGTAACCGTATTTTCTACGACTTCCTTTCTCAAACTTATCCCCAGAATTTATCCCCGAATATTCTTGACTGGCCCCCTGATCATCTGGATATCGGTCAGGCCCGCTAACAGTGTCTCCCAACTTGAGCAACCTGTGGCTTGGGTGAAAATATGTTCGACGTTCTTCCGCGTCCGACGTCAATAGCTCTTTGCCATCTTGAGGAAGTCGAGTGTCATAATCTCTTGACAAATTTTCTTCTACCGCATCACTAGATTGCAAAGTGTTGTATAGTTTTTCGTTTTCATTCAGTTCCCTCACTTTGTTTAAAACATCACGTACTAACTTGTCATAGCTCGTTGGCGAAAGTCCCAATACAACGTTACTCTGTGATTTCAAGCATTGGTTTTGGCCAGAAGGCCTAATGTCTTTATCCTGGCCAAAAGCCTTAACGTCTTGATCCTGGCCAGAAGCCGTAAGGTATTGGTTTTGGCCATAATCCCTATAAGGCTCAATATTATATTTACGAAATATCTTATCCAACGAGGAGCTTTCTGGCATTGCATAGGGATGCTGATCAATATCATACAATGCCTTTTCATCAGAAGATGACCGAGACGGAGGGTACAACTGTGGTTTGCATTGCGGCGGCCAAGTAGGAAGATCTTGCAAGTGATTTTGTTTTCTAGTAGCATTACAAGTAATGTTAGGTTTAACAACATTCGGTAGTTCATGAATCGTCTCTGGAAACACTGTCGATGGTGGATCCTTCGTGACCGGTGGACGGACTGTGTATCGCGGAAACGTTTTGACTGGTGGACACATCGCTGGAGATGTTGTTGCTGCCGATTGAAGTGTTTTGTTTGATGTATACGTTGGTGGAGACGTTCCTGGTGGAGATGTGCTTAGTGGGCATGTTGTGTCTGGTGAAGACGTTTTGTCTGGTGAAGATGTGCCTGGTGGGCATGTTGTGTCTGGTGAAGACGTTGTGTCTGGTGGAGATGTGTCTGGTGAAGACGTGTGTCTGGTGGAGATGTGCCTGGTGGGCATGTTGTATTCGGTTGACCCGTAGAGTCTGATATAAGCGTTGGTGCAGACCTTTCGTCTTGTCCAATGTGCATAATATGTTGATCATCAGACCATTGACTTTCAACATTAGACAACGTATCCACTTGATTTTCGGCAATGGGTCCGACATCATCTTTAGAATGTATACCTTCCTCGTAATCGTTCATGTCGGTATTCTCAACTAATTCAACGTCGTTATTAGATCTTAAAGATTCCTCTTCGGTACCACCATTTTCATTCAATCGTCGAGATTCTTTTAATTGTTCTGGATCTAACGGTTCAGAGTCTTCTTCCACATAAGCACGTACTTTGGACAATTTCGGTCTTAATTTGGGACCACCAGAATGTATTCCTAGAGTGGCCTTTATTTCATCAAGTGCATTATTGTGTTTGTAGGCAATACCTTTCATTCTTCGTTCAATTTGCTCAATGGACAAAGGTAGACTTCTGTTTCTTCCGCCGAATGCTATAATTGGCACTCTTGCGGTTTTAGGAACTGTAAATGAATTGTGATTTGGTGAACGCTGAGACTTGCACAAACCATGTGCATTAGATGGTGTTTCTGGCAACGGCTGTTGGTCTGCATCAGTTGGGGGCGTTTGGTTTACCACTGGTCCTAAATTAGACATAGGTGATACATTTGGACCAAGTGCCTGGTTTGGTTGGATATTAGATGATGTTTCATGCAATGGCAGTTGGGGTGCATTTGCAGGTGCTAGTTGGTTCGGCATTGCTTCGGGATTAGACATGGGCGATACATTTTGACCAAGTGTCTGTTTTGGTTGCATACTTGATGGCTTTGGTGTTTCTGGCGACGGCTGTTGGTCTGCATCAGTTGGGGGCGTTTGGTTTACCACTGGTCCTAAATTAGACATAGGTGATACATTTGGACCAAGTGCCTGGTTTGGTTGGATATTAGATGATGTTTCATGCAATGGCAGTTGGGGTGCATTTGCAGGTGCTAGTTGGTTCGGCATTGCTTCGGGATTAGACATGGGCGATACATTTTGAACAAGTGTCGGGCTTGGTTGCATACTTGATGGCTTTTCATCGACGCCTGTTGAGCTGTAGTTATTGGCGCCGGTTGGCTTAATTGGTCCTGAATTAGCAAGTGGTGCTACATTTGGATTAAGTGTCTGGTTTGGTTGCAAATTAGATAGTATTTCATGCAAAGGCGGTTGGGGTGCATATGCTGGTGCTACTTGGTTCGGCATTGCCTCGGGATTAGACATAGGTGATACATTTTGACAAATTAGAGGGTGTTTCTTGGAAAGGCGGTTGGGGAGAATTTATTGGCAGATTTTGGTGCACTAGTTGCATATTAGAAGTTAAATCGTTGTACGCCTGTTGAGCCGTATTTGTCGGTGCTGTGTTGTTAAGCATTGCTCCAGAATTGGATTTCGGTGGTATATTTTCATTAGATGTCTTGTTTAGTTGCATATTGGAGGGTGTTTCTTGCAACGGCTGTTGGCCTGAATTAATTGGCGATGTTTGGTTTAGCATTGCTCCGGAATTATATACTGGTGATACATTTTGACCAAAAGCATCATGGTTTTGTTTCATATTAGTGGATAATTCGCCGCATTCCTGTTGAGCCGTTGTTATTGGAGCTGTTTGGTTTAGCATTTCTTCGGTATTATTCATGGATGATACGTTCGTACCAAATGTCTGGTTTGGTTGCATATTAGGGGATAATTCGCCGAACGCCTCTTGAGATGTATTTATTGGTGCTGTTTTGTTAAGCATTGCTCCCGAATTGGATATCGGTGAAACAATTTGATCAAGTGTCTGGTTTTGTTGCATATTAGATAGTGTTTCTTGCATGGCTGTTGGCCTGAATTAATTGCCGATGTTTGGTTTAGCATTGCTCCGGAATTTGACATTGTTGCAACATTTTGACCAAATGTCTGGTTTGGTTGCATATTAGGAGATAATTCGCCGCAATCGTGTTGGGCCGTAGTTATTGGTGCCGGTTGGTTTAGCATTGCGCCCGAATCGGATCTTGGCGAGACATTTTGATTACAAGTCTGGTTAAGTTGCATATTATATGCTGCTTGTTGCAACGGTGATTGGGGTACTTTTTGGTATTGCATTGCACCTGAAATAGCTGTTTGAGGAACATTGTTACTAATCGGTTGTTTTACATCTATTACCAATGGTTTTTCTGCAATTGCCTGTCCGGTGTTACTGCTTGTTTCTGCTTTGATTGTCGTTGCTCCATAATTAGACATTGATAATATTTGTTCACTAAATAAATAGTGTGGTTGCAAGTTTGATTGTGTTTCCTGCAACGCCGGTTGGGGTGCACCTATTGGTGCTGCTTGGTTTGGCATTGCACCTGAAAGAGCCATTTGAGGAACAGTTTGACTTTTCGGTTGGTTTGCTTGTTTTATCAATGGTTTTTCTGCTTTTGCCTTTTGGGCGTTACTTATTTGTTCCGCTTGAATTGGCATTGCTGCTGAGGAATACTTTGTCGCGTCATTTTGTCCAAATGCTTGTTCTAGTGGCCCATTAGAAGCCGATTCTTGAGTTCCTGCTAGTGAATACATTGGTATGACATTTTGATGTATTGTTTGTTCTGTCGATCCTTGGGATAGTTGTGCGTTCTCTGCAGTTCCTTCAGAGGAATACATCGGAACTACGTTTGGTCCTGACTGTTCTGGCGGATATTGACCAGATTGTGCTTCGTTTGGAGCTTCCCCAGAGGAATACATCGGAACTACGTTTTGTCCTGACTGTTCTGGTGAACCTTGACAAGATTGTGCTTCGTTTGGAGCTTCTTCAGAGGAATACATCGGAACTATGTTTTGTGATCCTTCTTCTGGTGTGATTTCACACGATTGTCCTTCGTTTGTTGTGTCTCCTGAAGAATAAATTGGTAATATGTTTTGTCCGTACGCAATTTCTGGTGAACCTTCGGGAGACTGTGCTCCATCGGCAGTTTCCCCTGAATAATAAATTGGCATTATATTTTGTCCTGATGCTTGTTCTGGTAATCCCCACGATGGTGTTTCCTGACAAGAACGTGCATCTATCATAGATCTTCCAGGTGAATACGTGGATAGTATATTTTGACTGGGTGCTCCCCCAGGTTCGTTGTTTGGCCATCTAGCCTCGTATGATTGGGCTGCGTTTAACGTGGGTGATGTTATTCTCGAAATCGCTCCGGCTTGTGGTGCAGTATACAACAATGAGTTGTAAAAACGTTGTGGTACATTGTGGTTTGCAGGGTTTAATGTGCCCAGTGTATATCGAATGTCTGGTCTGTTTTCTTGCCGTGTGTTCAATGTTCGATGTTCAATGTTCGCCGTGGGTATTGGATTAAAGATAGCTGGTTTCCTGTATGCTAATCGCTGCGTATTGAGCCAAGTTTTGTCTAGTGGAACTTCGTTGTTTTTCAAAAGTGAGACAGCACCCTGTTGTGGTAGATTGTTAGTGCGAAAGTTTATGCTGTATCTGAGGCTGGACGGGTTTTGGCGTATAAATGTTCCAGGGTGTGCATTTTCCTCTTCAATTGGGTTCAATACCTCATTTGAAGCAGGATGTTTTAACTGCTGATAAGATTTTGAATTTATATTTCTGTTATATATGGAACGCCTAGCTTGAGTCCTTTCTCTCATATTTAAAGGATGATTCACATCTTCTTGTGCAACTGAGTTTTCCAGACTCGAAAAATTATTGGTTTGACGATTTTCAGATACATTGTTTGTAGCTTGCGAATTCCTTCTGGAGTTATTCAAAACAGTACTTTTGTCATGGTGTTTCGCATTGTTTGGCCGACTATTGTCACCTGCGCCAGATGAAGAAGTTGATTTAACATTTGGTTTCGTTAAAGCTGAATGTTTTACCTTTGCGGCACCATGTTTAGCCGAAACTGGTTCTGGGGTGTTAGAAGTCGCATTCTTAGCTATACATGAATCATCTGATTCCGGTTCTGATCTTGACGAAGAATTGTTGGCTCCATGGGGTTTTTCTTTTGGTTGTGTATCGTTCACCGAACACGATGAGTTTGAAGGTGCACTCTGGGTACTTTCTTCGGTAACAAAATCACTCGTGAGCTTCCATACATCAACTGTCGTGAGGTCTGATCTCGTGGTGGTGGGAGGGATAGGCCCGTAAGTTATAATAGGCACGGGAGTTTCAGTTTCCGTTTGGGATTCATCTACTTTTTCGGTCGTCAATTTTCTAGATACACTCTCGTCGAACACTTTTTGACCAGGTTTTAGTGGATTGATGAATGACGCTTCTGTAGAAGGACTTAGTTCATCGTCGTCATTATCGTTAATTTCGTGATGATGGTACTTTTTTGCTGGCAGCTGGTGGCTGTGTAGTGGTTCGACATATACGATGTGGGTGGATGTCTCCTCCTCCGATGACAACTTATCAGATGGAGATGAAGAAGAATCATTTTTTGAAGGTGATCGTTGTGATGTAGATTCTTCAAGTGATTGTTCTTCTTCCGTACCAGTAGTTTTTCCATAGGAATACATTGGTACTATATTGTTTGATTGTGCCGGTGGTTCATTTACTTCATAACAAGGTTGGGCTCCGTTTGAACTTCCTTCAGAAGAAGAATAAATAGGTATGATATTTTTTGATGATGCTTGTCCCAGTTGGGGTACATCATTGGAATTAGATCCTTCACAAGATTGTGCTTCGTTTGGAGTTCCTCTAGAAGGATATATTGGGAAGATATCGTTTGCTTTTACTGGTGAATCAGCGGATACAGACCCTTGACAAAATTGAGCTTCGTTTGGAGTTCCTCCAGTTAAATGTATTCGTGAGACTTTTTGCGCCAAATGTCCTTTCGATGCAGCTTCCTGATGAGAGGGAGCCCCTGTCCTTGGGGTGTCAGATTCGCCAGAAGATTTGTCAGACGTCGGGACCGACTCGCCTGGACACGGTGTTCCCTTCGCGTTGACACCGACAGATCCACCAGTCGGCTGTGGCATAGATGTGGTGGTGTTCATCTCTGCACCACTCGTTTGTTCGTGAACTTGATGGTTCATGTTCGCTTGGCCTCGGGATGAATTCCCTTTGGTCTCCACACAACTGTGACTCGTGACTTACAGACAACGGTTCCGTTTGTTTTGGGGATGAATTCCCTTGGTCTCCACACAACTGTGACTCATGACTTACAGACCATGGTTCAGTTTTCATATGTATGCTAGAATCAGGTGAATGATTATTCTGTAGGTTTTGGAGATTATTTGAATTCTGAAATACCGGAACCTTCATGTTATTTTGAAGTGTCTTAGACTTCTGGATATTTGTATTGGACTGCATATTAATTGGTGCCTGTTGATTGACTTGTACTTGATGATTAACTGGTACATTGCACTGAACTGACGCTTGGATATTGGTTGGTTGCTGTATTTCAGGTGTCTGATTTGTAGTTGGTATCTTATTTAGGTTAATGGCAGATGCAGGTTCTCCGAAACCAGAGACTGGGAATACATTGTCTGCACAAACTGGCAGGGCGACAGTCCTAGCATACACTTCAACAGGTTGAGATAGACCGTAGTCAAAATCGACACTGCTGTGTTCTCCAACATTAGGATCATGATTTGAGTTGAAATCCGATTCAATATTTTTTGGTTCCGCGTCTCCTTCCGCCGATTCTGATCCAGCTACACTGAGTACTTCATACAAGGCCGGCACAAACTTCTTTGTGTCCAATGGAGATATAAGTGGTGGAAGTAGGTCAATTTTGCCCGAATCCTGTGTTCCAAACGAAGACACAACAGATCGTGGAGAAAGATGATTATATTCTGAACCAAACCCACTGTTCACACTAGAAGATGAATCCTTATGAGATAAGATTTCGGCGAGTGATAGTTGGCTTCCATACGAGTCCTGTGTCGGAACGCCTATTGAAGAACCAGCAGATCTTGGAGAGAGATTGTATTCTGAACCAAAGCCACTGTTACCACTAGAAATCTCCGAGTCATATGAACCGCCCAACTTCCGTGGGGTGACCGTAACTCGAGGAAAACCCGGGTGGCAGAGCTGGGTTATAGTTTGAACCACTTGCGCGGTACCCATCAGACATTGCACGCTTATCATAAGTGTTTGTTAGAGGTGGCGAAGGATATAATGAGTTGTATCCCAGCTTTGAAGAATCTTGCTGGAAATCATTCGGTGATAAACCTAAATATCTACTTTCTTCTCCTCGGGGAATCAAGTATTGTCCGTCTTGACTTGGATTCGACAATGAATCTAATGCAGGGAAGTTAAAAGGCGCATTGTCTTGGGTCGCCGATGTCCCCAAAGAAAAATAGGGAGATTGTTTGTCTAGTTTTTGCTGGTTCCAAGGAAAGCCAAAGCGATACGGTTGTAATGGTAGTGACATCTCAACCTCGGGCACGTTTTTGTCAATGAGGGGAATCATTGATCGGTTTTTACGACTTTGTCTTTTTCTTCGACCATGAGTCTTAGAGTCATCATTACCACGTTCCTTAGTCGACGTCTTAGGGTAGTTGAGTCTGAAGAGTGGTCGCCGTTTTGTTCTAGGGTGGGATGTTCTCTTATGGAGGTCACGACGTGTAGGTCTCTGATCAACCAACTTCTCATGGCCTTTTTCGGCCACGTCTTTTACATTAACAAGCAGCGCTTCAAGAGATGGAGACAACAATTTCTCTTCCTTGATCATTTCTCTTCGCAGGTCTCTCTTTCGTTTACTCCCTTGTGCAGACGAGTCAGGTTTAGATTTGGACACACTTTGCGTCGCTCGGCGATGTTTGTTAACGATTTTGTCTACTCTGCCACCTCTTTCCTGACCACCATCCAAAAACTCGAACTCCTTAAACTTGTTATCACTCAACCTCTCCTTGTTCTTTCGGTCCAAGTACCCGCTATTCTCTCTCTTTTTCTCCCATTTTAATGTGTCTTCCCCGTTTCGAAGTTGCGGTCTGATCCAAGACTGCGATTCACGAACAGAGGCAAGAACCGGCCTAACATTCACAAAATTCACACCCTTAACTAGAGGTTTCGTTTCATTTCGAACAATAACAAACGGTAATGTCTCATTGTTGAGTTTCAAATAATGTCTGTATTGCTTGAAGACTGTTGGTGACGGTCGAGAAAAATCACTATTTGATCCATGGAAGCTTTCATTGACAAAGCTATATGTTCCATTACCCAATTCTGAAGTCAACACGCCGTTAGAGGTGCACCACAGTATAGCATACACACTGAAAAACATACAAGTAGATTACCCTAACATCAGCGATGCACACAACATGCACAAGCACTTACCGTTCCGGACCTTGCATTGGCCCAGTGACTGGGTGGGTGAACTACAATATGTAACAACTGTGTAAAACAGTGCGTCTTTACAGAGACGCAGATAGGCCTAGAATTCCATACAATGACTTTGAAGGGGATTATAAGGACACACTTTGGCAGTTGGCAAATTAGCTATATTTCGGCCAGGCCTATGAAACTTTGCATAGGCCTAGTTGTCAAGTTCGCCAGGTGGTGGGATTTGCAAAAACTTTAACGCCTAGGCCCAATAGATATTCACATTCCTAGTGTAGTAGGCCCGGGCCTAATATGTTAAGCTGCAAGCGCACTGAAGCCGGCCAGCTCAGTTCCATTCAAGTGCACATTCCGCGTAAAATTGAAATGCACTTTGGCCTATGAATAAATATTAGCCACGTTTTTTTCATAGCAGCGCGTTTTAGGATACTAAACATTCCTTAAGACAAGGTCCACTAAGTCTCCTCGCGTCCGCCGGAGGTAAGGTGGGATCCCCACCATGTTCGTTAGCTAGGAGATTTAGTGGACCTTGGATTAAGGTAGCAACTTAAAGTTCGCTGCAGTCATCAATTATCAAGTAAGGAGGTCTTGTGTTTAAATGTTATCGGTTCCTTCCCAACTTGAAAACTCAAATCCAACCAAGTTGCCTAAGAATGCCCTATATTGGCCTATAATGAAGGCCTGTGTATTATAGGCGTAGGCCAAGGCCAGGGGCGTAGCGAGGGGGATAAGGGTGTCCGATTCTCCCCCGAAATAAGAAGAAATGTTCTAATAACTAAATAGCACTAAGATGTAGCCTATGTGGCAGAGCCTAATATGTCAAGATTTTGTAAATTGACATTAGCCTATGTGGATCTTCACAATTTTATAAATATACATCTAGGCCTCGTAGGGTATGGCCTAGGTCTAAGAACTCAAAAATCTAGTAGCCTAAAATGTCACTAGGCTATTTGCAATGATAAAATTAAACAAAATCTGGAGCTTTGCGCTCCAGACCCGCTTTTTAGCTGGGGCCAATCTCCCCAGGCCCCCTACCTACCTACGAGGGCCTATACTTTTACCGAAATGATAGTCTCGTGGGCAGTTCTACAAAATTCTCGAAATCCCCCCCCCCCCCCCCTTCCAAATCAAAATCCTGGCTACGCCCCTGGCCAAGGCCTAGGCCTACTTGTTGGTCAGACTAGTTGGCAAGGAACATCCAATGGATGTTTAGTGGGACTCAGACCCAGTATTCTCCAGGTTACGACACCTTCAACAGGATTGCCGGTGGCTGTGCTTGATCCGAAGACCTCCCGAAATGGTTCTGGGCTACCTCTATCGGTAGGATTAGCCTACTTCTCCCACCTACAACCTAGGCCTAAGCGAGTGACAGTGACATATTAAACGGACAGGACCGAAGGCGAAGTTGTGATAGTGGTTAGGATCACGCGTTGGTAGACCCTATTATTTTAGTCAACAACGTATTCTTGAATGCTGGAATGTTGATGGGATGAGCTAGGGACAACTTTTTTACTATAACTATGATGACTCTTTCACATTGGCCCCTAGGCCTAGGTTAAATTTGTTCTAGTCTATGATTTTCACCAATCATAAAAATGAATCATAGAGATGTTGGTCACGTCTACGTAGGATAGCCTAGGCCTAGTTGTGGATACCGCGATCATAGAACATTCCAACAAAAGAACTAAAGCGGCTGCCAAACGATCAACAAAGTTGCCCAACTTTATTGCTAGCCCTGCCACACGAGCAACAAAATAAAGTAACAGTGGTGACACCTAGGCCTACTGTTGTGATTGGTGATCAACGATCACGTGATACTTTGAAGAGATCTGATTGGAAGTTGCTAACTTTTATTGCCAAGTTGTTCAGAATGTTGATAATTTTTGGGGTGTTGCAGGGTGTTGAGCAACTCGACTTGACCGTTTGGCGAGCAGTCGGCAATATGCATGTTATCAAATGCACACCAACTCACAGCAACATTGTTGGGCAACAAAGTTGGGCAACTATGTTGTTCGTTTGGCAGCCGCTTAAGTAGGGCATATAGCCTAGTAGGGGTAAGCCTTCTTTGATAATGTGCTCTGATAAGAGAACTGGAGGGCTAGGCCTAAACATTTTACTTGACATAATGGCGCAAACCACAACAATCTCATTGGACAATCGATAGAGCTTCAAGATTCAAAGCGTTCCAGATTCCAGAATAAACCCCTGCATTCTGCATTTAAAAAACTGGTTTGTCCAAGCTCATCCAACAGTAATATACCTACACGTTTTATTTTAACTGAAGGCCTACGCAATCAACGACACGAGTAGGGCCTACTTCGCGATCGAACGCTTTTGAAAGTGCGACTTGACACCGCGCATCGTGGAATGAAACCCGGCTCTCTGATTGGTCTAGAACTGAATTTATTCACTTCATCTCGTTGGCAGAGGAAAATACGGTCTGTTCGGAAGGCCGCGGGATCGATGTCTGCCACCAGCATTCGTGAAGGATGTACCGATCTACGTTCAAACCCTCCTTTACAAACTAGATTTAAATCCATCTGGAATCACAAGTCTAGTGACTCCAGTCCAGGGGCTGTGATAGGATAAACAAAAGTATGTTCGACTCACCACAGCGAAGCCTTGAATAGCATTAATACTATCCTTTGGAGAGCACACCACAGTTGTTAGATGTAGCGTCTTCCTAGTAGGAAACATCCCTACTATGATATTAAGTTGTACAAATTCGGTTTATTTCCTTTATCAATACTTTCAATGCACACTTCACGAAACTTCATATCAAACATATCAAAATCACAACACCGTTCATTTTAGTTTTCAATAATTGTCGTTATTTATTGTTTCAAAGAGTTTGGTTGGAAGATATGCATTCCGTATCACGGCATGTTGGATCACAGCATCAGTGACCAAGGTCGTCTACATCTCCTAGCGGACTTTCGGGGAACCTCAGGCTATACATACGTGTTGCTACATGTTGCTGATGACTCCGCAGTCACCGATTAAGAATCTATGAAAAGATATTGTAATAATCCGACAATATGGTAGTCTTAAAGTATCGATTGGTAATATATTAAATAATAAAATACATCCTTTAAAAAGACGCTTTGGGCCTCCGCCCGTCACTTATTGCGGGAACTGGGGGGGGGGGGGGGGGGGATGAGACAGATAGATAGATAATCGTCTTTATTTTCCAGGCGGGATAAAGGCCAGCTAAACCTTTTCTTCCATCCAACCTTTAATTTAAATACATTTTCAGATTTCTAATTTGTTAGTAACAATTTTGAATTTACAATAAAATATTTGATAAAATAACATTAATTTACATTTTAAAAGTGCATAAACTATACATATTAAACATTTATACTCTCATTCATACCATAATTATTAAGTGAATTGTCTACAGAAGTCAAAATCAAGAAAAAGCTTATTATTGTGAGTTTAAACATATTGTGAATGTTGTTATTTGTCAGTATTCCCATGACATTTTAAAAAATAAAGTTCATGAATTTTACTAACTATTGATATGGGTGTCCCTGATGTTTGATGGTAGAGCGTTCCAAGTTCTTATTGTACTGATAGTGAATGAATTATCGAGTAACGGGGAAAATGAGTTGAGTACCTGTCCTTGATCTAGTGTTGAAGAGATGAGAGAGAGAGAGAGAGAGAGAGAGAGAGAGGCTTGAGTTTCTAATCCAACAGCTGCGCTCTGAAGCCTCTCGGATAATCCCTGGTAATTATCAATTAGTTGGTTATCGCGGTGACAGGAGGTGTTTACACAGAGTGGGCTCCGTGCACGCTCGGTGTCAATATGTACTCGTGCTCGCTGTGGGTTTGAGCGAGCTCAACCGAGCCCACGTTCAAGATCAAGACCATCACTTTCTCACACTCGCGTCAACACTCAGACACACACTTGACACAAAACCATATTGTTTATTGTTTGTTTTTAATTAAATTTGTAACAATTTTAATTAATTGCGATTTTATTTAATTGTAATAAGCTGGATCCAATGTGGTCAGCAGCCAAATTAATTAGTTGTTTTTATTATTTTTTATTTTTTTAATGTTTTTAACAATTTAGACACAAATACGCGAAACTGGTTTTAACTTAAAGCGGAAACATTGTTTGAGAATCTGTTGGTTTAACCCTGTTTAAAAATCTCCCCCCCCCCTCCCCCTCTCCGTAAAAAATGATTTTGTAAATTTTGGTGGAGGTGCCGGGTACCTCATTGTAAACGTCTCCCATACTGATGTGCCATTAAATTGGCTTCCACGTCCCGCCGATGAGTTTATAATAATATAAAATCTTTGGCTTGTTGCGTCGTGTCAATGACGCGCAGGCACTGCTAGACGACTTTCAGACTGTATAACCTATGGTGGAGGTGCCGGGTCGTTAGACGCAAGCTGAGAACAAAAATATTGGTAGGAGTTTTGGCGATATTTTATCAACCCTATTTCACCACAAATTATTAATAATAGGGCCACTATTTAATTACTTTTTATTTTTTGGGGAGAGACATATTAATGTAGTGATACATCTACGTCGAGATTTGTTAATTAACAATGTTTCCTAACCCAGGGCTACTATTAAGTATGATTGTGTCAGTTAAAGTAAATAAGATAGTTCTAGCCTCGGTAAGCGCAGGAGCAAAGATATGAGATGGAAAGATAAATCAATCTAGTCTTCACAGTACATTAAAGTGCGTCCTTCTTTGAGGAGGGTGCAAAACACCTCGCGCGCTAGCACTGTGCACGAGGACACAGACCCCTCGTTATAGAGCGTCCACCCGGTTCATCACTTTGATCTGCAACTTCGTATTAGAAGCCTCGCCCTGTGATTCAAGCCGGGCTGCTCGTTAAGAGTAGCATTGAATGTGGTTGCATCATACATCACCATAACAAACATTTTCTACGTAAAGACCATTTCCATCAGTCACTCATACATAAATACATTAGCAATAATGTTTCATTATAACGTAAAGTTTCTTGTAATGATAATGGAATTTCCAAAAATAATAATACAAATAAACGTCTTGGAAATGTGTTATCTTATAGTGCCCTCGCAACTGTTAGTGGGATCTGCTTCAACTGGCTGTTTATAATTCGTCTCATGCACCCAGAACATAACACTTTCTAAGTACACTTGCTGGAAGATGCTCGGATAGTATTCATCCTCGCAAATAGAGTGGGAAGAAGTGTGCGTGGCAATCCGCATTCACTTCAAAGTAAGAATAAAGTCCAATTTCCGGAGCATTATTGTTCGCTTGCACCTGAGCCCCTCTCGACAAGCTCTTTCTTTGATTAAATCCTCTCCCTACGTGAGTCGCTCTGTTGTGATTAGCCTCCCGGGGCTGAGGCTGGAGACAAACACGTAATTAAACCCACAGGTGTGAGCCAAACACAAAGAGATCAGACGAGGAATAATATTTGTAAACCTGTGCACTAAATGAAACACTAACCTCATCACCCCGAGGTCTTACTTAGCTAGAGAAGTGAAGTTAATTATCTTGTTTTGGCTGAGCTCAGCGAGTGAAACAAAGACGTGATTTGACTACACTGGAGAAATAAAGAATGGGATTTTTTTTTTTTCTGGATACCTTCGAAATCTCTAACTTAAGACTTGCCAGGATTTTAATAATGCATTAAAACAATTATTTATCATCAAAATCTCGCTTCTACGATTTTTCTCTTTTTTACTCCAATTTCTTCGCCCTCTGCTAGTGGCTACTCCTACGGTATGAAATGTTTAGGGAACGTTCATATTTTCTAACTTTGATGTGGAGGATTGTCTGCCACCCCAGCCCTTGAGCCCGCAATTTTTTATATGTCTAGGAAAGAATGTTACACAATAATAAAATATGTCAAAGAGGTTTAATCTAAAGAGAAATGTTAAACTGTCTTGTATTGATTTGCTTACACAATGACAAATGGAAAACAGCATTATTGCCCTCTCGTATTACATCAGTTTCTTTAACTGAATAGAAGAGATGTTAAATATAGAAATTAATGAATGAATTTGATATAATAACATCGTCTAGTGTATAAATTGTTGTGGAGATCTAGTTTTAAGCCACCAAACTGAGGTTAATACGATCTGCGTCGTCTGGGGTACTTTCTCAGCGCCCTCGCATGGGTGATTTCTTAGCTGCGCCTCTGATGTTAACTCAACAGACATTCCTATGCTGACAAGATTACTGTAAGTATTGTCACACATATAATGATAACATGGATTGACCCGACTGGGTTCGAGCCCGGGCGCGTGGGCGGGAGCGGTAGGGGGGGGAGGGGAGGGATATAAGGACTCCTCGCATCTCATGGCTCCTAGTTGTTCCCACTTCTCCTCCAGAGAAACAAGGAACACATCTAGACGCGCGATAACCACTTGCCATCAGTGCGCACGTTCAGTTCACAACTTACTACAATTTGCTTTAAATAGTATGATCAAAAATTATAAAAGTGGCATCTCGAGTAAAAACCTTTGAAAAATCAATCTCTTCGGTCACAAAACAATTAATTTAAAAACATGTGTTAATTTATCAACAATTTTTTGCGCGGATATGAAATTTCTCTCTAATTTATTAATTTCCTACTTTAGTTAAATAATATCAAGAATTTAAGGAATAGTTTTTAGGCACCAAAGATAAGAAGCACTTACTATATTTTAAAATTCACGAATTTCTAATTCATTGGGTAATTGTTAATTGAATATTTAATTATATAAACTCTTGAAGGTTGGCAAGTGGCTAATTATATTTAGTTCGCTCAGTGTCGGTTCAGATCAGAACGAAGATGATTCTGCGAGTGTTGTTGGTGTGTTCAGTGCTCGCGTGTAGCAGGTGTGCGGGGACTCGAACCCTGGACTCGTTCCTGGCGGCCATCTTGGCACCGAGGTCTAGCGCGAAGAGTAAGTAACAAACCAGGTTATCATGCAGAATGCAGGGGTTATTCTGGATCGCTTTGATACGCTACTCATTGTCGTATCTGGTTGGGGTTTGTCAATTTAAAACGTGTTATTGACGAGATCAGGGCACATTTTCAAAACGCTGTTATTAAGCTTTTAGTAATTTGCGATAAATAGACCATTACACAGAGAAAGTTTTATCAAAACTTCCCTAGCTTCATAGTGTAGGAGATATTAATACATTCTCTGATCGCACAATGAGCTCATCCAATGTACACAACCGACAGTGGAGGCTCATGCGTAAAGTGTGACACTCTCATTCAGGAGGTTACGGATCGAATCCGGCCATCAGCAATCATGACTGAGAGTTTCTTCCGAGATTTCTTCGGTCGTTTATGTGAATGCTGGGACTGAATCCTTTTAAACAGCCCTCGGACATTCCAAACTCCAAAATACCTAGTTAGACACCTAAAGAGGGGCATACACCCTGGAAAGGTTTTCCCACGAGAAATTTAAATTTCCTTCGTTAATAACCGCCCAAAAGTTTCGATAGCTTTGGGTGAAAAATTGCAGTTCAAAGGTGATCCAAACGGTATTTGGAAATTCACTGGATTTGACGATGAAGCAATTTTAAAATTACCGGAACTAACACCGTATAAAAAGTTGTTCCGATCTCTTAAGCCTCAAAGGAAGAAGTCGGATCAACAAAGAACGAACAAAACAGGTTAATATTTAAACCGGGGGTGAACGCCTTTGAGACGCGAGGACTGTAGATAAATTATTAAGCTTATAATCTCTGATGACGAGAAGCTCCTTTGACGAGCTGCCTGGCTGGCTGACTGACTTGTAATAATCATGAGGAGCTGTTTACTGTGGTGATTAGGACGTTGTTGCGGGAAATACATTCAATCGGGCCCCACGCAAATAACTTCGAAAACAATTATCGGGGGTACATACTCGCCTCCCGATTTTGAAGCTAAAGCTATTTCAAATATCTTGGGGTTACAAATAAATATTTATAAATATTTTAGTACGGCAATCTCGTCATTCCATAGTGTTCATTTTCTTAGCCAATTCCAGCTGATACTTGGCATAATATAACGTAAGACTGATATAAGACCCATTTCATAGTACTTCTCCAAACATAAAATAAATACGTAATTTAAATTAATTAATTTATAAAACTGTTTTTAATAATATGTAAAAAGGTAAAATAACAAAAAACAAAGTGTCTTCAATTTCTGGTCAATCTACTATTTATTGAATAGGAGTTTAACCCGGCACCTCCACCATTTGTATGCTGAAATATTCTGTATGCTGTACAGCCATGTGAAGAAATGTGAGTTGGCGTGATACGTACTTATATACAGTGTGTAACTACCTATCTGCCGTATTAAAACAAGCATTTGTCTAGAAGAGGCGATTCTCTTTTAATTACAAAATCTGCCTAACTGATTTGTTTGTAATTGCTTTATTTTAATCTAGACTATGTCAACAGGCGGTTTTCTTTATCTACCTATGTGCATTGCTCTCATCAAGTTTACCCAAATAATCGATAAGTGTATGTTGTCGACTCGTAGATAAGCCGGTGTTCCTACAGAGGCTGTGCTAGCAGGTTGTAGTCTTCATGCGCAACTAGTGGGCTCAACAAGGTAGGGCTACTAAACCCTGCAGGCTAAATAACCTGGCGTCTATGCAACATGGCTAAACGCGCAGATGAAACATCAAATGTTACCCTTCACTTATATTTGACCGACAGTGTTGGCTGATTCGGAGTTCGCGGGTTCAAATCCCGTCCAGACGCAATCCTGATGAATTTCCCGAGGTTTCCTCTTCGTTATGCGAAGCAAGGATTGAGTCCTTAAACAGCCCTGGACATCCTTACATAATTGTCCTATACGCAACATACCTAGTTCGACACCTGAAGAAGGGCATGAATTGCACCCTGGGCAGGCTTTAAATTTAAAGGCATAGCCGAAAGCTTTTTGTGGGAAACTTTCTCAGTGACAATAATGCATGCCCTCTTCAGGTACTGTACAGTCAGGGCGGTTGTGGGGGGAATATCTAAGGGCTGTTGAAAAGGATTCGTTGCCCATGGCATTCTCATTAATGACTGAAGAAAACCTCGGATACACTTTCAGTGAGGAGTGCCGGTGGTGGGAACATACAACAATACGATATTAATCCAACAGCAGAGATTCCAGAGACATTGGATATCGGATGGATCTTCTTCCGAAGCACATAAGTACTCGTCGAGACAACCGACAGTGTTGGCTCGAGCGTTGAGCGCGCGACTCTGATTTCGAAGGTCCGGGTCAAAATTTTCGTCGAGACGGCAACCTTAGTATTTTTTTTTTTTGTTCCTCAGCTCGTTCATGAGATAACTAGGATGAGCCTCTCAACAGTCCTTCGGCCATCCTTCTCAATTGTCCTAACTCCAATATACCTAGTTAGGCAACTGAAGAGGGGCATGCATTGCACCCGGGGCAGGCTTACCTCTAAATAATATTTATTATTACATTGAAAGACTTTCCTCGAGTCCAAGTTTAGCTCGAAGAGATTCTATTTGTAAATAAAAACTCTAAACCCCCGCTTTGCTTCGGCCCAGCTTTCATTTCTAAAGAACAAAGATAGAACTCATCAATTATGCGCAATCGAAAGGAGTTGCGCTTTCTAATGTTAGCGTGGCGTTTGAAGTTAAATGCGTTCAGAAAAACACTTAGAATAGTTAAGTGTTCGTTCATCGAGACCGAGCGACGAGCAAAGAAGCGGGGAAATATATTATTTCATCTGCTAATGGGGGCCTCTTTATCACGTTTGATTTATGTATTTAGAAAATATTAGCAATTCATTGATACCTTCTATTCTATATAGCACTCTTACAGATATTTTTAAGGTCAAAAGGGAAAATGGTTGAAAGTTGGTTGAATGAAAGAGTTTCTTTTTAAATATATATATTAGTAATTTAGACAGAAATTTAGAATTTATTTAAATTTAAATATATATACATAGATGGGACAATAAGGCATAAAAATGACAATTGTGGGATCAATAAGAAATGAAAGTATCTAGGTGCATACTGGGGTTTGAGGATTGATTTTTTTGTTTAAACACACCTTTGCCCTCCGACTACGAGTATAAGGGCAAATATTTCGGAAATAATTTCGATGTGCGTTTTTGTCACATGGTACCAAATAAGAGTTTTGAACCGGTGGAACGAAAAAATCATACATTCAAACTTTATTTAGAAAACTCGAAACGCTTAAGTCCGCGCGCGTGTTGATGAGCGTAATTGTGCATGAGCCTGGCATGTTGTTATTGCGGATTTTCTGTGTTCTGTGAAAAAAATCCATTTACTAAGTGAAGATTTTTTTTTAAATTAATTAAATTAAATGAAAATGCACTTAATTTAATTTTTTTTAATTAAATTGTAATTTAAAAAAAGGAAAAAATCGTAATTTGATAATTTTCATAAGAAAATAAATTATTGATGCGCACAAATGTTTACCACAAATATATGATTTATAAAGATTAAGGTTCTGTGAAAAAATTATTCAATAGGATAAAGCATGTAGGTGTTATAAGTCCACAAGAATGTCTTAAAAAAGAAAAAAAAAACGTAAGATTTCGATTTTCATGGAGCATAGTTTTTTGATTGCACTCAATTTTCAACACGAATACCTAATTCATGAAATTAAGGTTCTGTCAAAAATAATTAAATCGGACAAAGCATGGTAGGTGTTAGAAGCTGAAGAAATTTTTTAAAAATCGAAAAAAATCGTAAAAATTGCGATTTCATGAAAATAATTTTTCGATGCGCTCAAAAACGTGCAGTCTTCGTTCAAGATTCGAAGGCCTCCAATAAAATTCATCGCAAATTGGAGTATCGTTTAGCGGAATCTTTTTGTTACAGACACCCCAAAAATACAGAAAAAAAAGAAAAAAAAAAAACATTCGGATTTTTTTCCTGCCAGTGTAGTGAAATGAATCTTCGCTTTCGTCGCGAGCTTGCTACGCTCATCAATTATTTTCCTTATAACTTACTCGGAGTGGAGACAAGGTGTATTTAAACAAAAAAAATCAAAGCTCAAAATTCGGTATTGCACCTAGAACTTTACTTTTCTTATTGACCCAAAATTTGCATAATGGGTAAAGGCAAACTTTTTTATTCAAGTTCCTTTTTCATTCATCCAACTTATTACAAAATTATTTTTGTTAAACAAGGATAGGATAATTTTTATAAAGTAGTTGTCTATTAATTGCTATGGTAATACCAATTAACAATATAATGTATAATATCTCGAGGCCCGAAGACTATCGCTTCTTGTACGCATTGTAAATGATTATTGTCAAGATTCTATCATTATTTACTTGGTATTACTTGTTAATTATACAATTATATTTTATGTCATGAAAGTCAACAGTCACAATAACTAGCAGTTTAGTAAAGGTTTGTTCTGTTGTCCCGGTGGCTCATATGGTAGAGGCTCGAACCCCAGTCGGGGGCAAACTTTTACGACAACTGCTATGAATCAATAATAATTATAATGTTTGTATGTATGTATATAATGTTAATAATTATATTATATAGAACATTTAGGTTCTATACTCAATGGAATACGATGAAATGTACGAAATACGAAATGATTATACACTTAAAAAAAGCAGAAGGCTTATATTAAAACCTTTGTCTATGAATTTTGGCCAACTTTTTCAACTTTTTCTTTCAAAATGCACCTATTTTTTAATTTGGATTAAGGACGCGTCAACCGTTAGGTCATAATGCACCACTCTAGCCTAAGGAGGAGGGGGAGGGGGGTGAGGAGGGGCCCATGCTGTCAGAACCAGCCACGGGTAAGGGGATGAAGGGGGGTTTCTCACGTCGCGGTCGTCATCGTCTTTGTCATCGTTCGTTGTGTCATTGTCATGTCGCCGGGAGGTCGTCAGGGAAGGGGGCAAGGTCCCGACGACGATTGCCAGAGCTCGTCTCTAGTTTCGGGGAGTAAGATACCTCCGCTTTTACTAGCTGATGTTTGCGAGATAAACTATTTCTCTTAATTCGCCTTGTACGATTAGCAATGCCATGCTCTGGGCCGAATTCTACCCAGGGCCCAGAGGTCAGAATCTGCCCAAATATCACGAAAACATCTTATAAAATCGAAAAAATCGGAAAAGTTACGATATTCATGAGAAATATTTCTTCAATTAACTTGTACCAAAAAACGTTGCAGGTCTAAATTCAAATATTTCGAACGCCCCTCAAATTTTCATCAAGATTGAATTTTACAAATGAAAAAAAAAGAAAAAAAACACCCGAGCTAATTTTTGTGTGGGGGGGGGGGGGGCAGGGAAATTGAAGTCTTCGCTTCGCTCATCCAATTATTACTGATCTAGGTACTCCCGCCACTGTTCTTTGTGGATCCTGGACCACAAGAAAGGCATATTATAGGTTGCATCCTAAAACAGGTATCCCTACAACACTATAGTTATCTGGTGTGGCCGACAGCGTCCGTGTTGCCCCCTGACTGGCCCGACGCCCTCGACGCCCAGCTGCGCACGATCAACTCGGCGCTCACCGAGGTCGAGTGGCGCCTGGCGACGTCACCGACGCCCGACGTCGCCCGCGCCGCCAAGCGTCTCGGCGCGCGCAGGACGCAGTGGCGCAACGAGTGGTGCGAGGCGCTGGCGACCAGTGGCGTGGTTGACAGGCAGGAAGAGCTGCTCTGCAGGGGGCCCAAGTACACCCCACAGCAGGCGAGGTGAGCTCAATGCTACGGGCAAGGTTAAGTTTTAAGTTTGAAATTTAGGTTTAAGTTTTAAGTTTAAAATTTAATTCAAGTTTTAAGTTAAAGTTTTAGGTAAAGTTAAGTTTAAGGTTTAAGTTTAAGTTATTTGGATTAACTCGTCAACCATTGAGTCATAATTGGTCTAAATGGGTAGTGAGATCTTATGCTGGTCAGAACCAGCCACGAGAAGGAAAAGGGGGTTCTTACATTGGGGTCGTCGTCGTCGGGAAGGTCGTCAAGGGCAAAAGCAGAGGTCCCCGACGACGAAACGATTATTACATCTATACAATCTGAATTTAGACAACTGTTTTTTTAAATCTGACGAGAACTATCACAATTTCCTACGTTCCCCCGCAGCGCCCTCTCCTCTCTGCTGGGCCAGCTCCAAGACATCTACTCCTCGACGCGAGTGTGTAGACGTCGCGACGTCTGCTACAGCGGTGAGCCCGACCTGGAGCGTCTCATGCGCGACTCAAGGTGGGTGGTTAGCCCGATAAGAGAAGACTTGTGTATTGTTTAGTTTAGGTTTGTTTAGCCGAAACATGTAACGTTTTGATACATATTTCGTTCCTTTGCTTTTGACTTGATTTGAACTTACTCAACGTGTAGTTTCCACACTATAAAAAAAAAAATTGTCACAAAATACTCTTATCTTTCTATCTAGAGACCCTGCCGAATTATTGTGGGCGTGGCAGGGGTGGCGTCGAGCCGTGGGCCCCCCCTCCAAGAAACTATACACCCAGCTAGTTGAACCTGCTCAACCAGGGAGCTAGGAGCAACGGTAAGGGAGATAACTCCACTTTCTAGCCTCATATTTGTAGTGGGGGACTTGTAACCACTGTATTTACTTTAACTATAAAAACGCCAAAGTTGTTGTTAGACGAGTGAATGAGCCATGTATTGAGTACCCGGTAACATTCCCTTTTCCCCCTACCTTAGGCCCCCTAGCCTTCCATTGGCTAGAGTGGCGCATTTTGGCCTTATAGTTGACGTGCCCTTTTACAAACTAAACTTAAAATCCTATTATTTATACCTTTATAATTATCAAGCTTAAATGCAAATGCTTCCGGGTACTCAACACATGACTCACTCACTCGTCTAACAACTAACTGACTTATCAGTAACAGTTTTTCTATTTTAATTTACTGTATGGTGATAGTTGGATTTTAATGTGTTTTAATTTTTAGCTCAGTTTCTCATCTCTAGATTGGATAATTAATTGCTTATTATTTTATTTCTATATAATGGCAGATGCTGCTTGTGTGTCATGAGAGTGACCGTTCTGCTACATTTGGCGCCCAACGTGGGGCAGTTTGATTAGTGCGGTGCGATGAGATCGCGTTCTATCACAGTGTAGTTCATCACTTCACCATAGTAATCTTCAGGCACATATTGAAAGTGCAATATAATATCTATGTTTCAGGTTACTCCGACATCGGCGAGTGCTGGCGTGAGGAACTGGACACTCCTCACTTGGAAGCGAAGGTTGAGGAATTATACCGAGAGGTGGAGCCACTGTACGTGTTGCTACACGCGGTGGTCAGACATAGACTGGTGGGGTTGTATGGAGAAGATGTTGTCAACCCCTCAGGGCCAATACCGGCACACCTTCTAGGTGGGTATGCGCATCAGACTATGATTCGGGAGGTCGCGGGTTCTATTTCCGTCACTGTAACCCAGAATGAAAAATTCATCCAAGGTTTACTACAGCGGGGACAGGATTGAGTACTAAAACAGACCTTGGTCAGTACATCCCGTATCAGAGTATCGGGCTTTACGCTAACTAGAGCTACATCTGTCGGTCGCTTGGACTGAAAAAACTTGAATTACTAAAATAATGGACTGTCCTCGATCTAGAATCGACCTATATAACCTACATCTAAAGTAAGTAGGAGACGATGCGACCTATTAATTTAAAGTACGCCGATGTTTGAATATTAACATTAATATGCCGGTTTACCCAACATTTGGACGTAAAACTACTATAGCAGAAGGATGATTTCCATTAATCTTAATCACAAAGGTGTACGTTAATAATGATCATCGTGTTTTAAATTAGTTCCTCGAAGGAGTTGATTAAATCCCCTGGTCGTGGTTCGGAGTCGGTTGCAGTGAGAGCAAGCAAACAAACAACACAGGCTGGGGTAATCCTCGGTTCACTTTGCATAGAGACGTGAGGGTGGTCGCTGATGATGCGGGGCGGCGGGGGGCGCGGGTGATGGACACTGGCGCGTGCAGGGTGGGGGGAGACTGATACAACACACACGTCCACACACACACATACACAGTTACACACACACGTACACACACACGTACACACACACATGCGGGGCGGCGGGGGGCGCTGGGTGATGGACTACACTGGCGCGTGCAGGGTGGGGGGAGACTGATACACACACACGTCCACACACCACACACATACACATACACAGGTACACTACACGCACATAACATACACAGGACACACACCGCACACACAGGTACTCACGCGACAAGCGCACATATGGCACGCACATCGTATGAATGGGGGACTAATACAGAACACACACCCGCACAAATACTCAGAAGAAAGATACAAATAAGTTGGATACATCAAGTTTGGAAGTTAATAGCTAAGATATACTAGGAAAACGCTTAATCCCCGCGTTGTGGCATGAGCGTAATTGGGTGAATTGAGCTGCCAAAAGTGTTTGCGGATTTTCTTGATTTGTCTGTGAAAAATAGAACTGTTGAATTTTTTGTTTAAACTTAAATCAAATAAATAAAAAATTAACTTTTTTTTAATTAATCGTAATTTTAAAAAAGAAAAAATCGATATATTGAAATTTCATAGAAACATATTCGATTACGCACAAATTTTACACGAAATATTTGAATTCTTAAATTAAGGTCTGTTGAAAAAATCATTATAACGGAATAAAGCATGTAGAGTTATAAGCGAAGAATTAAAAAAATCGTTAAATTGCGGATTTTCATGAGAATAATATTGATTACGCTCAAATTTGCACGCGAATAGTATGCAATTCATAAATTGAGGTTTCTGTACAAAAATCATTATAATCGGATTAAAGCATGTAGGAGATTAAAGTAAGAAGAAATTTTTAAAAAATCGAAAAAAAAATTCTAAAATTGCAATTTTCATGAGAAATAATTTTCGATTTGCGCTCAAAAACGTGCATTCTAAGTTCAGAGATTCGAAGGCCTCCGATAAAATTTACGCAATTGGAGTAATCGGTTAGCGTGAATCGAGTTAACAAACACACAAATAATACAGAAAGAAAAAAAAAAAAACATTCCGGAATTTCTTTCTCCAGTGTAGTGAAATGGAATCTTTCGCTTCGCTCGCTACGATCATCCAATTAATGTTAGTATAGTCTTGGACGTATAATAGTCTCTAAGCACGTAAGGTATTATTCGAGACGGAAGTGGTATACAACGATGAAGGAGATTACAAAATCATGCCTTATGCGGATTCGAGCCCACGTGCTCGTAGAGCACATTCGGACTAGTGCGTGCCCTAATCGTATTTGCCACCACGGATGGCTTATTAAATTTGTTGTTTGTTTTAACAAATTTCGTAAACAGGAATAACATATAGCCAGACTTGGTACTTTCCCAGCGTTCACACTCTCTTCGCTGTGTTCGTGGGCTAAGTCCCTGTGTGATCCTCGAGGTTCACGTTCTGCGTAGCTTGGTATGTCAAGACTCAAGGTGTGTATAATTCACGACTAGGGAATACTACTAATTGGTGTAGGTGCGGGTCGTGGCATATAAACAGCAGAGTTTGTTGTGAACTCGTTGGCCTTGAGGTTAGAGTCTCGTCCAATGCAAAGGTACAAGGTTCGAAACCCGATAGTCAGAATATTTTTAACACTGATGTGGACTTCCCAAGTCCATCGATTTCTTGGTTTAGGAACTGTAAACGGTGACGTAGCAATCCGGTAGTAACGAGGCATACTTATTAAGACGTAGGAACGAGCGTGCATTTGGACTCTGCGGAAAAATTAGTCACCTGGTTTTGTTTTTTTTTTTGTTTGTTTGTTTTTTTTTTTTTTTTTTTTTCTTTGGTTTGTTTGTAATGTCCGCCATAACGTTCGAACGGAGGCTCGGATGAGTTGAAATTTGACCATCGCAAGCCTTCGTTCTCGATTGATGCCATAGGTTTTGTGGCAAATCGTTCAAAAAGTTAAAAGTTACATTAAAGTTAATCGAAAAGTTTTTTTCTAAAACTTAACGGGAAACTTGAGATGCCCAAACATTTTAGAATTCCGTTCGGTCACGAATTATTTGTTAATTTTATTTTTGAATCCGATAATGTAGTTTAGATGGAACCATTCATTCTATACAAAAGTAACGTTGCATGGACAACGAAAAGACGCGCGAGTTCTAAGCCTGCCACCTAGAGTAATCAAAAACTTTCGAGGAAGCAGTCTATTATTTGTCAAACAAATAGTTTTTCCAAGAGCAAGGTCCTTAATGGCGGTGGATTAGTTCAAAAGTAAAGGTTTGACACACGGGTTTACCACAATACCTTGGCAATTAATAAATAATATTGGAAACATGGCCTGTGGACAGCGAACGTCGCAAATTTAAAATTTAAAAATGTGCAATGTGGGTCTAGCTATAGACACGTGCTCGCTTATTCAACGCGTCCAACTAGCGTTTCCTAGTAATAAATTTAAAATCTTGTCCGAGCTAGCCTTGTTGAATCTGACGCCACCGCGGGTTGTCGTCGTCCTATTGAAATTTTAGTCTCTAGATATTTGAAGTTTAATGATTCCACACGGAAATCATAAATGTTAGATAGACCTAAATACGTTTTAACCGGTACATTTTACCAATGGGAAATTGTTAGAAAATACAATGTGAATAATTACCTATTATCCCTAAAGCCAACTCACCATACATATTTTAACATTTTCATCTGCAGAAACACAGGTAAAATTCTGTGTAAAGGTGTATCGCTGTTGAAATTATTTCAAAGACATGTGCCGAGAGATTTTTTTAATGTGTTTGATATTCTAATAGCGCCAGGTTTAAATTTGATCTGAGTAGATTAAAACGGGTTTACAGCTTAATCAATATGTATGAAGAGAGCTCAATCGTTGCACATGACACAAAGATCTCAACGAATTATTTGGTTCTAGTGGAGGTGCCGGTCCAGATTCTATTGATGAGCGTAGGAAGATTCTTTCTACACTGGAGAAAAAATTCGGATGTTTTTTTTGTATTTTGTGTTTGTTCACACGATTCCGGCTAAACCGATACCGATTGCAATGAAATTTTGGAGGCCTTGAAATCCTAAATTAGAACTGCAGTTTTGAGCGCATGGAAATTATTTCTCATTAAATCGCAATTTTTTTTTTCGTTTTTAACAAATTCTCGATTATAACACCTACATGTTTGTCCGATTGTAATAATTTTTTTTCAGAATCTATTTATGAATGGTATTCGTGTGAATTTGAGCGTTATCGAAGATAAATTTCTAAGAAAATCGATTTACGACTTTTTTCGATTTAACTTCTTGGTATAGCACTACAGCTTTACCATGTAAGATTTTCACAGAACTAATTTAATGAATAATATTCGTGGAATTTGAGCACATCGAATATATTTCGTATGAAATCGAAGTTTTACGATTTTTTTCTTTTTTAAAATTGATTAATTAAAAATTAATTAAAGTTATTTTATTAATTAAATTAATTTTTAAAAAAATCTTCAATTAGTAATGATTTTTTCACAAACAACAGAAATCCGCTAGCACTAACAACTCAATGCACCATTACGCTCATCCAACAACGCGGCGGGACTTAAGCGTTTTCTAGTACTTATGACATCTGTAATCTCAGGCGGATAGGCATCTGATAGCTATTCGGTAACGGAATACTATGCAGAGCGGCTCGATACTACCATGCATCCCAATGAGTTTGTCTCCGATATGATCCTCGTCAATGCGAATGCAACTAATGGACGTTTATAACCGGAATAAGTAATAGATTGTCCCCAACTCATCCCACATAGAAACTTTACCAGCTAGTGAAACGTACTTATATTCACGCTATATATACGCACACACAGATGTAAGTCTAACATAATTATGTTAAAACTTAATCATCTTTCTAGTACTGTGGCGCAGAACTGGGATCGCCTAGATCTCCTGACCCCCATCGTCCATCAGTCACAACTTGACGCCGCCTTCGTGACAGAAATATAAATCACGATATGGTAAGGCAGCCTTTCTAGTAGTATGTCTATATACAGTGGTCGGAAGAAAGATATGTTACACTATCGATTTGATTTAATGCTTAAGTCTCATATATGCTCTAAGTCTTCGAGGCGATGAGTAGTGACAGATGAGGATAAAGTATGAATTGAAGGGAGGAGTGAAAATCCGGTACCGGCATGTAGCCTACTTCTTACGAAAAGTACCAAGGGGATACACGGCTTTACGTCCCTTCCGTCCCATCCGAAAGGACGGTGTAGCCTTGACAGCCATATAGGTTCCTCCACTAACCCAGACTGCCGACCAGACGTCGAGGAGAATGAAGCCGTTACACTAGCTCTCGAACCCTCCGTCTACACTGTCAATATCAATTGAATTAGGCGTTACGAATAACGCTGCTAAGCTTGCTGTACGATGCTACGGTTACTGTACTATGTACGATTGCTGTAGGGTGTAGACGATGTGCTACGAAGAGTTATACAATGGTAAAACCTGAGCTTAAAGGAAGAGGGATTAACCACATAACGGGAAGGCCCGTGCTGTCGAGATCCAGCCACGGGCGACTCAAGATAACAGACAACCCTGCGCAGGGACCAAGCGCATCGTTGCGTGTCGTCGAGGAAGTAGGGGTGGGGTGGGGGGGTCTGTGTCCTCGCCTTCTACGACTAGCAGAGGCTTATTCTACCTCGTGAGTTGTCTTGAGTGAGACTGATTCAGGAGGTCACGGACGGGTTCGAATCCCGCCGCCCGCAAATCTGATTGAAAGTTCCTTTGAGTTTAAATGCGAATGCCAGGGATTGGGTTCTCTTAGAAGGTTTGTGACTGCAGTGAGCAGTTGAATTCGCATTTGAAGGGTTGAGACTGGAGAGTACTTCAAGCAAGTGTTGTTGTTGTAGCTACTGCGTGCGGAGGACTTCTACACCTCCCTGAGGCTGGAACCCATGACCCCCACCTTCTGGGCTCGCTCCCGAGTGCAGGCCACGGGGACCGGGACCTGCCACGGGACGGCGGCTAACATGTTCAGGAAGGACGACTACAGGTAGAGTACTTTCTACTTCTTGCTGTGAACTGGCTACATTAGCACATTGCGGAGCTGCAGACACAATAATGCAGTGCAAACTTAGACAGTTAATTTGTAATTAATTAAGTGTATTATATTAATTCTCAAGCTCATAATACATGGCTAAGTAACGTTCCCCGTGCAGCTTTCAACCGAGTGGGTCTACAGTAAATACTCGTGTCCGTGAATGTTCTAGGATGCTGCTGTGCGCTGAGGTTAGCGAGGAAGACTTCTATGTGATACACCACGAGATGGGCCACATACAGTACTACATGGCCTACCGCGACCAACCCACCATCTACCAGGTAGGAGGGGAATATAATATATTATAAAGTTGTCAACGTTGTGCTGGCTAACATCAACATTTAATTGTTGATAATAAATTATATATTTGGTTGGCAAATGGCAACAATCCAAAAGGTTGGCACTGAGCACTGTGCACTGTTTCCACTTGTGTGAACAGTAACAGATACAACAGGTAACCGTGGAAGCAGTCACATAATACAAGAGTTGTTGTCACTGCAGGACGGAGCGAACTCTGCTTTCCAGGAGGCAGTGGGCGACGCCATCATGTACGGAGTGATGGTTCTTCAAACACCTCCAGCGACTAGGACTCATCAACGACTCGACGCCGACCGACGGTGAGTTGTCCATAACTAATATACCACCCTACCCCCATATGAGTGTCGCACTAGCATAACTAGTTACCCCACTACACCCCCCCCCCCATACCACCCTGATAAGAGTCATACTAACAACCTCCACCCCTTATCCCCACCCCCCAATGAGTGTCAAACTCACGTAGCTAGGTCAACATTTATAAATTTAGTGAGGGGGGGGGGGGGGAATGTTTAAAAAGGAGGCATCAACTTTCAGAGTATAAACAACAAAATTATCTTCATCGGTAGAAAAATATAGAGACGTAGTTTTAAAATAACGAGCGCACACAATCGCCTAGTATAGAATCGTAGAGTTTAGTGATTGCGAGCTTCTCCTTGCAGACCTAGACGTGTCCTACCTGCTACGCCAGGCCCTGTCCAAGATCCCCCAGCTGCCCTTCGCCCTCCTAGTGGACAAGTGGCGCTGGGAGGTGTTCCGTGGTCACATCGAACCCCGAGACTATAACTCCGCGTGGTGGGAGTACAGGAGGCGCTACCAGGGAGTCGCTCCCCCCGTACCCAGGGACGAGGACGACTTTGATCCCGGCTGCCCAAGTTCACAACATCCCTGACAACACGGGACTACGTCAGTAACATGAAACCACAGTACAACCAGGCGTTGGTGGGAGTACAGGAGGCGCTACCAGGGAGTCGCTCCCCCCGTACCCAGGGACGAGGACCGAGGACACGACTTGATCCGCAGCAGTTACATCCCCGACCAACACGGCCTACGGTCCGTAACATGAACCACATTACAACAGGCAGTGGTGGAGTACAGGAGGGTACCAGGGAGTCCCCCGCTCCCCCCCGTACAGGGACGAGGACACGACTTTTATCCCGCTGCCAAGGTTCCACATCCCCGACAACACGACTCCGTCAGGTAACATGACACCACAGTACAAACCAGGCGTTGTTGGGGGTACAGGAGGCGCTACCAGGGAGTCGCTCCCCCCGTACCCAGGGACGAGGACGATTTGATTCCGCTGCCAAGTTACATCCCCACAAACGGCCTACGTTCAGGTAACTATGAAACCACAGTGCAACCAGGCGTGGGTGGAGGTACAGGAGGCGTTACCAGGGAGTCGCTCCCCCCGTACCCAGGCACCGAGGAACGACTTTGATACCCGCTGCCAAGTTCCACATCCGATCGAACACGCCCTACGTCAGGTAAATTAACCACAGTACAACCAGCGTGGTGGGAGTCGGGGCGCTACCAAGGGAGTCCCCCCCGCTCCCCCCCGTACCCAGGGGGGACGAACTTTGATCCCTGGCCAAGTTCCACATCCCCGGACACAACACGCCCTTCGTCAGGTAAACATGAACCACAAGTCAAACCCCCAGGGGGCGTGGTGGGAGTACAGGAGGCGCTACCAGGCGCTCCCACCCGTACCCCGGGTACGAGGGACGACTTTGATCCCGCTGCCAAGTTCCACATCCCCGACAACACCCCCCCGGGGGGCCCCCTACGTCAGGTACCAGAACCACATACAACCAGGCGTGGGGGGAGTACAGAGGCGCTTACCAGGGAGGGCGCATCCCCCCGTACCAGGGACGGGACGACTTTGATCCCGCCTGACAAGTTACATCCCGACAACCACGGCTACGCAGGTAACACAGTTCCTTCAAGGTCAGACGGGGCGGGGGCGGCTGTGGTTGGTTACGTTAACGTGGACATGGGAGATGTATACACTCCTACATAGGAGTGGTTTGTAGTTATTACTGTAAATGGGGCGACCCTTCACGGACAGTCAACCGAGAAGCCGGGTCGAGCTCTGTGCGGAGCCGGGTCACCCAGTTACTATTAAGAAACACCCCCACTATAACCAAGGGACTGGTTGCAGGTACTTCCTGAGCGCGGTCTTGCAAGTACAGATGTTCAAGGGGATGTGCGAGGCGGCTGTCATCGGCCACGTCAACACGGGGAACTCCCCCTACCCTTACATCGCTGCGATATTACGGCCAAAGAAGGTGGCAAGAGGCTCAAGTAAGTCCAGGTTTAACATCCAGAGACTAAAATATTGTATCCTGTTCAATGTTCATAATAAAGATTAACCCATACTTCAAAATGACAAAGGAAAACGACAAGTCGTGTTAGAAGAGAGCTCGAGTCTATCTGTTGGGTTGATTGATCCTATGTGCAGGTAAGAAATTTTTGTATAGGGTTGTTTTTGGGGGAAGACCGATAAGCAAAAAGGGTGCAAATTTTCGGGGTAAAAATGCAAAATGTGTTGGTGAGGTGCCCGGTCCGGCTTAAATCACTTGCGGCTCGAATACACAAACTCCATGAACTGGAGTAAAAAAATTCATAGCAACTAAAAAAATGTACGTTTTTTTACAACTTCCTTCGAATGCCTATTGAAATATTCAAACCAATATCAATATCAAAATTAATTTGTTGAGTTCGCCTAACAATATTTTTAGATGCAATTAGGACCAATTTGGAGGACAGAAAAATTGTCAGTTAGCGCAATATCAAAATGCTTTCAGTTAAAATCAAGAGAAATATTAAAATTCATTGGGTGAAAATTATATTATTGTAGATCTTCACCAGTAAAATCCATTATTAAGGTCCCAATTTTCCCGACTCGACTCGGCAGTTTTACAAAACCATCCGAAACCCACACGAATGTCAAAACTTCCATACTCGAAACAGCCTGTACAGAAGAAAAAGGAGCAAGGCTATTGATTAGAAAAATTATGTCAATTAGTGAAGGTTTAAGATACACACACTTCTTTTTTGTAAATCAATCCAGAAATTAAAAATCCATCAGCAAAACAAAAAATGCTTGTCGGGATGATTTTTAATATTTCTAGATTGATTTACAAAAATCTATGACACCTACGAGAGTGTGTTCCCGATTAATAAAATGGAACACACACACTCAGCTAGGATTGCGAGCGAGCTATAATTGTGCTACCACAATTAATTACTTTTTCAAACTTCATGTAACTAGGAGTTCAATTATGTCTGCATTTATGTAATTAGTTTTATTTACTTGTCTTTTGTAAATAAGTTTGTTTGAATAGGATACAATGTTAAATAAATAACTAAAAGGCATCCCCACCCATAAGTGAATGCTGTTGGGAACCTGATAAATTACAATATGATATATAAATACATGCAGTCTTTCCTAGCAGAACTTTGTTGCGTTTTCCTACAAAACAAGCACTAACTATTACTATTTTCCTATAGCAGTCCATCATAGCATCAACAATGAATAATGATCATTCAAGCCACACCATGTGGAGGGTCCAATTTCCCTCAAACATTAAAGGGCCAAAACATTTAATTTCTTGCATAGGAAAAAAAACACAACAATGCATCCTTTTCATTGACTATTGTTTGTCTCCAATGGGTCATACATGGCCTTATTTGTTCCAGATCTATGAGGCTCAGGGGTCAAGTCCGCCCGTGGCAAGACGTGCACTCAAGATATTGACGGGAAATCGAAGACTACCAGTAAACCTTGACTGGATTACTACGCTCGGTCTATGAACTGCTCAAGAGACAAGTTCCACGAGCTAAACATTGCCGCCGGATGGGACTAGCCAGTCACAGCCATTCAGAACGGACATACTGATGATACGGAGGCATAACTCTATGTTTGTAAACAAAAATACAAACAGTGAAATATGAAATATTATTTTGAAAATATATCTTAAATACTAAGCACAGTAAGTTTTAAAACGCTTTATAATAATCTGCAATAATTTTGTTTTGTCTATAAAATCTATGCATATTGATTTTCTTGGCAGTTGTGGGTCGCTACAGTCTTAGGTTACAGATAATAAAGGTTTCCTGGAAGTCGAGATTTCTTTGTAAGACTTATAATAGAAAGTAGAGAACAAAGAAATGTTCAATGCGAGGAATCATTTTCCAATTGCATAAAAAAAAGTTGCAAGTCAAAGGTATCAAAGGTGCCAAGAAAAATCTTATATTTGTGATAATGGGCAGAGGAAAACTATGAGTAAAGTTCTACCCCAAGCCCAGGCAGACTAAACATAAACTTAATAGGTAAATAATTCTTCTTCTTCTTTTCATGTGTCCCCAATCGGTCTACTCGGCCATCATGTGTTGTCGTGTTATCCAATAGTCAGGATTCCCTTTGCACATGCGTCATGCCATCTGGCATCGGGTCAAGTTCAGACTTTGTCCTTTCACAACTGAAAAGATGTTGTCGATTCTGTTCTTCCTTACCGCACAAACTGCATAGGCTTGAATCTGCCATTCCTACTTTGTGTAAATTGTTGACCCAACAGGCATTCATGCCCTCTGTCAAGTCCTAACTGGGCAGATGAGACCTTTCTGTTCTTTATATCTGGGTGGTTTTGTCTTTCTTGATACTATACTTTGCCATGGCTTGTCCTTTGCATCCTCCTTCCACTTCCTCTGCACCAAATTCTTAGTGGCAGATGTTAGATGTGACTTAACTGCCTTATAAAACAGTGCCTTCTCAGTTTGTGGCATCTTGCAGCCCCTCTTTGCCAAGAAGTCTGCCTTTTCATTACCATGCAGATTGCAGTGTGCAGTATCCACTGCAGTATAACTTCTTTTCCCTCATTATTCAGTCTCAGAATGTGTAACTTACATTCCTTGACCTCGCTGTCCACCTCATCCTTGCTCGCAACTGCCTCTATTGCCGCCATTGAGTCAGAAAGTATCACACACTTGCTTTAGTGCTTCCAAGTTCCAATATTGCCTTTAGTTCCCCATCCTAGTTACTACCATTTCTTCCTGCCGGTATTGCCTTGAGAGCACCTGGAAAGAGATCCACCAATTACCGTATTGTCCTGAATATAAGCCTATCATTTTTAAAAATTATTTTAAGTCTCAAAGTTAGGGAGTCGGCCTATATTCGGCACAATACGGTAATAAATTAAATAATAAAATATTAATTAATATTGTTATTGGGAGGAGAAAAATATGGCAAAAACTGTGGAGGTCCCTGAGGAAGATGAAAGTGAAGAAGATAATACAAAGGAAGAACAAGACAATGTGGGAGAAGCGGTCGGGTATGGCAAGCCGGCTTCGATAAACCCAGAGGGCCAAGGATGTGGTGGGACGATCCCACACCCTACCCGACTTCAAAGTTGGAATAGAGTTAGATATTGATAGATTTTAAAATTAGTTTTATTCATTTACAAACAATAACATAAGAACATAAACAGACAAGAAAATGTAGTACTACGCAATACATTTGACCCATACTTTCACTCAACATTAATATCACACTTGTATCTAGTGAATGCGCTAGACCATCACTACCAACCAACACAAGTACAAAAATAAATACTACGAGCTAAATAAAATAAAAATACTAGATACAAAACTAGCATCAACTAGTGCAGTTGGCAGAAATAAGGAACACACAGTTGAATGTTGTTTCTTGTTGTTTAGTATCACATATTGGGATTTATTCACAGGACATACAACTATGTATAGTAAATAATTTTAATTGACAATGACATGTACCGGTAGTTGAAATGTAATGGCAGTTAAATAATATCTTAAATATACAGACAGTAAATACCTACTCACAAGTGATTACGTATATAAAATGAAAATTTACATCACACACTATATTTACAAATAAGCACCACTGGTACTATGATATAGTTGGCCTACAGTGAAACCTTGATTACGCCACCTGATTTGTGTCAGAAATTTTCAAAAAACATTCACCAAATTCAACTGTTGGTTCCGTGTTCACACAGTATGTAATTGGAAACAGGCGTTTTCGTTGGGTGATTTAATGTTTCCTTACGAATATCTTGTATATTATATATTACGGATGACATCAGGTACAAAAATATGGATTTAATTCCTACACCTTGTGGATTTGGAATTCCCAAACTTGAATGTGAGATTTCATTTAACCCACTAGCTCTACTACAGCAGAGAAAATGATTAATTCAATTTTTAATCAAGAGTTGATTTGCAACCGGGCAAATACTTAAATGTAGTTACTAGTTAGTTTACCAGAGAACAATTCTTCAATATTTAATAACATATTTTATTTCAAATTGAGTACATTAGGGATGGACAAACGTTTGTTTACGGTTTCTTTGGATGATCCCCGTGCCTCAAACACGCAGAGTCAGTTGAAAAGATTAAAATGCCAACTGAAGCAGAAAGAGATGAGAAAGCATGCCAATTTTCATTTTGTCATTTAAAACAAACCCAAAAATAAATATTTTTTCAAAACTTTTTTAGAAGTTTGGTTTGAGTTATAATTTAAAGTTTGAGGATTTGGTTTATTAAAATTTCAAACTTTATCCAAACTTAACTTGAAATGACTTCCATTTTTAGAGTACGTATCTAGCATATTTAGAGCTATGAAAAAATAGCATTTATATTCTGAATATTTAGCATTAATTTTTCCAAATTTAGCATTTTGTAGCATTAATTTTCTTCTTATCACCAAAACCCCAAATGTGGGGAGTTTCTTGTATTTTTATTGGGGAATGAATTCAAATTATGCTTTATAGGAACAATTCAATTCAATTTAGTCACTTTAAACGTTAGAATACAATGCTAAACCAATTCTCAATTGGTATAGGTAAACCTTATTTTCAGTAAATTTAGCATTTTGTAGTGTTTTTAAGAATTTATACTCACTGATTTAGCATCAATAACCTAAAACGCTAAATTTTCATGCCTCTAAGATATTATACACGTTAAAATCAATTCCAACACCGAAATGGATTAGATTAGTCTATTACATTAATATGGCATTTTAATTTACAATTCAATCTTTAAAGTAGTACAGGTTTCATTCACACCGATATGTGGGCTAAGGGCCACTTGTTTTCACTTTTTCAAACAAATTTGTAAGAGTTCAGTTCAGGTTCAAAGTTTGGAACCTTTTTGGTTTACAAGTTCGAGTTTGGTTTGAAACTGAGAAATCAAGGTTTGTCCAACCCTAGAGTACAAAGAACCTTATGTCTCTTAAAGAGTGGAAGCTTGTTGCAAGAGGAATGTGTGTACAAGTCAGTGGAGGAACTGTGTTCTTATATATATTAGTCATCATAATCATTCAAGTTCTTTTCATCAGACATATAACACTTATCAAAAATCTTTTAAAGGCATCTTGAGCACGATAATAAATTATTTATTTTCTATGCCAGGGATGGTAAACACACAGCACAGACGTCCCATCACCAAGGCACAACCAGACTGCTAGGAATGCAGCCCAGACAGGGTCCAAGCTGAAAACACAAGACACAAGCAAGTTAACCAATGTCGTTGTTGTACTAAAACATTTGCAGGTTTTAAAATAGTACAGGAAAGTTTCACACAATATAAAGGCCTAGAGGTAAGATCATGATTGGCTAAGTAACTTGAATTAGTGACGGAATGCCAAGTATTGAGTGTGGGGATACAATTCAACGGCCTACCTTCAAGGGTGATGGTGACAGAATGCCAATCGTCTGAGTATTGAGGGTTAGGATACAATTCAACAGCATACCTTCAAGGGTGATGGTGACAGAAGGTAAAAGTAACATAAAATAATATACACAGAACACAAAACACGAGACGTTTGAGCAAAGGTCTTGATCACCCAGAAGAAAGGAAAGAAAGACCTTGTGTCAAAAGCAAAACGTCTTGTACACATTTGATTAGATATTTGTTTAGTATGTCTAGTGATGTAAAATTTACATTAAAAAAAAAAAAAACGGGGGGGAAAATTGAATGGCAACTTTAGGCTTCAGATCTGTCTAAAAGATATGAAGACAACACATACGGTCTTGGAAATGTTGGCAAATAATTATATAACATACCACTGAGACAGAACATTAACAAATATCAACAAGTCACAACACACATATTAGTATTACGTATTAATTATGTTTTAACAGTTACAAAGCAAAAACAATATTCACTATCAGTTAACAATGCACCAACATTGTTAACTCTGATGCTACCACTTTCAATCAATTACCATGTATATTCAAGCCCCCGGCAACGAGTTGAGTAGAGACTGAAGGTTCTCATTCCGCCGAGTCGTAATCTGCAAACAAAGTTGTTCAGAACAAGAATTAACTGACTGTGCACATCTCAACATCTAGGAGTAAACAAAATAATTTTAGTCAAGCAATCACCAATTCTTAGTGGGTTTTATTACACATCTTGCTACGAGGGTGCTGAACACTTTTGAGGCACAGTTGATGCAGTAAAATACAACTCACTTGTGAGTTTTATGCAGAGACAATTTCACAGGAAGGAGGTATAAGGAAGAGAAGAAGGTCCAGCTGTGTCTTACCTACACAATACAGTACATGCACAAACTATGCTGCTGTTACTCATCGTCATTTAAAAATGACAAGATATTCATCTGAAATGCTCACATTTGGTTTATTTTATGCCATGTTTCTAGATCTAGTCAAAAGATAGTCAAGACATGAAGGATCTGGGAAGGTATAGGAACCATGGAAGCGGAAACAAGGAAGGGATTGATGAAGGACAGTAACGAAAGGGGGGCATGTCTCTAATGGACGGCTAGACGCATGATGTAGATGCGGGAACACAGGGGAACAACAACACCATGCAAACACGTATGTGTCATACACTCTCAATACCAATGACACATAAGCTAAGCGCTAGGCACTCAGTATGGCCATGGGGAAAGTGCCAATTAGAAGCCATCATGAAAGGGGAAAAACAGCCGTCTAAATGTACGTAAATTTGTACATATTTACATACAGACGGCAGTGCTCGACCATCCGCTCAACAACAAACACAACTCCACAGCCCCTTAAATCATCAGATTAGCCAACTAGTTGAAGTATCTATGTGGCGTTTTCCCGCATTTCCCCTTTCATGATGGCTTCCAATTGGCAAGCTAGCGCTCGGAGTGAAGGATAGGAGACTGAGTGTCTAGCGAGCAAAGCTTAAGCTTTGTCATTGCTCACTACGTCGTCTTGTGTTCTATTGCTCGGAAGGCAGGTACTTTATTACTTATGCCAGTCCATGTATCATAACGAGGAACGTGTTCAACCTGAATCTATGTGCTGAACCCCGATTCCGCTGTTTGTAAGGATGTCAAACTCTGGTCGTTCAAAGATGGCCGCCCTCACGTCGCTGGGTATTATCGACGCCGGAGCTCTGTAAGGCAAAGAACAGGTCTGTAGTGTAGGGTGTGCGGGCAAGTGTTGGGAAACAACGTTGAAAAAGAAAGCGTTATTCACATATTATTATATTGTTATGGTATGTACGTTTTATTAAGAAACATTATTTTGGTAGACAATATATGAAGCTTATTGATTGGTAATTTAGGCCACTATACAAACAGTACATTGGTCATTATTGCTAATGGATCTACCTGTATAAATTCCTCTCCCAAGCTTGAGATAACGATCTTCTTAGTAGATCCTCAGCAAATGATTTCAGTGCCTGAAAATAAATTTACAATTGATAAGTAGAGTAGGCCTGTGTGTGGGTTTCTGTGGTCGGAGACAAGAGCACGGGTTCGGGAGGAGAAGAGAACATTTACAGGACAACACACTCAACATGCTGGTGAATGATGAGGGCGGCAACTAATTCAAATGTAAATTGTTTGTCCAACCAGCCAGCCCTTCCTCTTTTGTTTGCAAACTGTTTAGGTCGCCCAACAAAGTTATACAATGGCTGGTTGGTTAGGTAAGACTATGAGGATATCTTGATCAATGAACATCAATGCTTAATAATTGTACTTGTGCAATATCATTGTTCAATTTGTCGTGTGAGGCGATGGCAATAGAAAATAAGATGTCCATCCATTAGTTGCATTTTAAATTGAAATTCCAATCCAAAATAAAATTTACGTTGTCTTTATAAAATAAATTATAAAGTGAGAATAAAGAAAAACAAAGTGGTGAATACAAGACTATCCCAAGGCGACGTAACGTACCTCCAGCAAGACTCGTTCTGCCGCGCTGTACAGAGTGTCCGGAGTTATCATCTCCTGCTCTAGCCTGATCCCGATCTGTCTGAGTGACGCGGCGACGTGACGACACTCGAGCCGTAGGTCGTCGCTCATCTCCATCACCTCGGCGTCGCGAGCCACGACCGTTGGCTCGGCTCTCACTGCCGGGGGAGAATGGTTAACTAAGTTAGTAGTAGTAGGTGTGTATGCATACAAAACTATCCCATACATTGTAGCAGCTCATCACAGAGAGGCTAGAAAATGATAAAGTCCACGTAGTACAATACAAGTACAATCTTCACAGAATAAGAGTGGTTGATTCACCCACGGCCACATGTCCTCTCTGCAGAGAGCATATCCAGAATGCAGAACACCTAGAATTATGTGTGTCCCTGAAGGCGGAAAGGGACCAATTGAAGAAAAAGAAATTGGAAAAGAGGAAATATTTGGCGGACCTTTACTGGGCGGCTAGGCAGAGAATGGTCTAGATCCAACTCTGGGCGTTAGAAAGAAGAAGAACAATACAAGAGCAAGAAATAATATGCATATTGGGTGGTACCTTATGGATCTAGGGATGTTGCCAAGGGGATCACAAATAACCAACCGCTTACCTCTAGCTCACACCATTTACGTTACCAATGTACTTATAAAGTAAACTAGAAAGCCAACAATGCGCCGTGGCCGTGGGGTTCTAGGGAAGTTGCCTAGGTGATCACAAATAAATAACCAAGCGTTTAGCTATAGCTCGTTCGTTTACGAGAAAAATGTAAAAACTGAACTAGGCCAGGAAGCCAACAATGTACAGTGGGGTTCTGGGGAGGTCCCGAAATGTCGGGTACCCACACACTAGGGATGTCAACGGGTACCCGTTATCCGCCTGTACGGGTCCAATTTTTCATTACCCGTGACCCGGAATTACCCATTTTTTCCTAAGTCCATCGCGATCTTTTTCACAGAACAGACAATACATCACATCATTATACCCCTCCCCCTCCCGCTGTGGTTGTAACAACGAGTGTTTACTGTCTTTGTGAAGGTCGTACATCTAGGAAATTTTGACCTTGTGAAGTTTGATTTCAGCAGATGTTTTGGTACCGTAATCTACTACTTGGTTTTGTGAATTTACAGCGCTATTCAGTGTCCGATATTTATTGCATGTCAACTTGGATGATATTTGGTGTGAAGTGAAAGATGAGATAACAAGAAGTAGGAGATCACTTTGAATGAACTGAAACAGAAGTAGTGCGCGGGGAGCGGGAGTACATGCATCGGGATGAAGGCAAGGTTTGACCTTGAGCAGCCTACGATCCGATTTCAGGAGCATACATATGCGCATAAAAGGAATGTAGTAATCAATCAGTGTTCCTTTCCGCTCGATGTAGTCGCTCCGATCCCTTGAATCGTAAGTATTTAACAGGATTATTTCCAACTTTTCCCGCGCAATTCTGGAAATTTGCGCTCTTGCGGGGAGCGGGAAGGGAGGGAGATAGGCGTGAACAACTTAACAAATTTAGTCATCCCCACCGCAACAAAACATGGCGTATCGCAAAGCAAAGAGGGGTAATGAATGCTCTGGTAATGCACCGACAAAGTAGCCAGCGCCTGATTTATTGCGCGCCCGGCTCACTCGCGACTATAACACTGTCAAGGTCAACTTCCATTGCTGGCATGGGATATTAGTCACTCAACGCTGGCATCGATAAATGCGAATATAAATATCCAGTTGTAATCCTTATCCGAAAGTTTTTTCTGGTGTATGGTAATGAATAACATTGCAAAACAATTTATAATTTTATATTTTACACAGTAGGCATATGCTACCAAAATTGGTGTTTCTCCCGTGATAATGAAATACCCAATTTTATTTGGATTGAACAAAACAATATAAGTAATGTTTTCAAAATATAAACTCTAGTCCTAAACACTAATCGTCTCAATACAATACTGAGCATAGCAAGCGAGTAATCAAGCTTATACTCTTTATTAAGCCTATACATAGTGCATATTATTTTTTCGGTATCGAAACTAATCGCGTTTGCGATTCAAACTCATGTCTCTTAGTTTCATGCTGACCTTCGCCCTATATCGTCATAAACCAAGACGGCAAGATTTTTGATGTGTATTGTTCTATCGCATACAGAGGCGGAGGTTCTCGGTTCGTACCCTAGTCGGGTAAAGCTAGTTTGAATTGTTTCACTTCACTTCAATTCAATTAAACGAGTTATTACACAATCACTGTTTGGGATAAAAGTCAGTGGCGTCAACAACCTCCAGAGACGTTTTTGTAATACTGTCTATGTCCATTATTACTCTTGACTGTTTATGACGATTACCCGATTTACGGTTTAGCCATTTTCATATACTGGGAACTGTGGCTTCGCGAACGTGTTACGTTTCTTGAAAGTATGAGATGTTTTTATTACACTCGTTCGTTATTAATATGGATAGGTAAAGTAGCCTACTTGTAAAACATCTACGAGTTGGATTTTATTGATATAGAAACACCGCACGAACAATAACCACAGCTATACATTAAAATACATTTCAACAAACTTCCTCGCGTCTGATGAAGAGAGCCTCTTGAAAATGTGCACACTTTTTCTGTGTTTTTATTTAATATATCTTGCGGTCCAAACATCTTTTTTTGGATCGTGTATTTATAGCCTATATTTAATTAATGTGTATCGTTTTCAGATATGAAGTGAATTTAATTTCTTTTAGAGCAAGGCACTTACACTCAACTCAAATGTGTATTGTGTGGCTCGTTGGTATTGTGGTTAGCGTCTCTGCTTCCAATGCAGAAGGTCCATGGGTCGATTCCCGTTAAGTCAGAAGGTTTTAACTGCTGATTTAGCATCAGTTATTGTCTTAGGAATTTGTAAACGGTGACTTTGAAGCCGTCCTAGCAGCGAGGCACATAATAAATTTTAAAGTTGTTCTGAATCGGGCTTGTTGATTCTGGCGTTGACCCACGGGTGTTCGCACTGTCCATACCACTGATTATTGCTATATTTCTTATTAAAAAATATCGATCTTTGGTTGGTTATCGCTCACTCGTCGATTGCGTCGGGGCCTACAGGGTTGGATTGGTCGCTTTGGTTTACTGTCCCCCACTGAAAATCAGTTATATGACTGAATGGGTAGACAAAATATGAATTTATTTATTCGTTTTATTATATTCTACCCTACGCGCTCACTTCCATGCAAATATAGCCCTATCTCAGAACAATATTCCTCGTAAAGAAAGTTATTTTTACACATAACAAAGATATTTAGAACGTATTTTCACATAAGGATTGACACATTCGACAGAAATATTAATAGTAAATAAATTATACCGGAAACACAAGATAAAAACCAATAAAAAAAGGTTTGTGGTCATTTGAGACTCCGGATACATATAAAATACATTGCAAATATCGCAAACAAATACACGGAAAAAAATCCCAAAAATATCGTAGTTTATATTATAATGCGTCACACACAGGCATGTGTTACACTCGTGAGTTAGGATTATTACACATTATTTACGTAGACTTGGAGAATTCTTATTTACACATATGCACTTATAGAATGAGGTACATTGAGTTCAACTATGTACATTCACGTACACTCGCGACGAAATACGTTAGTAATGTGATGTAGTAGTAAAGCAAATAAACGCAGGGCACAATAATTATATATTTTGTTTTTAACGGTAGAAAACTAAAATGTAAATGTGATCATGTTCACGTTTCATTTGTTTTGTTTCTTGAATTCTTCGGCCCCACTTTGCAAGTGGCATTCACACGTAATGAAGAGATTTGATCTGCATTGTAAAACTACGATGTAGGTTTTCTACTTAGATGATTTTGTCTTGGATTTCGATTGCTTTGACAAACAGTTTTTGCCAAATTAAAGTAAAATGGAAATCACTAATGAAGTATAAGGTTTCAAGGTTAATCGAGACGATTGCAGTTGCATTGGCAGAATAACACTCCAAAAGGTATGGGGAATTAAAATTATTATTCAATATAATGCATATTTTTAGTAATCATAATAACTCAATACATTATAACTTACCCAAGCAAATACCAATTATTTGTATACTACCCGGAACAATATTAAAACGTAAATATTCAAATAAAAAATTAATGATCTGAACAATTCTTGGAAACATCATGGTGCATAAGCGATCATGTAATTTTATATAAAAAAAAAAAAACTCCCACGTCCCACTCGCAGGGAAAAATGGGCTATGTACGAGAAATAAGAATGTAATTATATCTGAGAAAACAACAGAATGAATTATATGCATGAGGATGTTTCTTCCCCTAGTTCGTAAAGTACGTTAGAACTGCAATTGAGACGCTCAGCGTGGTGTTTAAATTGTGCCCAAGCCTCTATGCATGATATAATCGTTCTGGTAATCAAAACAATTGTTACAATAAAGGATTTAAAAAAAAACATAATTGCACAAAACGAGAGTCTTCCCACCCATGTAAAAGATGTCATTTCAGTGACGGACTTCAATTAAAGAGATCCGAACCGACGACGCCATCGATTAGCGAAAAAATCGGACATTTCAAATCGTGGTTCACAGATTACCATGAGTCATCCGCGGATGAGTCAGCATAGGCATAACTACTTCGGAACAACCATTTACAACTTCTTGTGTGCTTCGTTGCTAGGACGGTTTCAAAGCCACACTCTCAGTGGATGTAATGCGATACCCTTCCCATGGATTATGGGTTGATTCAAGCCGGGTATCGAACCAGCGACCTTCTGCTATAGAAGCAGAAACGCTATCCTTTGGACCAACTTACCACAAGCATTATTTGGCAGACTTGCTTGCCCCCAGAGTAATGAAATTAAATATTCTGTTATAATAATTCAATCGTTACGTAGTGCATAGGTGATGTCTGTCCTATGGATATGACCCCGGGTTCGAATCCTGTCGAGACCGGCAATCTTGAATGAAGGTTTTTTCCGAGCTTTTTCTCAGTCGCTAATGCAAATGTAAGGGATTGACTCCTCTTAATTCCCTCGTACATCACTTCACAATTGTCCTATTCGCAATATATCTAGTTAGTCACCTGAAGAGGGTCACACCGGTTAAATCTTATGTGTATAACCTACAGCGGGCATCCTACAAAAATGTATTTATTATGGATATGACAGGTCGAAAGGCCCGACTACCGTGCGTTAGCAAACGATGTTATTTTCTTTATCGTGCTGAAAGAACGCTAAACGATATCTAAAAAATAGAATAAAGGTTCGGTTTGGTACTATATAATATAATTACATAGACTAATCGTAGACAATATTTGCTTAGTTCTTACAACGCGGGTAATTATGAAGATTGGTTGAATGGGAGCACTACAAACCTTGCATTGCGGAGAATCAAAATTAAAGTCTACTAATTATAGAACGCGATACACATGTTATTTAGTCAGTCTCAAATTCTGATGTCGTCCGCGGTCGCAGTTCGCACATAGGGACGCTGGCGAATTACACTAGCAGGACGCGGATTCGAATCCCGCACAAGGCATAGGTTATATGTAATTGTTCTTCACTCTCGTCTATCACCACTCAAAGTCTGAATAGCATGATGGCAATAAAAGTGACGTTGAACAACAATAATCATCATCATTAATTTCTGATAGCGAATATTATAATTCTTACAACGATGTAAAAAGCTGCAAGCAAACCTCAATATAGCAGATTGTGTTTATGTAATCTGATGACAAGCACATCCGGTGTCCAGATCCAGCCCACTTTACCTCCCCTACTTGCTTCGAGGCAGAGACGATCTGATTTCGCTAGGGAGCGCCACCAAGTGGAGCCAAAATTGTGCTTTGTAAGGTGTTCGTACTTTTCGTCCTACGTCCACATTTTTCGAGCGAAAAAAATGTGTTTTTTTTTGCATATTTAAAACAGTAATGTGAATCTTAGCACGTTGGCCGATTTTTCAATTTCGCTCCCTTTTGGTCACATTAAGTCAGTAAACTTTGACCGGAAATGATCATTTTTCGACATTTTCTATGAACTTTGAGAATTCGCGGGGAAAAATCTATGGCTTGAATGGGAAAAAGGCCAACGTGCTAGGATTACAAATTTAGTTACCTTTCAGGTGAAAAAAACAGAATCAAAAATATTGATTTTTCTGCCCGTAGTTCGAAAAGTACGAAAGTACTGCACATGACGCGCTCAACTTGGTGTTTGAATCGCACCCAAGCCTCTTAATCGAACACAAAAACATACATGCCGTTTTACCAATACTTTGCAACTGCCTATGACTTTCTGAATCATTTAACACCCATGACGATAAATCAAACATTTACTACCCGCAGGTAGCCCGGGTATCGATCACGGGTACCCGGGTACGAAAATTTCCAGGTATCGACATCCCTACCGCACACCCCTACTGATTTCATAAGACGGAAATGCACGGGACTCTTAGGGGTAGGTTCTTACCATATACAGGTACTATTGTTATTTGTATGAGAAAGTTAATAATGTCTATCTCTGGGCATTTTCTATAGTTTAACAGAAACAAATTCTAGCGAATGAAAAAATAGCATTGCTTTCGACCACAACAGTTTTGATTAGCATAGGAATTTGTACAAATCCAATCCAGTAGCAGTTATAGAATACTGTCTGAGCCCACGAACCTCTGGCCTGCGGGGGTTCTACGCTGATGATGTCGACTTCGGCGTCATCGTCCTTGTAATGACCGTCTCGGTACGAGGCGAGATTCTCCAGCATCCAGAGCCGGACGGATTCCTGGTCGGAGAGCGAGCTACGCGGCTGTGTGAACTCGGCTTCGACCTGCTGGCTAGCGTCGGGAACCTGGGGGACGTAGCCGTGTTCGCGCGCCCACAGACAGATGGCCTTGGTGGACCACACGTCGCTCGGAGGGTAGCCCGCCTTGAGTAGGGCCCGCGACACAGTCTTCGCTCGCAGCCACTGCGGAGAGTTTAAATGTAGAGGTAGGATAAATAGTTGAAGGCAAATAAACATTTCAACAACATATATTTTATTTTATGTAATAGACAATTGGGAGGAATACAAAATTTAATGTAGGTCTACAGCCTATGCAACAAATACATTTTAAAACAAATACAATCTCAAACTATCTGAAACAAAACGGTTTGTTTTGGTTTTAATCTAGAGACCTGAAAGAAGAAATTAATTTCATTAATAAAATAATTACACCTCAAGAAACTCTTTTGACGTTTACACAGCCACATGTTGAATTATCCCACCAGTAATAAGGTCCGCAATCTTTTCTGTATCTGTATAGGGCCTACTGTAAGTAAAGTAACAATGGCTGTTCAAGTCGAAACGTTTTGTCGTAATGTTATTTGTATAGGCCTATATATTTATGTGACCTTCAACTCTAAACAGCCGCCGAACTCTTTCAAGGTAAGCTGTTGGCTCCTAGCCTCCTATCAATCTTTCCCCACCCAAAAGTAATACTGGAAGACTGCAACTTGTTATTAGGGTAGTCAATCATCTGTAGTCACCTACGTAGCAAAGAAGGTATTTAGATACTATATGGAAATTAGGGCCAAAATACCTTAGGCGGTTAGGTTTCAAGTTGCATTTCAAGTAAGTTCTAGCATTGGCTTAAGTAGGTTGTTTATGAGGAACGGTTATGTTGACAGAGTGCAAATTGGCTGGGGTATATTAGGTGAGAGAGTGAGATACGATCCAACAGCTTACCTTCGAGAAGTTATGGTGGCCACCATATTTGTTGATAAATAGAGACATTAAAGTACCGGTATATACAAAATACAGGAAAAAAAACGCAAGAAGGGACTTTCCTTGGAAATAGAAGTCATAAGACTCACCTCTGAGGCGCGCTGCTTGGCGTACAGCCACCCAAGGAAGACTTCGGGGGAGGGGGCGCAGTAGGGGTACAGACACTTGAAGCTGCTCTCGTTGGCAGATGGGTGAACTAGCGGAAAGTGGCGAATGAACCACCGTACAGCGTGAGATATCTCTTTGAATTTTGGACGAGCGATTGCTGTGCTACAGAACAAAATTAGAAAGACTAATGAACAATTGCAGATAAATATGGAAATCAATTACATCTACGAGAGCATTCCCCAATTAATTAAATTGAGAAATTGCAGATACTATGTTAATAGGTAGTCAAATAGTTTTGACTTATCCTAAAACTTAATTTAATAGTACTTAATAATTAAGTTAATTACTAGTTAACTTAGGCTGGGCATAAAATATTTGTAGCCAAAAGTATTTTATTTTACTAGTTTAGTTATTCATTAAGAACCCGTATCACGGGGCCATTTAAGAACAAGAAAAATGCTAACTTTGAATTCATTTTTAGAGAAAACCATGAACAATATTTCAATTGGGTAAGTTGCATTATTCAAATTGGACTGTAACTTAAACAATAAAACAAAATGTGTTTGCTTTATTGTTTAATTATATTTAAAACAAAGGCAAAACTAATGCTTCATTATCTTGAAAACTAAAAGAGAGAACAATTTGACTGGAGGATATGTTTAAGTTTTTGAAAAACACATTTCCCAATGTCCATATCTCGGAGAATAAATTTATAGTACACTCAAAAAATGAATTCAAAGTTTGATTGAATGTGCTACTATCTAGCAGCGACCTCCTAAACTTCGTGAACGTTGACAGTTTTTATGTGTCTTTCCCCAAGTCCAGCGAGCTACTTGGAAATGACCCGTCTGGCCGTCTTCCTTTCAAAGACTGCTTTTGTTGAGAAAATGAAAGGGCTCGTCGTAGGAAACCACAGTCACAGGTTCTCCAGATTGATGATTTGAAAAGATAAAACTCGTTGTCAAGGGTTGGGTCGTTCTAAGTCTTAGATGAGCTTCCATCTAATTGTAATAGTGGCCGAATAATCGTTTTGCGTTGACATGGTTTTCGATTGGGAACCAAACAGGAACTGAACTCCAACTGGGTCTATTGGACCTACCAAAAACCTGAACACGAAATTAGGACAATAAACAAAACAAAAATGAAATACCATAGGTATAAAATTAATAATTGAAATTAATTCAGATGAATCAAATATAGAAACTTGGAAAAGGAAAAAAGAAAACGGTAAATAGAAGAAGATACTCGAGCGGAGACAAAGAAGTGTTTAAACAATAAAAAATTATAGCTCAAAGTATTGTACCAGAACTTAAATTTTTGTATTGACTCAAAATTTCCAAATAATTGTCTATTGTCCTGTTCTCCAAAAAAACTTTTTCCCTTTTTTATTAAAGTTCCTTTTTCATTCAACCAACTTTCAGACATTTTCCTTTGACTTTCAAAATTTCGTCAAGATAAGATAGATAATTTATTCATCATGGATTCGTACATAATACAAATATAGGTTCAAGAGTGCTCTGGAATAGACTGAACCAAAACTCTTCATTCCCAAGAAGCACCGCCGTAACCAGGGGTAGGTAACCCGGGTAAAAATCTGGAGTAGACCATTTTGAATTGCTAATAGTCCAGTCACACTATTTTTTAAATTAAAAATGGCTAAAACTCGTTAAAATACTCCAATCACACTCTAGAAATAGAACAGTTACTGGCGCTGTGCGCTCCGGACCCGCATTACCTTGGGGGGGGGGGGCCTCCCCACTAGACAAGGTATACGAACTTTACCCAATCATACTAAGGGCGTCCCCCTGGAATCGCCCAAAAAGCAATTTTATTAACATATTAGAGTCGAATAATTTAACTATTTACAATAATATTCGACGGTTTTCGGGACATTGTATTGCGTTAATAAGAGTGTAATAACCTATACCTGCGGAATACGTTTTTCTACACATTATACTATAGGCCTACTCTCTATTAATCTCGTCAGGACGTAAGCGTTCTAATTCCTTTTGCCGGTTTTCTAGTTTTCGACTTCACAAAAATTACATTATTTTGGTATTGCATTAAGACCACCACTTTTTTCTAAAACGCACCAAACGCACTCTAAAAACCTGATTTTTTTAATTTTCGCTTGCGGCGCTATTATTGGGGGGGCTCTGCCCCCCCAACCCCTCCAAGCATGTCCCACGAAAGTACAAATAAAGATTTGAACAAAATTCCTGCGGACGCCCTTAAATCATACCCCGGTAATTTTTGTACCCTAGTTTCGGCCCTGCCAAGAAGAAGATTGGGTATATGAAAGTATTTTTCCAACCAAACATCGCATTTTTGTAAATAGTATAGTGTGATACAAACATTGTAATTGTATTGAGTAAACAATTATTATAATTTTATTTTTTATTTTGTAATTTTTGTTATAATTTTTGCGTCCTCCCCGAAATTAACCACTGCTCAACATTTGTCTTCAGTTCTCTTTTGGCACTTGTCACGTGAAGATCGAGTTTTAGATCATACGAGATTATATTATTTTATTGGCCTACATTGTTCGGAAAAAAATGCTACTCGAATTAGTGTTTGTTATATAATTTCACAAAACAATAAGTGTACGCCCGTCAAAAACTAGTGCTGGAACACCAACTTGGTTTCTTTAATATTATTTAATATTTAATTAGATATTAATTAGATTTAATATCCATTCAGATGTATAATGCAACTACAATTCAGAGCTTGAAATGTACCCGTCCTGATGGTCTAGTGGTTAAGACGCCTTCTGGAATGCGGGAGATCCGTGGTTCGATTCCCGGTTGGGGCGGACTTTTTTAATTTCTGAATTGTAGTAAATAATACCAACTTGGTTGTTGTCCGACGGAGTTGTTTGTGTGTTGTTTGTTTAGATCAGTCGGGAGAAAAATAAATAACAACTATGGTAAACATTCTTATAACATTCGTGTGTAATACATTCACACAGAACACATCTCCGCACTCCCCCCCCCCCCCCCGCCCGTGTCTACCATTTACTTATACTTACAGAAGGTAGGCTATATTTGTAGGCACTACATAAAAATATAGTGTTGATTTTATGTCCCACCATATTTTCATTGAGTAATTATACTACAATACTATGGTTATATTTGCACACTAATAGGTAAACACATTGATGAATGATTATTATACGTATTAGAATATGCCCATTGACGACATTTGTCTTAATCAATTATTTACAATATATTATATAGGGCCTATATATAAATATAAAGAGTTTACAATATTATACACGCGCTCAGGGAATGGGACATGAATCATTTTCTACGTTTTTTAAAAGTATTTAATTTTATTATTAGAATAAGAAACTCGATAGAAGGAGATTTAAGAGAAGAACAACATGGATTTAGAAGAGGAAGATCGACGGTGGACCTGATTTTCTCACTCAGACAGCTAATGGAAAAGTGCTATGACCGAGAAAAGGACCTGTGTTTGGCTTTTCTAGATATCGAAAAGGCATACGATAGCCTCAAAAGAGAGAAGGTTTGGGATGCAATGGAAAATATAGGAGTTAACAAAGGAATAATAACAAGAGTGAAAGAGATGTACTCGATATCTAGAAGTGCTGTAAAGACAGAGGTGGAATTACAGAGTGGTTTGACGTTATGAGTGGGTTAGAACAAGGAAGTGTACTGTCTCCACTATTGTTCCTTATTGTCATGGACGAAATCACTAAGAAAGTTGCAGAGAGAATCGGGGAAGAATGTATGAAAATAATGTTATTTGCAGACGATCTTTTGTGTGGGGAGAGGATGAAGAGGAGGTGCAATCTCAAGTTGATGTGTGGAGTGTGGTGGCAGGAGAATATGGACTGGTGTTGGAAGTGGCAAGAGTGAAACAATGCTGATGACACGAGATAAAGCGAAGAATGTCAGGATTCTACGAGGACAGATTTTGAAGTAAGTGGAAAATTTCAAGTACGTGGGGAGTATAGTAGCATGCGATGGAAGGGTTCAACCAGAGATATAAAGGACACAAAAAGCTGATGGGTTATTCCAATCTATTTGGGGATTCATATGGAACAGAGAAGTACCAAAGAAGTGCAAGGTACCATCTACCAGACCTACTTTGTTCAATACTGACATATATGCAGCAGAGACTTGGAATATGACAGCAGTGGAGGAGAGTCTTGTGCAGGCTGTAGATATGAAGTTTTTGAGAAGCATTGTAGGTAAGACTAGATGGGACCGAATACGGAATGAGGATATCTGAGATCAAGTAGGCGTGAGGAATTTAATTGAGCCAATTGGAGAGAGAAGATTAAAGTGGTTCGGACATGTCAAGAGAATGGAAAGATCAAGATTACCGAGAGCGAGAAGGATGATGGAATTGGAAATTCCAGGTAAGAGACCAAGGGGCAGACGCCGACAACAATGGCAGAATAGTGTAAGAAAAGATGTAGAACAGCGGGGAGGAGAGTGGAATGTGGTGGAAGAAGAGGAGTTGTATCAGGAGAGTAGAAGATGGAGAGGCCTGTCTTCAATGCCGACCCAACGCAGAGTTGGACGTGGCAACAGACAATGATGATTATAGATGACACTAACAATGCATTATATAGGTTTTTTAACAATGTGTGGTGATGGAAAGTTATACTCAAGATACACAGTTATCATTATCTCGGGATATGAACCTGATTCTATCCAAGCAATGCGGACTGTCGATTACTATTATCCCACACAAACGTTTACTTTGGCGTTGAATGAGTTGATCTGACTCTGAGTGATAATCTCGTTTTAGTTCTAAACAAGTAAATTTCAAATAGAATGAACGGATAGACCCATTATTATACTTTTTACATGTGTATTTGTTTATGAAACAGCAAAAGTCTACTGCCAAGAGGTATCATTTTGAACATAATTTGAATATTGCTTCAAATATGTAATTCAGATTGTAAACAAGTAAATAAATAACATAGGCCCTACTACAAATCAAGATTAAAATATTCAATGCACTTATTTTTAAGTGCGCGCAAAGCTATTGTAACCCTAATCCATTCAAAAACCACGATCCTCGGAGCGGGCAGGTAAACTCAAACATATTCGCTGGCGCCAGTTCCTTTGTAAGATGCTGCATGATTGACAACTAAAAAACCCGCCTACTAGTCGGTAGAGCTGCTAGCAACTTTACCGATAATACGAAGGAAAGGAATTCTACCTCCCGTGATACGGAGTCTTAAAAGGAAAATATTTGGACTAAACACAGTTCAAAAAAATATATTATAGGTATTTAGTCCAAATATTTTCCTTTTAATGATCAAATTACTTTTTCTAATAGTTTCTTACACTACATTGATTAAGTTGGTATTTTTCTTCCAATGTAAAGCAGCCGATGTCTATATTTGTGTTAAATTAAACTAGGTAAATAAACAAGCACCTACTCGACAGTGTAGTGAACGCACCTTACTATGCCCTGCCACCTCAGTATCTCTGGATCCCGGCACTGGACCACATTACTTGGTCGACCGAGTCCCTTCTTCAACACCAGCGTTCGACCGCTGAACAGCAATCTCTCCTCCTCCGACTTCCACATTGAAACAACATCCTCCGTTTTCACTTCCGTCTGTTTCAATTCCTTGGGGGTAACAGTAGAACTTTCGTAGGCGTCCACTGGTTCCCTTTTCACTTCCCTTGGGATAAAAGTAGAACTTCCGCGGAAAACAGTAGCACTTTCGTAGACGTCCACTGGTTCCGTTTTCACTTCCGCTATCGAAGGAACAAACGACTCAGGCAACACGTTTGCCTTGAGAAGACTGCACCCAGGCTTTGGTTTGATAATGTTCGTAGCTTGCGAAGGCACACCAACAGCCTTTGGTTTGATAATGTTCGTAGCTTGCAAAGGCACACCCACAGCCTTGAGTTGGCTCAGTTTGATCGGTGTTGGGAAACCGGTGACTATTCTTCCGGCTTGAACTTTATTAAGGTCTTGAACACTTCCCTTGAAGGTAACGAACACAGGGGGTTTTCGACTTGTAATTCCCGATGATTTTGTTGTAACTTGTGAAACTAAATTCTGCGAGGTATTCGTTACGGTCGCACTAACTGTTTTACTTCCGCACGCATTAGATTGTAATGCCTGCATTTTAACTAATTTGATAGGACTATTTAAAGGTAACGTTTGTATATTTGTCAATTGTTTTGGTTTTGCAATAAGGCTGCTAGCAGTTTGCACAGTTTTTGTTCCTACCGGTACAGATAACTTTGAACCAGCTCCCTTAGACGGACATGTTTGCACGGGCCTTAAAATAGAATTGGGGGAAGATTGTTTATCTGGATTTGCTGGGCTTTGTTCAATCAATTGAGGTTTTTTCAGACCATTATTAAATCCCTTACTTAGCCAAGCGCCAGCTATGTCTTTGTTGATCGTCATGTACACTGTTTCACCGTTTTGTTTCAAACATTTCACTACTACCGTCCCCGGAGTACGCTGAAAGCCGTTGGAAGCTGGGACGTTATCAGACGTCATCCTCTTAGCCGACCCGGTTTTACCAACAGAAGTTTTCACAGCTTGCGTTGGTTTCAATGGCGTAGGAAGTGCAGCTGGCCTCGTCTTATCATTTATTAAAGTTTTTGCTTGAATCGGTTTAACAAGTAAAGAAGTTTTGTCTAAATTTGATTTATTGACTAAGGAAGTGTTAGTGGGTTTGACTGGTGGACAGACCATTGCCGGCAGTGGAGTGTTTTCTGTAGTAGTGATAACTACCTCCTCGGATGTTTCCACAACTTCTTCTGTACAAATAGGAAAAGAATCTGAAGAGTTAACATCTTCATAAAACACATCTAGGCCAGATGCCTCGTTGCAATTGGCAACACTAGAAACTTGTTGGTTACGTCCTTCACCCAGGCGTTCGACATTGTTTGAGACTGAGAACGAGAGCCTCGTACCGCTGTTTGGAGCTACTACATCCGTCTCAATGGAAACACTCTTGCACCTATCACTCGCATTCATTTTCATTTTCGTACTCAAAGGCGGGCCCAAATTTAATAAATTGTCTGTACCACAACTATCACTTTTTGATCTAACGCTTCCTGTGACTTTGCTGTTAGTAGCGTGACCAGTGACAGATTCAGCTTCAATGAGACATGGTTCTGGTGGCTTTACGTTAGTAGCGTGACCAGTGTCAGATTCAGCTTGGATGACATCTGGTTCTGCGCGAGTGACGTTAGTAGCGTGACCAGTGTCAGATTCAGCTTGGATGACATCTGGTTCTGCGCGAGTGACGTTAGTTGCGTGACCAGTGTCACATGGTTCTGCGCGAGTGACGTCTGCGATGGAAGCTGGAGGCTCGAAGTGATCCACGTTGTCTTCTCTGTCCCGGCCATAGTGGAGGTAAACGTCTACGTGGGTTTCAGAACCTGCAGGCAACATGTACAACATGAATATGATGACTGAGTGGGTAATCTAAACACAAATTTATTTATTTAATCACTAGCACCTCGCAAAAAAAGCATTTTTTTCTGTTACATGAATTTCCCAAATATTAGCATTAATCACAATGGCTAAAAAATTACTTTTTATAGATTTACTACTATAGGCCTGAACACCTTATTTTTCACCAAGTATTTGCCAAAATGCTTAAAATTGGCCCAAAAAGGGAATTCTTAGCCAAAATTAGCCCAAATGCCACATTCTTAGGACAAAATCAAGCAAAAATGCTTCAATTTAGAACACTAAAAAAAAACACTCAAAATCTATCAAAAGTTCCACAAATAAACTCTGAACCCATTTTGGCCATATTTAGCATTATAGTTTAAACTAATTCCACGGTGGTCTAGACCACAGACCTGATACTGGAGCCGGATTCCTATAGGCCCTACATTTTTAACCCTGCGTTGAATTAAGAGTTAGAAAAACTGTATTACCTGTCTTGGTACAATTATTAGGAACTAATTTCCAAGGATACAGAAAATATTGTTCAAATTGTTCCTGCAAATCATAAATGGTTAGTTTCCATTTTCCCATGTTGCCGTCGATCATAAATCAGCCTTCACGCAACATTTAGACAGGAATCCCAAGAAAACCAACTTGTAGGTACCAACTAAAAGTGGGACAATGATTAATGAAACATTTAAAAACCAGTGGTTGTTAAAAAACAATTTAGTACTTCCTTGGAGAGTTAAATGATAATTAAAATAAAAACAAACTATCAAATAATTGTATTTTCTTCTATCCCCACTGAACCATCAATAAAGCAAGTAGGCAATATTATGTAAGACGATCTACGTGAAGCTTACCGTTGGTCTGAAGTCCCGTGTGCGTCGTGTCCAGCTTGAGCCGGTGAACGAGGTCGAGCGGCTTGTCTAGTGGACTCGTGAAGAACACCTGCACTCGGACGGGGAACTCCCCCCAGCCGCGCCGGGTCAGGTAGAAGGGGGGCGAGGTCACCTCCACAAGGTCGTTGGGCCTGTAGCTCGGATCCAGCAGGTAGCGCACCTTGCTGATGTAGCCACAGGTGTCTCCTTGGTCTCGGAACCGGATGTACATCATCCACTTGTGAGTGGCTCGGTCCTCGCGGGAGTGGGGCGGCAGCCATTGCGAAACGTTGCCCACAATCAGTCTGGGGAGACAACACTTTAAGATAGGTGATAGGAAACTTGGCTGACTTTATAATTAAGAAGGAGTACACATTTTTGACTGTTCATTAATCATTATTCATTTATTAGAAATTTAATTTAATTTATGCAATATTTCAGGTACGCTCTACGGCTACTTTCTGCACCCTTCTGGTGGCAATGATGAAAACATCAACATTCTTCCCCTACCAAAAGTCAATACATCACATAACAATCGCTGCCACCGACTTCTAAAAAAATACATTAAAAAACAAATCGAAGGGTCTGTGGCTAAGATGGCTGGGTTCCTAATCTGGACGTTGAGCAAACCAATCAGAATGTATGATTTTGAATGATTGAACAGTCATTGGTTTGTTCGACGTCCTGCGCTCGTGGCCGTTTAGGCTGGGAATCCAGCATAAGAAACATAGTCATACATGGCCTACTACATGTGGTGTTAAAATGGGGGTGCGGAGAGGAAGCTGGTCGGTGACTGCAGGGATCTCATAGACAAGATAGAGACAAATAAAGATAGGCGTACATAAAACACACGGGGAAAAATATATCTCTGTGGGTGTGTTTTCAAGCACCTATCTATCAATCTTCAAGATCCCCACAGCTCCCATACAGGAAACTTAAACCACACCCTTCTAGGAATTTATTATGAGAATGCAATTCGAGTTTTTCGTCATGCGCCCAGGTTCAAGTTACTTCACGCCTCGCGAGTGGACAAGGGTTGCGTACCTTCTCAGTAGTGTGGAAGTTCCCAGAACTCCGCGAGGTACGTTGCACGGACCGATCACATTCACCGCGGGAGGAACATCGCGGGGTGGGTTTCTTGGGCCGCTACGGACCACATCCACCGCGGGAGGAACTCTGCAAGGTGCATTGCTTGGACCGCTACGGACCACATCCTCCGTGGGAGGAACTCTGCAAGGTGCCTTGCTCGGACCGCTACTGACCACATCCACCGTGGGAGGAACTCTGCTCGGACCGCTACCACTCGCTTTCACCGCAGGGGTAGTTTTGGATAGCTGCACACTCGTCGAGGAACGCTCCACGCAGCGAGCACGTCTACTCCTCCTCGTCACGGGTAAGAAGGGAACGTCCGGCGGGGTGGAAGAACTGGTGCCCGGCTCAACGTCGGCCTGTTTCCCCCGAGTCTTCAAGCCGAGCAGCTTCTTCACAGCCGGGTGGATTCGGGTCTGCTCCTCAACTCCAGCCTCGCTCTTTACCTGAAATAAACAAGTAGTGTTGATCGATAACCAAGCAAGTTCAATAGGTTCCTTCTTATTATTGTTTTGGCCATGAATGTTAATTCGTTGCAACCCGTTTCCCCCACAGTCCTTTAAATCTGACTTCGACTGAAAAGATATGGTGGTGGTATGACAAGTTACAACTTTATTTAGTAGGCTACTGTAATTTTAAATTCATTAAATAAGGACTTCAAAACGGTGAAGAAACAAAAATGTAATATTTATGGCGACTCAAAGAATTGCATTTGGCTGATTTCGGTTCCGACTAAGATTTAAAAAGGTAGGCCCTACCTAAGTAGGTTTGCAAAAATCATGGACCAATCAACTGTCCTGTGTAGGCCTAAATGGTGTAATGCGGCAGAGTACAAGCTCGTTTAAACTACTTGGAATTCGAATAAGTACCGGTAGGTAGAAACGAACACAGTGTGATCAAGGTCCATGACGGTGAATATAGCCCTTAATATGTCACCCTGAAGTCAGAATAACAGAGAACTGATTCTATTTACTTTGCAGCTCATTAGGGAGGAAAAGAAACTTTGTGTTCAAGTGAACAGAAATCTAGAGATCTAGTTCGGAAGACTCTTTGAAAATCACAAAATACTGGTTGGTACTTTGCCCGATGGTGATGAAACACGATCGAGGTCAACAATCAAAAATCAAGAATCAAAAATAGGCCTATTGTTTTCCCAGAAATTACTAAAATTAGCCAACTTAGTCCAGTCCTATGACTGACTCTTAACAAATTAGTCTGTGACTATAAACTCAAATGTCACGGCCCACGGACGGTGATGGCCAAACAAAAGTGTGGGATATCAGGACATATCTACATTTTACTCCCAAACAAAATATTCACGAGGGAACGTTCATCAGCATTCATTCAGCCGGTCATAATACTGAGCCTAACACCACTCATTCTATTCCATATTGCCATGATAATAGCCAAGGTGCAAATAGCTTTATCCTGCCACTCTACACAAAGACTGCCAAGGACAATGTTTGCCTAATATAACCACGCTTCTTACCAGGCTTTCATCCCGGTTGTACACGCCTTTAAGCACAGCAAAGCGCACATCGCCCAGCATCTCTTGAACGTAAGCAATGCGACTGTTGAGTTCAATCGCCTTCTCTGCCAGTCTGGATTCTTCTTCGTTAAAGCCATTGCAGATTATACTCGATACTTTGGCTTTAATGTCTTCCGATGCTACAACAAAAATGTCACGCTCAGCTCAGAGACGACACACAATAAAAACAAAATCATAAAATTATGAAAAACAAATACAATAGGTCTAGGTCTTCCGGATGTATTATAAAGCATATAATAATATGTTAACGGAAAGCAATTCTGGCGATTTTCACATTTGAGTCACCGATTGGCGGTTGCCGACTAGCAATAAAAAGTAGATTAACATAAATTTACACATGTTAAAAAAGTCTGTAGACCGGGAAGACATTTTATGTTTGCAAGTGTAGGCCTATTTCTTTCTTTCTTTTTTCTTTCTTTATACATTCATTTTTAACTAGCATCTTTAAAATTCTGAACAATACCGTACATTATAGTATTTAGAACAGAAGAAGAAAAGAAAACTTAGAAAAGCCTTCCACATTGGTCACTGATATTAGTGATAATATTATGCACATCTCAGGGACATGCGATCATTTGTTTCCAACTAACCACGGCCTACCATAGTTACGGCTATAGATTCAACCTGTTGAGTTGAGTTGAAAGTAGGATTAAATAGGCCATAGGCCTACTCACCCACAAGTTTCAATTTCAATTTCAATTTAATTTCAATTTCAATTTCAATTTCAATTTATTTTGGACAACAACAAATAACAATAGTTACAGGTTTCAACAGTTTTCACCGTGTAGTCCATTTTAGTTGTACACAATTATTAAACTTAATGAAGTTTACACAATAGTATATGTATAAATACTATACATACAGTACATCTACTAATAACAAAATACACTACTAATAATACAAAATACACTACACTAACAAATAATCATCTTTCATTACATTGTCTCTCATATTAGGTAATATAAAGGCTAACTACCAAAAGCCAATGATACAGTGCAAGTTTACAATATTACATTGTTAATTAACTTGGATAAAGAGAAATGAATAAGAACATTAATTTCCAAATTTCAAATATTGTAACATTTAACAACCAACTGATTGAAAATTATGGTAGGTCAGTTGATGTGATAAAGTCATTTACACTGTAGTAAGCTTTTTGTAATAAAAATTTTGTCAGCTCATTTTTAAATTTAATGTATTGAGGTATATCTTTGATTTCTTTTGGAACAAGGTTGTAGAGAATTTTATTTATATAATCAGAGTTTTTCTGGCCAAGGTTTGTAGAACATTGGCTAAGATGGAGATCATGTTTTTGCCTTGTGTTGTGAGTATGTACATTCGCATTAACTGCAAGGATTTGGATGTTTTTCTTAATGCTTAAGACTGATTTAAGAATGTAAAGACATGGAACTGTAAGAATGTTCAGAGCAATAAAGTAAGGTTTACAATGCTCCATTTGCCCAAGGGAATATAATGCTCTAATTGCTCGTTTTTGTACAATGAAAACTTTATCAATGTGAGTTGACATTCCCCAAAATTCTATCCCATATCTTAGATGTGATTCAAATAGAGAAAAGTAGCATACTTTAGCAGTTGATACATTGCTTATATGTTTGATGCTTTTAATTGCAAAACAAGCAGAGCTGAGTTTTTTTATCAGTATCTTAATGTGAGCATGCCATGTTAAGTTTTTATCTATTGTTAGACCTAGAAAGTTTGTTTGTTCAACTGAGTTTACAACTGATTTGTCATTTGAATTTGCTAGGCAATGTATGAAGTTTAGTGATTTCTTTTTTGAATTGAATGGAACTGGATAAAGTTAGTTTTTAGAGAATTAAGCAATAGTTTGTTCATTGTAAACCATTCAATAGACTCAGTAAGTCTTTTTTCTCCCTTTTCTTTGAGTAAAACTGTATTCGCAGCCGTTACGCTAGTGGTAAAGTCATCAGCAAACAACTCGGCATCATCGATATTGTCAGGTAGGTCGTTAATAGAGATAATGAAGAATAGGGGCCCAAGGATCGATCCTTGTGGAACTCCACAAATAACCTTTTCAAATTCTGATTTAATGTTTGTAAATTTGTTGTTCTTAAGATCAGTCAGTACTACGCATTGTAGTCGGTCGGTCAGGTAAGATGTTAAGAGTTTCAATGCATTCCCACGTATACCATAGTACTCTAACTTGTCCAGCAGTATTTTGTGATCAACACAATCAAACGCTTTTGTTAGATCACAAAATATGCCCAATGTTGGTATGTTTGAGTCGACTGCTTCAACAATAGTTTTTAGAAATCTACTAATTGTGTCACTTGTTGATTTGCCTCGTCTAAAGCCATTTTGTCTCTCTGTTATGATATTATTTTCATCAAAGAATGCGATCATTCGATTGAATATCAAAGTTTCTAATATTTTTGAGGCAGCTGGAAGGATGGATATAGGTCTATAGTTACTTGCAATGAGTTTACTTCCTTTTTTAAATATTGGTATAATTTTGGATATTTTTAATGCCTTGGGAAAGACACCATCTTCAAAGCAAGTATTGAAAATGTCGGATAAAGGTTCAGCTAGTTCATTTATACATTTTTTATAACTATAATCGACAAATCATCAATACCTGCAGAGTGCTTTGGCTTTAATTTAAGTACAATATCTTTTATTTCTTTAGGGTTTGTTTCATACAAATATAGGGAGTTAATTGGGCTTTTGTTTGACTTTGATAAGTAAGTTTGGAAATTATGATTTGGATTATTTGGATAATTTCTGGTACTTATATTATTTGTCAGGTAAGATGCTTCACTCGTAAAATATTTATTCAATGTTGTGGCTACTACGTTGGGATCTTTAATTAATGTATTATTGTTGAGAAGAGTTATATTATCATTAGGCTTTTTTGGCTTACGATTTATTTCTTCATTTATTATTTTCCAAATTGATTTTGACTTATTGTCTGAAGTTGATATGGTTTCTCTTATTTGGTTACTTTTTGCATTTTTAAGAACTCTTTTGTAAATTTTTAAATATGATTTTATATATGTTTTTAGGAATGGCACATTTGGGAACTGTGAGTTAATGTATAAAAGGCTCCTTTTATTAGCACTTGAGACTTTAATACCGTTAGTTATCCAATTTTGCAATTTGTAGGATGGTTTATTTTGTATTTGTTTTAGTGGGCAATTTTTATTAAAATAGTAAAGTAATTTATTTGAAAATGCATCATATTTATCATCTGCTGTCTCTGAAACTGTTACACATTCCCAATTTTCTCCTTCTAAGCTTTCAGCTAGATTATTTAAAGAGTTCTCATTTACAACACGTATAATTTTGGTTGGTATAGGTAGCTGATAATAATTATACTGTATTGCAATTTCTTGGGCATAGTGGTCAGCAATTCCAAAGTCAATTACTCGGGAGTTGAATGGTAATGTAGTGTCAGTTGCTATATTATCAATGATCGTTGAAGTTTGCCACCGTGGATCAATTCTAGTTGTATCTTTTATGGTGAGCATCATGTTATAAGAGTCAAGAAGATTAGCTAGCATTTCTTTATTAGGGTCTTTACTATCAGCTGAGACATTCACATTGAAGTCTCCTAGTACTACTAATTGTTTATTTGTTTTTGTAATTTAGTTAAAATACGTTCAGTTTTATCTAAAAAGTGTTGAATTTGTCCAGTTGGGGATCTGTAGATGGCTACTACCATAATATTACATGTTTTGCATTTATTTAATTGTATTTTTAGTTCAATACAAGCACATTCAAAATCAAGTTCAGTACTGTGTTGAGTGATACTTGATTTAGATACAGCATATTGAATCCATTTATGGCTAACAAAGATTGCTACTCCCCGTGCTTATGAGTTTTTCTACAGTAACAAGAAACCAAGGTATAATTTTCAATTGTAATACTAGTTATTTCATCATTTGTTTTCCAGTGTTCTGATATACATATTATGTCAATAGGTTCATTCTTTTTATGTTGAGTATCTAGAATTATATTTAACTCTCTAATTTTTTTTAACTCTCTATTTTGTCTTTACCATCTCCTCTAATTCTAAGTGTTTGAATAGGCAAGGCAAGGCCAAGGCACCAATACCTAACACCAAATAGGTCTATTGATTAATGTTAGGTACCGGTAGTTAATGGTTGATTCTTGGTGGAGCTGGAATTACACTTTTTGTCGAATATCCAAACGGTAGGCTACTAGGTAACTAATAACTACGTAGGCCCCCTTAGTTTCATAAATATATTCTTCATCACTGACAATGTAGGCCTAAACTAAAATATAAATTGGTGCTGCGTAAAATAAAACAGAACTGAACTGAACTGAACTACCTACCAAACAAAATATTATTGGTGGGAATCTTCTGATCGAGATCATCCCTTACGAGGCCTCTCCTGCGTTCAACCATTCTGGCATTGATATTGTACTGAATACTGTACTACCTATGATTAATGAAGGTTTTAAACAGCATAAGACTGTCTCATACCCCCAACGCCCCGACAAGATAGACTAGGCCTATACATAGAGATGTGCAAAAGTGGTTTTTTACAGTTTAAAAATTTGCGCTTAAAAATAAAAATTCGCGGTTTGTGGCGATTTACCAAAAAACACAATTTTCTCATGCACGAATAAAATATATATTACAAGTTTCATGATAATTTGATAGATTTTAATGATTTAAAAGAAAAACATGCACATGAGAGTGAAGTTCATAATCAGTTTTAATTTTAAACTCAATTTCAGCCTTCAGTATTCAAAGTTTCCGAGAGTTTTTACCAGAATTAATTTTGAGTACCCGGCACCTCCACCAAATTTACGAAATTATGCATTTTTTATGTAATCGTCTTTTGATATGGATATGAAGTTTTTTGAGCTTACTCTCGTTCAACGATTATTATGATCTCACAATCGCGTTGTATTACCCGGCACTTCCACCATATATGCACCAGACAGGATTAATTTATTTTCGACTACGTACCCGGCACCTCCACCAAAACTTTGATTTTTAAATTTTTTTTAAATTTCGTTAGGTAATTGCTAATTTCGCCACTTGTTTGCGGTATCAACTAAAATTTCACCAAAGTTCTCGAATTTGAATTGGTACCATTCAATCACAATTCAGGAGATTCATGTGCAAACTGAATTTGAAGGGATTATTGAAACTTAAATTCTTTTTGCAAATTTTGTTGTCACCATTTTTGCACATCTCTACCTATACAATATATATGTATTTGTCATATTTGCACCAAAACCAGAAGACAAATTTTTTAGTCCTATAAAATAGCAACATCTACAAGACGTCAACGTAGCCTACCATTGTCAATGCCTGCGTCAATTCTCTTCTTTTTGTTGGCAGGATCACCTTCAGGTTGGGGATCTTGGTCTTCTGCCTTTCTCTTTCGGCTCGCCATATTGCGGCAAAACTGTAATCCAAGGAAATCCGCAATCTAGAGCAGTTAGGTAAAGAAAATCTTTGAAGGTCCATTTAAATCAGTGTAAAATTGATTTTAATTAAACCATATAGGCCAAGGCCTAGTAGGCCTATATCATTAATTTAAATCAAAACTTAAAAAATGTTCTAAATGTGTACCGGTACTGGTAGTTAAACTTATTGACATCTTACCAAGGTGACCTAGTGCTAGACCAATTAAAACATTGTTTTAGGGACAGACTCTACCCTACTCACACACAAATTCAAAATCGACTACCTACCCTATTAGGCCTATAGGGCTATAGCATACGCCTATAATAGGCGTATGCTGCAAAGTTCTATGAATAACATAGGCACGAGTTTGCTTTTAAGAAACAACGACCAGTCCCCCAAGTGATTTGTTGTTAAAAAAAGTTGTTTTTAATTTGAAAGTTTATATAGGCATGGATCACATCTTGCTAAATTGTAGTATTAAGCATGCCAATTCAAACATTAATATTCTGCCCATAATATTAAAACATAGAAAACTTAAGCCTAAGCCCTACTCGTTACTAAGTTTTTTGTCATTAGGCTACTAGGCACTTCTGTCGTTGGGGTGGGCCAACTATGATATTCCACGAAAAGCTTACGTACGCAGGGGGGGGGGGTCCGGTCTGAAAGCTCTTGATAAACGTTAGCGAACTAAGATTGGAAATCCAGCACGCACCGAGTAGTCCGAGCCCAGCTCGCCTGATAAACGTAATCATAGACTAGGCCTACGTATATCACGCACGTTCAATGCACTTTGGATTAAAGTGCCTTGGTTACAGACGGTTGCAGAGGCCCCACAGTTGCACTAGCATTAAAGCGCTTCCGATCAACTCGCTATCAGAAATGACTTGGGGGGAACCAATCCGCCTTGGCTTGGGCCTTAGACAACCGCCTTGAAAGAACGCGCTCCATGGTATAGTGATATATATATTTCTCTTTCGGCTCGCCATATTGCGGCAAAACTGTAATCCAAGGAAATCCACAATCTAGAGCAGTTAGGTAAAGAAAATCTTTGAAGGTCCATTTAAATCAGTGTAAAATTGATTTTAATTAAACCATATAGGCCAAGGCCTAGTAGGCCTATATCATTAATTTAAATCAAAACTTAAAAAATGTTCTAAATGTGTAGGCCTACCGGTACTGGTAGTTAAACTTATTGACATCTTACCAAGGTGACCTAGTGCTAGACCAATAAAAACATTGTTTTAGGGACAGACCCTACCCTACGCACACACAAATTTAAAATCGACTACCTACCCTATTATAGGGATATAGCATACGCCTATAATAGGCGTATGCTGCAAAGTTCTATGAATAACATAGGCACGAGTTTGCTTTTAAGAAACAACGACCAGTCCCCCAAGTGATTTGTTGTTAAAAAAAGTTGTTTTTAATTTGAAAGTTTATATAGGCATGGGTCACATCTTGCTAAATTGTAGTATTAAGCATGCCACTTCAAACATTAATATTCTGCCCATAATATTAAAACATAGAAAACTTAAGCCTAAGCCCTACTCGTTACTAAGTTTTTTGTCATTAGGCTACTAGGCACTTCTGTCGTTGGGTGGGCCAACTATGATATTCCACGAAAAGCTTACGTACGCGGGGGGGGGGGGGTCCGGTCTGAAAGCTCTTGATAAACGTTAGCGAACTAAGATTGGAAATCCAGCACGCACCGAGTAGTCCGAGCCCAGCTCGCCTGATAAACGTATCATAGACTACGTATATCACGCACGTTCAATGCACTTTGGATTAAAGTGCCTGGTTACAGACGGTTTGCAGAGGCCCCACAGTTGCACTAGCATTAAAGCGATTCCGATCAACTCGCTATCAGAAATGACTTGGGGGGAACCAATCCGCCTTGGCTTGGGCCTTAGACAACCGGCTTGAAAGAACCGCTCCATGGTATAGTGATATATATATTTCTCTTTCGGCTCGCCATATTGCGGCAAAACTGTAATCCAAGGAAATCCACAATCTAGAGCAGTTAGGTAAAGAAAATCTTTGAAGGTCTATTTAAATCAGTGTAAAATGATTTTAATCAAACCATATAGGCCAAGGCTAGTAGGCCTATCATTAATTTAAATCAAAACTTAAAAAATGTTCTAAATGTGTGCCCTACTGGTAGTTAAACTCATTGACATCTTACCACGGTGACCTAGTGCTAGACCAATAAAAACATTGTTTTAGGGACAGACCTACCCTACGCACACACAAATTTAAAATCGACTACCTACCCTATTATAGGGTATAGCATACGCCTATAATAGGCGTATGCTGCAAAGTTCTATGAATAACATAGGCACGAGTTTGCTTTTAAGAAACAACGACCAGTCCCCCAAGTGATTTGTTGTTAAAAAAAGTTGTTTTTAATTTGAAAGTTTATATAGGCATGGGTCACATCTTGCTAAATTGTAGTATTAAGCATGCCACTTCAAACATTAATATTCTGCCCATAATATTAAAACATAGAAAACTTAAGCCTAAGCCCTACTCGTTACTAAGTTTTTTGTCATTAGGCTACTAGGCACTTCTGTCGTTGGGGTGGGCCAACTATGATATTCCACGAAAAGCTTACGTACGCAGGGGGGGGGGGGTCCGGTCTGAAAGCTCTTGATAAACGTTAGCGAACTAAGATTGGAAATCCAGCACGCACCGAGTAGTCCGAGCCCAGCTCGCCTGATAAACGTAATCATAGACTAGGCCTACGTATATCACGCACGTTCAATGCACTTTGGATTAAAGTGCCTTGGTTACAGACGGTTGCAGAGGCCCCACAGTTGCACTAGCATTAAAGCGCTTCCGATCAACTCGCTATCAGAAATGACTTGGGGGGAACCAATCCGCCTTGGCTTGGGCCTTAGACAACCGCCTTGAAAGAACGCGCTCCATGGTATAGTGAGTGATATATGGGCAGGCAGATTCCAAATCGAATACGTTGATGTCGATTTCAACCAAGGCGCTTTGATAAGAGTTTAAGTAGTCATGAATAGATTTAGTTCTGTTGTATTACAAGACTCCTCACTGAGAAACCATGCTCCCGTTTACCCTATATTAGGCTAGCCGGTACTTGTTCATTAATGCTTAGTTCACATAAAGTCGTAGTCATAGTCCTAGTCACAAGCAATGGTAAAGTATAGGGAACACGTCGTATGGTCAAGTCTTAGTCACAGTCGTAGGCCTAAGAAAGATGAAAATTTTCATCTTTCTTACGACTAAACAACAAATTCTTACGACGAGCGAATCAGAGCTTGAAACGTCACTTACAACCGACCAATGAGATGATACCTACTCGAGTCAGTTGTGCTAGGCCTAGGCCTACTATGTTGAGAGTCAATTGAGAGATTACTTCCGGTTCCCGTTCTATCAAGGTTTTACATGGATGACGTCACATCCAAATGCCAAAGAGCTTCGACAATAAATGACCATCTTTACGCGAAGTTCTTTGTTAAAACCATTGCTTACGACTACGACTAGGACTACCACTACGACTCTCTGTGAACTGGGCATAAGGGTACCACCCGAAAAGTGAGAAGTAGGTAAGTGGGGTCCACTAACCTTCTTTCCTTTTTGGGGGGTCCCTCCCTTTAATGAACAAGTACCGGCTGACCTACATGTCATTGAGGGGCCTCCTAGCCCTACTGCAGTAATTTAGTGGTTGTTCGGCTATCGGACCAGTTTAAAAACGGTAGGCCTACTCCGAATTATATGTTACAGCTCAAACAGTGGGTGAGCCCTAGGCCTTCCCGGAATTATTGTTGTCACAACAAGTGTAGGGCCTAGCCTAGGCCTAGTAGGCCCTAGCCCTAGGCTAGGCCTATAATAGCTTAAGCAGTAGGTATCCTTGGATTTAACCATACAATAGTGATGATTGTGTTAGTCTGGGACAGAGCGCCTTGAACTGAACAAGCAATATTTTGTTATGATTAACAAACTAGGCCTAGGGGCTAGGATTACGACCCCGACCGCGACAAGTATGTTTAGGGCTTGAGGCCTAAATTCCAAAAGAAAACAGGCTTTGTGTGTGCCTCAAACATAACCTTACATTTTTATAAATGTATTCCTCCAAGCTTTGGAGGCCAAACCTACCTTACTTATATTTATTCAAAGGCACCATTTAAAAATAGAACTTATACAATGATAATTGGTCAGCGAGTTTAGCGATATTGACAAAACATTTCATACAAAATTTTATGTTTTTAGGCACACTTTAGGCGCCGCCATGACCGCCATTACCACTGCTTGTTGTAAACGTCGTCATGTCAAACGTCAAACAAAGGCAGAAGGCGCTGACTTTTTATGGTGGATCTTTTGAACAAATCATTTCTACATTTTTCGAGAAATTGGGGAGAAAGGGTCAACACTCAGCAGAAATAACTTTCAATAGTTACTACGTACTTACAAGAACTGCAGGTACCTATATTAATTATTGTGCAATAACAGAATTGTGCACATATACACACGTGATCAAAGCACGTGACATGTGCAACAGCTGACAAGTGTTACAGACAGCTGTTGGCAAACTAGGTCAAAGCTTTCGCTGTCATTAATTAATTGTAATATCCTGATTAGCCGGTCGTCACGTGACTGTTGTTGCGAAATGTAATGTAGACACATTATTAATATTAGTGTTGTAATTTCAGGTTTGTTGACTTTAACATTTCAGTCTAGCGCGTTCATATTTCTTAACCTTAAAATGTACCCACACATTATAACAGAACAGGCCATACTTATTGGAATTGCTCTGGGAGAACAGCTAGCCTTCTATTCCTCTTTAGATACCGTACGTACCTAACAATAGAAATACCTTTCATGAACGGGTAAGGGACCAAGGGCAATGGGTTAAATCAGTTAATGTAAGCTCTTTCCCCACAACGTATTTCTTTTGCGGTAGGGCTATATTCATAAGTTTGTCTTGACATTTCAACCAATTGGCTCTTTGCGCATCACTCCACGCTTCACAACCATACCGTAAGTTTCCTGAATCCAACGTATGATTATACTCTATTTTCTTTACTTACCCTAATTTCATTCTGGGCTTCTAATTAGTTACCGGTACGGTACATCCTCCACTTTCAAAGTTACAGCGTGTAATTAGTTACCCGTCATTATAGGACAATATTCTGGAAATAGATTATCGTTACCTGGCAATGTCAAATCATAGCCGATGTTACCGGACTAATTGGAGAGCGTTGTTATTATACTCTTGAGTTGGACCGTTGGTGAAACAGACAATTTGCTATTATTTCTAATTTTGTAAAAAATATCCCCACTGTAATGGATTGCACATTGCCAATTGTTGCACTAATCGAGAACTTTCTTGCAGCACGATGTCCTCTTTGCACAAAGTATTTGTGTACGGAACATTAAAAAGAGGAGAACCAAATCATCATTGGATAACAAATGCAAAGAAGGGATTGGCACACTTTATTGGTCCTGCACAAACTGTTACCAAGTTTCCTCTTGTTATCGGCACAAAGTTCAACATTCCGTTTCTTCTGGACTTGCCGGACACTGGCAACGTAAGGACATTGCAACATATCACGGAACAACCACTTGACTGCAGTGTAGCCACTCACGAATTTGTTGTTACTTCGGAAAAGCCCATGCAACGGTTCTTTATTTCCACCGTACTAAAGCCTTGAAATCATATGCATGTAAGACTACGAATATAGGGCACGGGTAGATTAAAAATATCAAGTTTAAAAAATTAGGGTGAGGCAAATATGCACAGGCATTGTCAATATTAAGCCTATTTCATAACACATCCTTTTTTTAATTTAAGAGGTCAAAATAGGGGAGTGTCCATTACTTGATGGCAGTCTAAAATCACATAAATATGACAGGTATTCTGTTAATTCACCTGTCATCTCATTTAAATGTACATTACTAAACTGTGGTCCTAGAGTTCAATGAGACTGGGTTTACCCCGGATAACTGAAAAACTCGGATGATCAGTATTTTTGTGTTTAGTTGATATCTTAAAGTGTGGGTAAAATTAATAAATAAATCGGTATTCACTATTCAGTCTACCCACTCAAGTCACATAAATGATTTTTGATTTTGTTGTAATGTCAAGGTCAAACACAATGCTTGCAATAACATGGAAATGATATGAAAACTTTGTAAATTCAGTGTCAAATAGACACAAATCACTTTTGGATAAATGATGGATCTGATATCAAGGGCTTTAGGTCAGTAGGCCCTACCTAAGGCACGTAAAAATACTAAGCGGCTTTGTAATTGATTGCAAGCGGAGCCAGCAGAAAAAAAAACGATTGCATCAACTTCAAGCAAGCAAAGAACTGGGCCAGTGCAATAAAGCAGATTGACTTCGGGACAGTCCACTAAGCGAAGTCAGCCGCTGACTATTGCCACGCATCTAACGTTAGTCTAAGCAAAGTCATTACTGCTGACATTTCTTTTTGAGTAGACAATTGATTAATTTGTATCAGAGAAAGAAGATGGGTTACAAACAAAATAAAACTTTAGCGGAATATGTGTTGGAAGTCCACAGGCTGCTAAGAAAATGAACAAGCTGTTTCATTTATTTTTCTAGCACGTTATGGGAGAAGTCTACAGCGTCGATGAACCGATGTTGACCCACTTAGATGAGCTAGAAGACCATCCAAACTTTTATGTACGAAGAAAAGAAAACGTTAAGATGGAACAAGACGGAGACGTAGCGGAAACTTGGATATATTTCATTACCAAGTTCAAGGAGGGATTGTTAAACGGGCCACTATATACGTCGTACTCTTCCGCAGGCTCTCATGGACTCGAGTATAGAGAGAGGTATTTACGAGAGCCGTCCTACGATTTTAAGAAAGATGTACTTGCCATGTAACAAAGCATATTTAATTTTTCTCTCTAAAAAAAAAAAAATGAATGTTAATGATGACTGCCTCAATCATTAATTTTACTGTTATACTGTTAATTTCCAATATACTGTAGATGAGCCTTAAGGTATAGGCTATAATTAACTTTGTAAAGGTACAACTCGTATTAGACTGATACCGAAGATGACTAATCTTTGCTGATACTTGATGAGTGATGACATTTTGCTGTAAATATTACTCCGTTACAATGGTGTTATCAAAAACACAAATATCTTGTGGGACCACAAACATTGGTTTGTTATATATTTTTAAAATGCATATAATGTTCGAAGTGCACACCTTTATCTAAAACTATGCCTAGCATTTTAGTTTCATTTCAAAAATCCAGTTTGCATGGCTCACAATGATTTGAATAAATAAAGAATGGGATTTAGTTCTAAAGTCCAAATGAGTGTTTTTGTTACCGCTACCGGGCGATCCACTAGTTTTACCAAATTCCTAGATGACATTTACTACGTTTAGGCTACATGCAGGTTTGAAATCGATTTCAAAACGTTTTGAGTTTTCAAAACTGTATGTAAATGCTTATATAGTGGGTTTGGAGCGGTTCAAGACAATCCTGTTTGCGCGTAGGGTTAACTTGAAAACTAGTTAAAAAAACTGGCATGTAAACACCTGGCTGCAACCAAAACGCTCTTTATGTGGCCATTTGAGGTACCTAATGTTTGCATAAAGCAAATAAAAACGTGATCTTGTTATTCTGAATCATGTTCTAAATGTCTAGGCAAATGTTTTTGGTCAGGTACCGAAATTCTTATTACGTTGGGTGCAATAAAAATAAAAATATTCTTCTGTAAAGAACACTGAAATATTTTAATAACGTTGTGCTGTCTACCGGGAAATAAGTGAACTAAATAATAGTTTGAGGACGTTTTCAGATCTGTATCATATAAATGCATAATCATATTGACTTGACTGAAGTTAAAACTTTTTACAAACTGCATGTAAACGTAGTAATTTATACACAGTGTTTAAAAACAAGGATAGGTCAGGGTTTCCCGGACGTACGGTTATCCTAAAATAATGGACACTTCCATAATTCTTTTTATTTTCAGTGAAGCTGTTCAGCCTGTGACAGTGAACGACCTATGACCAACAGTAGACAGAACTACCAACATGGCGTCTATATACTAACACCATACAGTACTGACTATTAAGTCATGGGTAGTGTTGAAAGTTCTGTTTGTAACATGAAGGTTCACTGTTCAAATAATATTTTTAAAGTTGAAGTTTATCATTAATATGAACTAATTAAGTTTTTTGTGAAAAAACATGCCCTTTATGAAATCTCTTGGATACTATGATCTATTGATTGTTCTATTGTGGGAGGGTTAGGCGGCGGAATCTCTGTAAAAATACAAGTAAGTACGACGTTCGACAACTTGATTGTCAAAATCAGCTGAATGCGAGTGTTATGACGTTCGGGTGTTTTATGGCAACGTGTCGAAAAATTCCAAATTAACTTTTTCAGTGCAAGATCATTCATTTAAACTAGGAAAACGCTGAAGTCGTTGTTAGACGAGTGAGTGAGCCATGTGTTGAGTACCCGGTATCATCTTCCCCCTACCTAAGGCCTCTCTAGCCTATCATAGGCTAGAGTGGCACAAAATGGCCTTACAGTTGACACTCAAAACACTATTAAACCTTTATAATTATTAATATTATCAAACTTAAATGCAAGGGTTCCCGGTACTCGAACACGTGACTCACTCACTCGTCTAACAACGACTTTGGCGTTTTCCTAGTCTAGTTGGCTAAGGTGCCCTCTATACCCGAAATGATGAAGACCTAGGTTCAAACCCCCGTCAGGAAAGATTTTATAATTTCTGGATTGAATTTAAAAAAATTATAAAACATGTTTTGAAAAGCATACAATACTATTGAAAACATAGCCAGTTCAAAATATGAGTAAAGATTGCAAGGTTTACTCAATCTCCCATCGGAATTTAGGGGAACCTTGAGCGAGCAAGATTCGATACACCTTGGTCACTGCATACAATCACGGCCTGACAAAAATGATTCGATAAAAATGACTTCTTCAAAAACAAAACCATTGTTGTTTAAATAAAAACTATGCATTTCCAGTATTTTTCAATTTATTATTTCTTGTAGGTTTAAATCGCAATGGACTGTACTCATTTTGTTAGCAGTTCTCAGTTACCCGGCCACGGATGTCTGTTCTATAATTTCAGCTCAATCTATTTGGTCGTTCGGCCGTATGGGACCGGACAGACAAACATTTAATAAACAGACAAATTAATCACGACGAAGGTTCGTTTGAGTTGAATTGTATCCTCAGTCGCTCCGCTCCCTCGTCTAAAAAGAGCAAGGTTATAAGAATGTTATATAAGTCGGTTCTTTCCCAAACACTGGTCATGGGGTGGACCAACCTGAGCTGTTTGCACACGATCCAACGTTTCAATGGTGATACCAGATTTGTCAAGAGGTGGGTATGACATAAAGATTCAAACGTGTTTAACAACTGTCTGAACTATGATCCAGTACATCAAGATTGGAGTTTGGTACAAAAATGCTGGGTGTGTAGTGGTCAAGGAAAAGGTCAAGAGAGTTGGGACATTGAAACAAATGCCAGAAGAAAGCGTGCCCAAGAGAATGTGTGCAAAGAATAATGGAAGGTAGGGGGCTAAGGAAGAGATGGCAAGAGGAGAGAGCTGGGAAGATGTGAAAGGTGTGATGGGAGAGAAAGAATTACAACAATAAGAAAGAAGCTAGGTAAGGAACCCAAGCAAGCCAGAACCAGGGATGATGGTGGACACAAGAACCAATTAAAATGAAATCACCGGCTTTACCCTGGTCCCACCCATCAGCTACAAACAATAATTAATTACCAAAAAGATTTATTATTTATTATTATATCTAAGCTACAGTATTACGTGTAACAAGGGAATCGTCAAAAGGAAATAATTATGCAAGTATTTTTGGTTTATTTAAATTAAGGACGTGTCAACCGTTAGGTCATAATGCAACATTCTAACTTAGGGGTGGGGGGGAGGGGCCCATGCTGGTCAGAACCAGCCACGGGTAAGGTGAGGAAAGGGGGTTCTCACGTTGCGGTCGTCATTGTCTTCGTCATCGTTCGTGATGTCATTGTCGTCATTGTCGTCGAGGGGTCGTCAAGGATTATGCAAGTAGTATTGGATATATCGGTACAGTACTGGTTGTACGAAGGATCAAATAGACTTTTGGTTGGAAAAGAGGAAAGTGAAGAGTCAAACCATTCCAAGGATTGTAAACGTACCGATGATGACAAATAAAAAACTATAGCTTGTCATTCAAAACTCTTTAATATTTTGATTTCTTCCTACATTTTTTTCCTTTAGTTCATTTAAAACTCATACGAAAACATTCACAAGTCATTTGATTCATACCATTCAAATTTTGTTCTTTACAAATTCTCAATTCTCCTTCATCCTGCATAGTCGTATTAACTTTGCTTTACGTAAATAACTCCTTGCACGACAATGTGATGCAATTCAAGTAGCCTAAAGCATTTTGTTTACAGACAACAGCTCTTCTTTAATTACGGTTAGTAACCCACATATAGGGCATAGATAGTTATGTTAATATACATTTAACATTTCAATGATAAATAGAACCATGAGCATATCCGTTCACCAACATAAATTGTATACTTAATCTGTAGTGTTTAATGATGCAGGTTTGTGCCAAGTCTGCATTTTTATACAGAAAACCCTGATAAAACTACGGTACTTTGACCAGTGACTACAGACGAGAAACCTTTTGACGATTAACTGAATTTAGGGCCTTGGGTCTCTGGACCATCTCATGATTTGCCATAAAATATGTTACTTCTTTTGTTTGTTTATTTGAACAAGTAAGTTTACTCATCAAATACATCTTCAAACAACATACTATCATAATATTATACTTATGTTATTATCAACATCACAGTACTGAAAGGAAATGTATTTTGGATTTGTGACATCTCTATTGTTGCCTAACCATCAATCACTTCATGACTTCACACCTCTAGACCAGCTCAGGCTTAATCATGCAATATTAAAATCATGGGAAGTCAAGTTTATTATCATAATTTGATCTTCAACATGTCAACCCATGCTACTCTCATCTATACCAGATTAACAAACACCCCGGTAATATCTAAACATAAAAACTTGTCCTTACTATTGATCAGGTCGTAAACGTGACACAAAACATATCCTCGTTGGAGCGTTTGCCTCTTTTGCAACACACTCTCTCTCGGCTATTTCATTGAGGACGTTTATAACCCAATACAAAGATAGTTAAATGGTCAACATTCTATCAGGGTGCTACATATATCTGGTATGAACTGTAGTTTGTATTATCTACAAGTACAGTAGTATGCATGTTGAAGCTACTGCCGGATCACCAGGCATGTAGAACTAAGAAATAAGAATACCATGACATAATGCTAAAACTTTGTACAGTTGTGGACTTAAATTAGCTGTAGCTATAATACAGGTGAACATTGGATTAATTGACTCCAGACTGTGATGCGGTAGCTTTTATCTCATTGTAGCCATTTTAAAAATTAATTATTGAGCTCGGCAGGCCGGAGACGATTCTTTATGCCTAAGATCAATAGTAGAAACACACCTTTACTTGCACTAACTGTTGGAACTTATTGCAATTACTATGGAGCAAAAAAATGCAAATTTTGAGTCCAATACCTAATAAATAGTTAAATACCAAGACAAGAAAAGAGTAGACTATGTTCTCCGCAGCAGAAGAGCATCATGTGTACTTCAATATTTTAATATAGCACAACAATGACTTCATTAGCAAGTGAAGTAATCTTTGCGACTTATCGATAATAAACTAACAATCGTTCTTGAATTCATTTTAATTCAACGTAACACGATCAAAATACTAAAAAGTAAAAAACCATATTCCGCCAGCGGGGTAAAAGAAATGAGTGCAAAGAATCATTCCCATATGTAACGAAGGTAGTACTAAACCTATCGCCTAACATGGCACAGTCTGTTATCAACTCTAGACCTAAATGAAATGTACTAATGTAGTACATCTTGAATGAATAGCTTTACAAACTCTAGTTGTTCCCTTCCATTCTTGAACGACTGATAATAATCATCCTCACCCCCCCCCCCCCTGATACGTATTAGGAGGGTTTCTCAAACAGCCAACCCGCTTTAAATGCTTGTTTTTACCTTATAGATACTAGTTTACAAAATATAACTTAAAAAATGACCTACAGTACATAACTGACGACGCTAGCGTTTTCATTGGGGACTTTATTTTTTATCACCAGCTTTCTCGCTCTCACAATCCATGCTATGAATTAGATAACCGCCTTTTGTTTCATCAATATCATGTTTTAAATACTTGTGTATTGCAAAGTCTCTTTAAAGAGGCTAATGCAAATGAAATAAAAAGTCAAGTTTCAGATATATATGAACAATAAAGAAACACTTTTGACAAATGATATGACCACTCAATGTTCTTTCTTACAGTCGGGATTTGCATATAAATGCTGTGCGATGAATAAGAAAGGGAAGCAGTATTGGTATTACTCATAACAAATGAAATGAGGTTTCTTGAACTATTCTCCTTGTACAGATACAATAGTGTAGGTAATGTATGGAGGTAGGGCTACAGACGTCAACACCACGAGCATCACTAGTTCTCTACCAAGAAACTTGGCCATGTTGTGGTCTAAGCCGGGCGGAGAAATATTTCCCAGACCGGCAAAGTGGGTGGGGTTTCAACCAAAAGACCACATGAAATAAAAATGGTACAAAGTGGGGTTTTGAGTAGGAATGACATCGATTCCAAAAAATTGGAATCGATCATTGTGACCTAAGAATCGATTCCCAAGAAAAAACCTTTTAATTGTATGCAGTTATTTTGGAGGTCATTTTCCGCGGAACCCGTGATGACGTCACCCGCCCACCTCACGCAACGGAACGATGTATTTCGCAACATTGCGTCGTCTGTTGACCGTACTGCCTGCCTTTGTGTACGATCGGCGTCTGGCGGGAGGGACCGCTCTGCTATGCCACAAAACACGACGCGCAATCGTTTAAACTGTGTAGCGAGTTATCGATTCCTCCAATTTGGAATCGATGCTGACAGGAATCGATTAATCGACTCTGCCATGTCATCCCTAGTTTTGAGTAAATATTGCATTTGTACTTTCTAAATTATTAAAATCCTATGAGTAAGAATTACATACTACTAACTAGTATAATTAATGAAGATTTGATTCTATTATTGAATTTGAAGAAGGGTCAACCTGACCTGGTTAATCTTTAGATCCTAGATCTGTCTACCATTATTTTGGTTGTGCACATGCAAAACAATAGACTAGGGCAGAGTTGCCACTTTCAAGGATTTTATCCTTTTCTCAGGATTTTTAGAGTGTCTCAAGGATAACAGGATTTTGAGCAAAATCTTAGGATTTTCTACTATCCTTAAAAAATACATTAAATCAATAGGCTACATTTTTTAAATTCAGCCAAAAAGAGCAATGTAGACAGTAAAAAAACATCAGGTACTAGTAAAAATAAACATAAGTGACTGCATAGGCCTAACATTTACCGCAAGTGGTAGTTATGGTGAGTAGGACTAAAAGTAAAACGTTAAAATATATTGGAAGAAAATTCTGATTCTTATTGTTTTGTCTGCACGTAATTTTGACAAGGACAGATTCTCGAAAATCAGGCTGGCATAACATATTTTGGTATGAAACCTGAAAATTTGTAACATTCCTTTGCGGTTATAATACGCTAATGCTGAATAACTATTTTCAAGGATTTCTCAGGATTTTTTAAGTATCTTTCAAGGATTAAAAAATTGACTTGGTGGCAACCCTGGACTAGGGATCAGTTTCTTTACTTTGTCTGGTTCAAAACCAAAACCCCGGTTCTAGCTTCTAAGCGGCCTCCCTAACAAGATGTTCACAGCGAGACAGAAGATGGAAATAATGGTCTGTTGGAAATGATTGCTCTTCATGGAAATATATTTTTTAGCATATTCTACTAATGTATGCCTAGCATTCAACACAGTCTGCACTTGAAAATTGTAATGCCTACAAACAAGTTCTCTGTATTATAGACAACACTCCAGAAGGCCTACATTCTGTAACTTCACTGGAACGGATTCGATACGTAAGAAGCGCAATAATTTTGATTTGTTTTTCAAACAAGAAATTGAACATCAAAATTATGGTGAATACCGGTACTGATTGTGATTAGTGATTAGCGACCGAATCCTATCCAGTGTCGTTAAAATAGGAATCAGGAGCGTAGCACAGTTCAAAGGCCTTTTTCTTTCACTGGGATTATTGGCTTATGCACAATGCACAAATACCAACCACCTCCGTTATACTAAATTCATACTTGTATCAAATCAGTAAATCACATTCTCATAGCCCAGCTTTCAAAATAAACAATGTTTAAGTCATTTCATTACAATCTATAAATTCATTAAATTTTAACTCTTAGCATTAGGTTCAATAGAAGATGATCTGCCATTTTAATAAAGGTAATAAAAACCACATTGAAAATGCAATGCTTTGATTTATTGGAAAGCAATGCAATAGCTGAATAGGCCTAGAGCAGATCACATCCAAACTGACGACAACGTCAGTAAACGTAGCCGTTCTACAAAAGTTACTTTAGAGTTTAGAATGTTTGCCAATCTTGGTAAGTGTTATTTATTATACAATACCAATATCGCATTTAATAGTTACTGCAGATAGTAACGGTAGCTATAGAAACTGGTTATTCAGCTTAACATGTACTGCTAGTAGACGCATGCTCATTTTTGTTACATTTAGGCTACTCCTATTGTTTTAGATGTTGCCTACATTGCCTCAGACTACTGTAGTTGATGATTCCACTTGTTATGTGGGACTGACTCGATAAGATGATAATCAAAGTGATCACATGTCACAAATAAATATATTGGCAGCGCTGGAGAACAGAGGGGAACACATCCCTGCTTGCTGGCACGTAGTTGCGTACCAACCGTGGAAGCACTCGCAGCAACAACGCAAACTGTACAAGAGTCAACAGTCAACAGGATGATAATTCAAAGTACCGGTATGTATCGCAAAGGACCTAAAGACGCATACAAAAATAAAAACATACAAAACTAACAATTATAGTTTCAAAAATTGAACTCGTTACGCGAATGCTCGCCAGCAATAAAATAACAGACGACCCGAACAGCGTGGCGAGATTTCCAGATATTACAAAGGCATCTTGACCAAAGCTATGGGCATATATATATATATACACACATACAGAACCGTGAAGGTAAAATGGTTCTGCCTTGCAATGTCCCAATTCCCCACTTACGGTTTTTGGAACTATGTATTCCTATTGATAACTTAGAGCAGCAAAAACACACAAACTTATAACCAGAATTTGAAGTTTACTCTAATACACATTAAGAAGAGCATCATTTAAATTTGTAATAATATGTAGCATGTATGATATTAGGCAGGTTTGCCAGCCGAGCCTTCATTGTCCTCATTAGTATTATTAAGTCCACTACCTATTGTCACGTGCGGGCGCATTCAGCTCTGGTCACTACTGAGGGCGCCGTATTTATTACCGAGGCTAAGTTTCGGTCCCGAGCTCGGTCCTATAGACTTATTCGCTACGTCGGCGTAACCGCGGCCGGAATGCGATTTGCTGTTGCGCACTTCCTCAAAGTTGCCACCGCCGCCATCTTCCCTTCTCCTGTGGGGAAACAAGAACACATGGTAATTAGTGCGGGCACTTAGTTGTACAGTAAGACCAAACAAAATAACGTCATAATATAAAAAACATGGGAATAAGAATACACTGATAAACATGGTAGCTAAACGAAGGGTATGTATAGAGCGTACAATAGACAATCAACAAACTTTATTGCTAGTCATTGACAACATTAATAAAGATTGATTGGATATTGCTTAACGTCTCATATTAATGCACTTTTGCTATTTAAGACGATGAGTGGTGATAGATGAGGATGAAGTATGAACAGAAAGGGAGGAGGGGAAACCCGGTGCCGGCACATAGACCACTCCTTTCGAAAAGTACCAAGGGGACCAAGGCTTAACGTCCCATACGAAAGGACGGTGTAACCTTAACAGTCATAGGTTCTTCCACTAACCCGGACTGCCGAGCAGCCGTCAAGGAGAACAAAGCCGTTACACTAGCTCTCAAACCCTCCATCTGCTCTAACCAGCAATATACTTGAGTTTCAGGGCAGAGCGGTCACCCACTCTAACCCTGACCACGCCCGAGTTTGCTTAACTTCGGGTGTTCTAGTGGGAACCGGTTAAACTACCTCGGCTAAACCGCTGGCTAACATTAAACAAGTAGATGGACACTGGTGGAACCTAATGTTATGATTGGTGATGATCAGGATCACATGTAACTTTAAAGACACCTGATCAGACATTGACGAGTTTAGTTTCATTGCCGTTAAGAATATGATTGACATACAGTAATAGAAGACACCAACAGCTCTATTTAAATACAAGTCATTGGACTATTCACAGTTAAAACACACATTTAAACTTTTATAAACTATTCGACTACTTTCCAGCAGTCTCCCTACCAACAGCGTACCTGAAGTGGGATGAACAGGCATGCCACAACACACAAAGTCACAAACAATGAAAACAACATTCAAAATGTTCTTGGTTTCCTCGGAGAATGAAGATACCGAGATTCAAGTTGCAACTAGGCTCATTGTTAGCTCGGGATGGAGGTGAAAAATATACTACTATATTACTATTAGTATTGGAAGTGGGTTGGGCAACAACGGGAGAAGTGGAGGTTGTTGTTCGAACTTGCATGGAGCTACCGGCAATACCTATGCACAACCAGATGAATATAACTACCTAATACTTTAAACTTATACTGAATAAACCAGTCATTTGGAATGTATTAGTGGTATGCATATTTTATATCCAATGTTGCATTTTTCTTTTTCTCAATACAGTATGTATCCATTATATTCATGTGGCCTACTCCAAAAATACAGTATGTATCCATTATATACATGTAATCCAATGAGTATGACTAATAATAAAAGAAAACAATAAATAAAAGGATGACAATTGGTGCATAAATAAGACAAGGATTTTATGGGACAAAGCCCTCGCACAGATACACAAATGATGAGCAATTAGCAGATATAAATCCTCTTGAACACTAAGCTATTCGAGCAAGAATGGAACCTGATTTACCTTCTCCCCCAGGCGCCTGCTCCTTCCGACGTCGGTTTTGATGCTGATAACGTCGGGAAATAATCTTTGTTATTAATGTCGGGAGCTGCTCTATTCTTCAACCGGTGGCCTGAAACAGACATGTTTCATACTTGATTTCCGTTAAAGTAAGGCCTACTGGTGTACGTAGCCTACCGTCAAAGATCACACCACACTGCCACAGCATTCGGCAGTTACCGACACACACACACATGTTGCTAAGATGCGAGACAGGACAGGTCTGAAGAATCAAAGATAAAACAATAAGAATCAAGAAATAAGCCAACCAAACTGTTTAGTTTTATCATCGATTAGACCTCCTTAAGAGGAGGCAGGCATGCTCATATTACGCGCTTTAAAATTTCTCAGACAATAGGCTATTTGCATGAATTTTAGATTTTTAAGTTAAACATCTATCTCTAGAGAATAAAACGTCCTGAATCCAAATATTGCGTTTATATAATGTTAAAAAAATGTTTTGACGTAGATATTGTGACTTGAAGCATAGGCCTAGTATTTTGGAACGTACTGTGAAACGCGCTGTCATTGTTCATTCTATTATGACGTATTTAGGCCCTACACGGGCTATGATGCGTGGCCTAGAGCTTGTCAAAACAGCGCTACCGCAGCCTGTTGCGTTGTTGCCGAGAGATAATCCAAAGCACTTGGCATTCTAAAGATACTAGGCCGCTTTGCCAACGCTTTTAGTCACGTTGAATGATGAGCTTTTTTGTAAGTTTTTAGTTTGCGTAGGATCTCTTAACTTTTGCAAAAGCTTTTTGAACGCATTGTAGTTAGGTGATTGTTGTCAAGTTTCTATTGTTACTTGTTAATTGTTATTAGGTACACAAAATAAACTACGTATATTAAAACCTTTATTTCTATGGATTCTGGCTAACTTTTCCAACTTTTTCTTTCAAAAGGTACTGCATCATCATAACCTTAATGTCCATGTAAAATATGAACGTTGTAGCTCCACCCGTTTGTTCAGAATCGGCCCAAATGTCACGAAAATATCGCTCTTAAAATCGAAAAAATCGTAAAAGTACGATATTCATGAGAAATATTTCTTCGATTGTACCCAAAAACATGGCAGGTCTAAGTTCGGAGATTTCGAAGGTCCCCTATTTTCATCAAGATCACATATGCCGTTTGCCCGGTAGAGAGCGAACAAACAGACTAAAATACAAAAACAAAATAAAAACATTCAAGCTAAATTTTTTGGGGGGTTAGTGAAATTGAAGTCTTCGCTTCGCTCATCCAATTATTTTTGTGTTATACTGCACAGTATTTGGAAGACCGTGGCTAATATAGGACCAGTACGTCACACTTTTGGCGCGGAATTTAAACGTCGTTTTTGAAACATTTTTAATATTTTTTTACAAAATACATCAAGCGCTTCAAATTTTGTTCTGTAACTGTTTTTATATAGGGTAGGCCCTATGTAGAAGTATAGGTATGAGAAACTCGAAAAAAATATTAAAAAATCTCATACAAATAGCCTAGGCGGGCCAATTCTAATCGCATAGCGGAGCCTACCTATTTGTGATTTTATATTTTTGTGTAAACATTTATTATGAAGGCACTTTACCATTAATTGATTATAGAAAATAAACAAAAAAAAATCAATTTTGTAGAATTTAGATTTTAGAATCTGTCAAAGTGGTCAAAAATACCCAAATAACTATGCATTTTCTGATTGATTTATGATAAATATTGAAAATATGATAGGAGATACAGATGTATTTTATTATCAAGTATGCCAGGTTGTACCAGTATATTGTACCATATATTATATATTGTACCAGTAACTTCAATTGACTTCAGGCTGGGATTTATGTTCTCTTTGCTTTCCCAACCTGTCAACCCTTCTCCAATCTAACTAGCCGATAGGCATTTTTTACAGTAGAACTGTACCGGTATTAAGATGAAATGATTTATGGCTGCAGGACATGAAACGCGCCGAACATCAAATCACACAGACTTCCTCTTAATTAAAACTTAAAAGTAAGCCTGTAGCGTATCTTCCTAGAAAGAAACATAGCACAACTGAGAGCAACAATCAACTTCAGTATTTAAACAACACTGCACAATATCCTGCTAATATCCTTGCTAGGCCTATGCTTTAGAGCAGGGCTGCCGTTTTAACGGATTTTATCCGTTTTTACGGATATTTAGGGTGCAAAACGGATAAACGGATTTTTAGTCTTATTTACGGATATTTCGTTAATTACGTTTTCTATGCTTATTTTCGTGTATTTGAATCTGCGCGGGCTAATTTCGATTGTAAACATTGAAGGCGGGGTGATAATCGATTCGACTTTCGATAGGGGGCGGAGCAAGGGCGGAGCCGTGTCCTAGACATTGTAGGAACTGCTTCTGCCAGAACAGTTGCTTTTGGGAGTGGGAGGAGCCAAGAACAAACAATGGAGATTGGAGCCTACAAAATTGTTTTCTTTCGTTTTTTTTTATAAAGTTTGGATTATGTGATCATAAACGTGAAAAATAGAATTAGTATATGATTAAAATGTTATTAACAAGTTCTGCAAGACTGCAATGTTATTAATGAACACAACACATGGGCCTAGGTCAAAATTGTGATGCAACATTCCTAGGGGCCTAGGCCTAGTAATTTTTTAACCAGGTCAGATTTAAAACAGATTTTCTGGAAATAAGTAACATTTTACATTTTTATGCTATCTTAATTAAAGCAACCACGGGCGTTTCTGGCTCATTTATTCTCGTCTGTGCATAGGCCTAGGCCCTTGGCAACTTTTAGGTTATGATGGTAACAAATATAAACATAACATTTAGCCATTTTCATAGTTTGATCAATGAAATGAACGTTTTTAGACTTTTCACAGATTTTTGCGGATTTTTAACGCCCCCCAACAGGATTTTTTAAAAATGTCAGTGGCAGCCCTGCTTTAGAGAAGATATTACGCCTAAGCCTAGTCCGCCGCATATTTTTACGAATCATCTGGCTTTGCTCTGCTCGCGTCTCATGAGTCGTGACCATTTTACTTGATCGTAGCAAACACTAGGTAGCAAACTAGCAGTGTCAACAATATCTCGGGACACAAAAGTGGCGATACACGGTAGACTAGACGTGAATGATTTCCCAAAAAATCGCAATCAATGCTCGCATGTGACGTCATGGCTTGCTCCAATAGGGAACACTCCTCAAATTTTCTATTACCGTATTGGACCAAATATAGCACGATCTCGAATAAAACACGACCCCCAATTTTTCAGAATCATTTCAAGAAAAAAGAAAAATCAAAGAAAATTAAAATGCACAAGAAACATTTTTTATTTACAATGCAATGAATGAATAGACTAAAGTTTCATTCTTACAACAAAACATTTTGAACAATGTTAGGGCCTAGTCATGTTTTTTTCCATGGTAGGGCCAACCACAGTTCACCAGTCTGATTGAGGGATTACAAATCGATCATTGTGACCTAGAATCGATTCGGGATCGATTCCCAAGAAAGAACTTTTTAATTGTACGCACAGATATTTTGGTGGTCATTTTCCGCGGAACCCGTGAACCGTGATACGCGGCGATATTCCCGCGGAGCCCGTGATGACATCACCCGCCCACCTCACGGGGTCGTCGAGTGGGAGGGCGGGGCGATGCGCAGCAGCCGATGCGCGAGAGTTGTATTGCGGGTGGCCTATGTTCAGGCGCTATTTCAAATGCAAGAGCGCGGAAATAACGCGAGTGCTGTTTTAGAGATAGTATTTTCGGAAAAAAACATCGCGCTATATTCGGTCTGATACGGTAATATATTCGTAACGTAGTTACTAAAAACAGACAATTCCCAAAAAAAAAGTCAGTTGAAAAATGTTTTTTACTTGGTTTTATGAGGGTATGAATATTCGTGTTTAAATTCCGTGCGTAAACAAGCCTAGCTAGATGTTCCAGTCTCAGACAGAGATTTATATAAAAACAAAGGCTTACTAGTTGGGTGCGACTGCTGATCCTTGGGCATGTTACGTAGGTGGGGTGGTACGTAAGACGAAAGGTTGTTCGACGACTGCTCCGGCCGTTTCTGTTGCCGCTCCGGTTCGGGTTTCGGTTCAGACTTGGGTTCGGCGTTCACCATCTTCCAAGGACCCGCTATAACCTTTTTCCTAGGAACCATTTCCCCCGCTTCGTTCTCCTCCATGACGCCCTCATCGTCGCCATCCCCGTTGTCTCCGTCGGCCTGACCTTCGGTTATCTGCAGGTTGCCGATCTTCAGGCCAGTGTAGTCTTTCTTCTCTTCCTCAAACTCTTTCCATTCATCATCCTCCTGAAAACAAATGTGTGGTGGATAACAGGTCCAACTAGGGAGTAGGACTGTGCAAATTAGTAAAAATCCCTCCCCGGGTAGGCCCTACCCGTCAATCTTATGGTCTTATGGTCGGGTACCCGAAATTACGAAATTTTAATTTTTAAATAGGTCTCAACTAGGCCTAGTGAAAAAAATCAAAACGTTACTACTTGTCAGTAACGTCACTCACTCGAGCTTAACACCAACAAAACTCGAGTACTAATAAATGACAAATCACCTACTGCCGCCGCTGACGAGTGAAAGACTGACCGGTGGAAATTGAGCGGAATTTTGAGCCAAAAACAGTGAAACCAATACCCGACCGTTCATTTCATTATCCTTATCCGGGTTATTATCATCGGGCGGGTACCTACCCGAGTACCCGTTCACAGCCCTACTAGGGAAGGGAGAAGCCACATTTTTTATATATTATATAGGGGTCTGTCATACAAATGTGCCCATTAGTAGGAAATTGTAAATATTGTTATTTTTGAGCTGATTTTTTTTCTACTATCTACTAAAAGTCTAAATTGCCATTATTTATATCCAACATAAAAAAATCTCTCCCAGTTATTTGGCAAATTTCATTCAAAGTTGAGATTTTGAAAATTGCTATTTCTCGGAAGATTTTTTCCATTTTTCGAAGTTGATTTTAAAATGTAAGTAATGGTTTATTTTTTATACCCAAACACTTAAATTCGTCAATTAAGGTGTCTACTTTTAAGAAATCATAGTCTCAAAACCTCATGAACATATTGACATAATAACAACTACCCCTAGAACTGAGCATTGTAAGAATATGTCACAAGGGTAACAAAAACTACTAAAAGTTTCGATAATATGGCTACCAGTGGTGCTATCTACCTGGAATTTTCTACACAGCTTGCTCATGCCTAGAAGAATGATCTCTGAAAAAATGGGCATCCTGTGCTTATGCTCTGCCTTGCAAATGGAAATGAAATGTGGTCACAAGGGGTAACGTGGGGGTAACATGCACCGTATGTCACAAGGGTAACATTTAACCAACTACTTGTAGAGTAGAGCACAATGGTGATTGCATTGAGATTAATACCTAACCTGACCAAGAAAAGTAACTCAGTGTCTTTGAGGCATCCTAAGACTGGTTCCCGGTTTGACAAAACACTGCTGCATAAATAGACTGGGCCTTTGGGCCTTTGTTATGTGGAGAACTAAGCCTATATTATCATATCATCACAAAGGCCTACCCTAAAATTTCATGAGATCTTGCTAATTGCAAATTGCTCACACAGGATGCTGCATTTATAAAACTGTCTTCAACAGAGTTCCAGTGCATTCTAAACCTATCATCCTTCAACTGAAAGTTTAATTTTACAAGCAATTTTGTATAACACGTTACTAATTGACGGTACCCACATAGCAAAATAGGCCCTTTGTGTTATTAGTTTTTAATTACTTTTTACATTGATACTTTATAATTATATTTTAAAAACTTGGAACGGCTTTAAAGTGATTTTTACCTTCTGACGTCAGTATAATATCCATAGTCACAAGGGTAACGGTCACAAGGGTAACACACTTCTTTTATAATTAAAGCAGTTTTTATCATCAATTTTCAACATATTCCAAATCTAATTACTGATACTCTTTAACAGAAAGATAATAAATCTAAACATTAAAAAATCATAAATAAAACGTGAATACTTGAGGAGAAAAATGTGGTGCAAAGTATGGTACAGATTTTAGCCTGGTTTCCTTGTCACAAGGGGTAACGCAGCTTTTTATTATAAAAAAATTTATAAAATGTTGATTATTAAGGGCCAATAAATTATGATTTCTTAAAGCACACATCATGCACTTTGTGCTAACAAAAAGAATTACCACTGATTTTTATGTTTTGATAGTAAAACGCTGTGTATTAATGTTGATTGTGCTTCCAAATGTCACAAGGGTAACGATGGACAGACCCATAGGCTATGCCTTTTTTTAACCACGATTTTGTTTATTTATTTACAAAACATCCTGTAGGCCTAGGCCCTACATACATTGAACTTCACTTATTATTACAAGTCGCAACACCGATCAATACCAAAAATACCACTGATTGCTATATTTCCTATTAAAAATATCGATCTTTGGTTGGTTATCGCTCACTCGTCGATTGTGTCGGGGCCTGCAGGGTTGGTTTGGTGTTTGGTCGCTTTGATTTCAAGTCCCCCACTGAAAATCAGTTATATAACTGAGTGGGCAGACTCTAAATAAAATTTATTTATTATTATTTATTTATAACCACAAGACCAGACAAGACTTGTTGATTCTGGCGTTGATTCGCGGGTGTTCGCACTGTCCATACCACTGATTGCTATATTTCCTATTAAAAATATCGATCTTTGGTTGGTTATCGCTCACTCGTCGATTGTGTCGGGGCCTACAGGGTTGGCTTCGTCGCTTTGATTTACTGTCCCCCACTGAAAATCAGTTATATTATAACTGAGTGGGTAGACTCTAAATACAATTTTTTTTTAAATTTAAGTAGGCCTACCAGTAGCCTACTGGTAGGCCGAGGCCTAGATCCGTAAGTGGCAGGGTCTAAGCCTAGCTAGGCTTTCCTTAGGCGGAGGCCTACATTAAATTAGTACCGTTAGGCATCATAGCCTACCCTACAAATGAATTAATGTAATGACATGTACTGAATCACCCCCAACCCACTAGAGGCCTAGGTCTAGACCCACACTTTTTGTGGGGTCACATTAGGCCCTGTTCCCACACCATTGTAAGAAATTGTTTAGTTAGCCTACAATATCCTGATTAGGGGAGATTGGGGTAATTAGGAACAAATTTGTGTAAGTTGACCTATGATCTCAATTTACATATAACTAGAAAAACACATTATAAATGTTTTAGTGGTATCAGATACATTGAAACATTGGCTTTCTTAATAAAATTAAATATTTTGCATTCATGTGTTATTTTAGATGCAATGATTTTTTTTCTACACGCGCATATTGTTCCTTTGGGGCAATAAGGAACAAGCATTATAAGAAGCAAGGTAGGTGCATTAAAAATATATGGGGCAACTAGGAACATAGGTATTTGTAGTATAATTAAGTAGCAAAAGAATTCATCTTGATATCTTGCTTATTGACAAAGTTAGAACAGATGCAAATTGTAGTATATTTTTAATAGCTAGAAACATGACATTACAGTTTTTTTTTACCGGAACTGTAATTTTTGTCTTAAAACTACACAAAGCTTCTCATAGCATGATGTTAATATTTAAAAAAAGTATTTGTATCATGAAAAATTACAAATATAGAAATTGTTATGCATGAATTAGGCCTACTGTTTAATAGGAAAAATATACACTTTTTAAGTGGGGGCAATAAGAAACACTTCCCTCACATTTAATTTATTAACCCAGATTTTCATCAGGGCCTACTTGTTGTGTTTTAAACTTTTCCCAAAATGATTGAATTATTTTTGGATCTGGTTCTAAATTAAATTTAGTGACCCCAATGAGCTTAATTGGGCCTAGGAAAAGATTTGCCTCTTGAATGATGTCAAAGTCATCCCTCAAGGGCCAAGCAAAGATATTACCTCTACGCTCTAGGAATTTTACTTCAATTTCCAGTGGTTGATGATTGTGGATTCTTATTACCCTACCTGCATGACGAGACATGTTTGTTCCCATTTACCCGTATGATATAGCATTACACTTTATGACTCATTCCTATTTTCCCCTAGTATTCCTATATTTACCCCTCATGGGTGTTCCCTTTTACCCCAAAAATTAAATTCTTGGGGCAAATAGGAATTACCCCCTACTTTTAGGAGAGGAAAGAGATAAAAAAATACAAAAATCAAAATAAGGCACTCTCATATGTAAGCAGTAAAATAAGCATACAGTCTTTACAATTAATTCTTATAAGAAAGGAAAATTTGATTTTTAAAACATTCTTAGAAACATTTTACACTTTTTTTGCAGTAGGCCTACCTTACAAGAGTCCTAAAAACACCAATCAAAAGTTATTGTTTTCAGTAGAATTGATTACATTATCAAAGAAGAAGGTATGTTCCTTACCAAACAATTTTTCATAAAAATTTACATCTTCAAATTTCTTAATTATAGGGCTTGTTCCAAATTACCCCAATTCCTTATTACCCCAATCTCCCCTGGTAGGGAAAGGATGTTCAGGACTTTTCAAAGTGAGAAAAAGACAGGCAAATAGTAGCCTACCTTTAAAACAGCAAAAAAGGACCTATTGAACTTAATCGAATTCTATTGTTTTCATTACTTTTTTCAGTAGGTAATGTTTTATTACAGTTACACCAATATATTTTCATTGAGAGGGGGGGGGGGGATAGTTTTGTCGATGATATCAACACAAGAATTGAAAATGAAAAACAATTGTTAACGTTTTCATTCATTTCAACATAAGCTCGACACTGCACTCACACTCGCATGTTTGCATCCGTTTTACAAATTATATAAAAAATAGGAAAAGTACCTTAAAAATGCCCCAAAAAGGACATTTACTCATTGAAATATGTATTTAAATAGGCATTTGAAGGCAAAATAAAATGCTATTTTGGCATCCCTAACACTTGAGACATTCCTCCCCACAACGTATTTTCACGGGAATGTATTTACAACCCAGAAAAAAAGGAGATGTACTGAAACATCTTTCCCTACTGATCAGTTAAGCGGTAGGCCTACTTAACATTTATTGACCTCCCATGTCATGAGAATTAGGTCCTACACATTATGTTGGGGTAGGGCCTACTCTTTCAGTTGGGGCAATCAACTATTTACTAACCATTACCGTACTCTAAACTTGCCACGCGCTTTGACGCCGCCCCCCCGCCCCAACCAGGTTTATTATCCCAGCATAAAATTTGCTGGGCTAAACTAGGTTGGGGTTTTTTTCTGCCGAAGCGCTTCGTGGACGAGGGTAAGTACTAGTAGGCCTACACGAAAAATAACGTGTTGAATAGTTGATGGGCCCCAGCCCAAAGAGTACCCCGATTGGTTTGTCGTAAGCACTTTGTTGTTGTTGTTTAAAGCTCATAGGCCCCTACAACCACGCAAGTCATATCCGCTTACGATTGTATGGTAAGTAGGAACCGGGCATTACAACATTATTTTCAGTCAATCAATGTAAAATGCAAATAGCGGTAACATTTTCTTAGATTGCTGATGCTGTATGCTACCGGTATGCTAAGCCCATGCATGATGATGTGGCCAGCCTTGCTTCTCAGCTCTCTTGATCTGTTTATAAAATACACAAACTAAGCCAGTGAATGCCCTAGCTTACAACATGACACTTGTAGGATGTAGGGTAGGCCCTAAGCTTATTGTGATGGTGATGGTAGGCCTAGGCCTACCTAGCTAGGTAGCCCTAGCCCCTCATCTAGGGCCTAGGCCTAGGCCTAGTGAGAGGCTATGCCTAGGTCTAGGATATGCAAGCCTTTACGTAGGCTTATAGGTAGCTAGGCCTACAAAACGCCTAGGTTTAAGTGGATGGGTGGTTAGGCCCTGGTTCTTGGATAGTCTAGGCCTAGCCCTAGGCTCACCCTAAGCCAAGGGCAGCTGTTGTAAGATCCATAAGGTAGGCCTAGTGCCTACCTAGGTCCTAGGCTTAGTGCTAAGCTATTAAAATCATTGATCATATTTTGTACAAATCAAAATTAGGAGGAAAGCATCCAGAATACCTTTACGCTGGATCATTGGGATTGGATGTACGACCTGGGCGTAGGACGTAATGAGAACATTAGGCACAGGAGGCCTGGCAAAAGTACAATATGGCGGAAACGACTGATCTGTGTGACGTTACAACACCCTGGGCCTAAACATACAATTTATAGAAAACAATTTAAGAAAATATAGCTGGCTTACGTGAGTTTCGATGACAGGCTCTTCACCTTCTTGTCCTGGAATCTGCGGTGGTTGCGGAGGTTTCTCTTTTTTAGTTTTCTCTATTTTTTTGCCAGTTTCTTCTAACTTTTTGGCAATCTCATCGGTTGTAGTAAATTTTTTACCTTTATTTTTCTTACGGTCTTTCTTGGCGAAAAAATCATCTAAGTCTGCCATGGTGAGCTCCTTTTCTTAAAATTTGTATTACAGGTACTTATATAAACATGTAACAACAATTTAACAAATTAATTAATAGTAAAACCTGAACGATGTCCACATGTGTATCACCCTGATAACCACCCGGATATCGTTGATTCGTTGGTTTCTCGGCTCGATTTTCTAGCCGGAAAACCCCGAAATGATTCAGCAACACTACTGTATCATCGAATGAAAAAGTTGATGTACAAAACTATTTCACCTTCTGAGCAAACCTCATACCTAAATGTTTAAAATGCCAAGGTATGAATTACTGAAATCTTCAGTAATGTACGGCAAAGATAGTATCTTTTTACTTTTGATCGCCGAAAATTTTCAAGCAGGATTTGTTGAATTTAATTACGCCCGCGCGATCTGTATCGGTATGCCCAAACGTAACCAGTACTTCCGCGCTGACTCCGCGTCTGTGTATTGTGGTGCCACTGGTCAGTAACAGCTGTCACTATAGTATACAGATAGTTTCGATGATCTGGTGCGTGTGGAGAGAACGAAAATACTCTCGAGGAAACAGCTGTAAATGGCGTTTAATTTACTTTAGTAATGTAAAGGAAGCAGTAAGTGCGGGTACGGGTCAACTCCACACTCTCGCATTCAGTGAAGTGCTACGTTTGAAGAAACGGCTCGGCAAAATACATGCCACAACAAAAGTGCACCTCATAATAAAGATAAATAACACGTCAAGATGAGGTTAACAACCTCTGTGTTCAATAACATAACAAAAATGTTGGATTTTTATTCACAATTTAATCCATCGCCTCTCTCCATAAAACAGTTCATCGATTTTGGTAAGAATTTTTTAGTTATTAACTTTCATGTACAAAATTTTCCCGTCACATCACAGCCAGTCGTATTATTTGCATTTAGTTGCATACTTTATACAAAATTGCATCATTCATTTCTACCACACATGCACACAGCATCACTCTGAATTGTGTGTTTCGATCAAGATATTCATAGTTCTTGTTCATCACTAATACAAGTGAGAAGTTGCGTGCGGCAAGTGAGACTGAGTGGGGCACTGCGGATGTGAGACCCATGATGTACTCTTCCTTCTGCACGTAGACACCTCGCCCACCATACAACCCTTTCCCGCCCGAATGTTCAAATACATATTTTAACCAAACAGCTACACGCAACCCGCATGACTGTCAATGCGGGGAGTCAAATTGTGTCACTACAAAATATTTCTTACTGTACCATCTCATAAATATATTTCCTGATCACATTCTCCAAGTGAACTTCATTCAAATGCGAGGCCTATCTCGAACGGTTTGGGGCAAAGCGCATGAGAACGCATTACTCCCAAGGGACGTAGGTTCGACTCACGAACAGGGCAAGGATTTTCTAAACTGCCAATCCCCAATCACCACCCGTCTAATCGTCACGAACTTCCCCCGTCGGTGTCGCAATGTTCGACAGCTGCATAGGAAAGTGATGCAATAACGGAGTCCCCCCCCTCCCCAGCCCCTCAGTAACGCGTTTATTACAATTATGATTTTGAGGCTCTGTGATTGTACTGCAACAACTTAACGACTACGTGTCTTCGTACGACTCGGAAGTTTAGATGTCATCGATTGATGCTGCTATTATTAATATATTAATCAGAGCGCTGGTATAAAAAGCTAGAAGTTGTCGCCCGAAAGAATTGGACGTGTCACATCGAGATGTCGACGAACACATTGTATTTTTGACAACTTCTATCCATTATTTTATGTACACGGTACGTTCAGTATGTTGTGGAAATAAACAAAAATTACAAACCAGCTGTCACTTTCAGAGTTTCAACTTTCAACTGCCTGTTCAAAGTTACCATAAAACAGTTCTTGACTTTGGAAAAGGAACGCGTTCCTCCCAACAACTGGAATCCAGTAGGCTACCATAGAAAATAGAAATAAATCCAATTGACAGGAAAACATAGGCTAGCCAGACCAAAACGTTATCCTACAAACAACAAGCTAGGAAAACAACAACAAAGATTGTTGTGCCGTTGTTTCCTCAACCTGATCCGCCTACGTCGTCAGCCGAGCCCACGTGACGTCATAGTCAACAATCACAAAGCCATAGTCGGAAAGAGATGATTTGCTCACGGTCACGTGTCGGTATCTAGGTGCCGTTAGGGCGCCGCAGCCAAGCCGCGGGTGCGCTACACACTCACGCACCTTATACACCAACGCAGAGTTGGGTGTGATTTCGAGGTGTGACCCAGACGTCATGTAACCGTGATGTGAACTTGAAAAAACTATCACAATCGAGGGCGACTTAGGTACCTGACAACAAATGCCAAACTTTTTATCTGGGGTACGACCATTCCTTCTTGGTGAAAAAATGTCTTCAAAATGCTCATAAATCACTTTAGGATGTTAGCTACTGCTAGCTACTTGCGAACATATAATACGAGGCCCTCGATTATGACCAGACGGGTTGGGGCTACAATGTTAATATTTTACATAGACATTAAGGTTATAGAATGATAGTCTCTTTTGAAAAAAAAAAATTGAAAAGTTTGTTGGAAGGCCTTCCAAATAAAGGTTTTAAAAATAAGCCTTAATACCGTCGGCAGATAATCAAACAAGTAACCAAGATTACTTGACATTGTTGACGGATAAGTAGAGGAGTCGGGAAAGTGCGAAGTAAACAAAGGCGGACATTTAAAAATTTTCTTCTTGTGTGGAACCGAGAAAAAAAATGTTCATGTATACTCTCATAAAACAAAATCAGAAACCGTCCCTGGACTACGGCCAGATGTAGAAAATATTTATAACACAAACACGTGTTAGGTCCTAAAGTCCATTTGGCTCTAGGACTAGAAAATTAATACTTACATTACATGTTTGACAAGCCTACAACCCTATGCCAGCACACATTGTTTGATATGAACTTGCTCAACTGTTTGTTTACATAATTGCAACAATAAATCATTTCATAAACTTGTCTTGGATGTGGCCCTCGGTTATGAAGGCACTGTCCCATCTAGAATAAATAAGAACGTTTTCGTAGCCTCTTTGTATCGCATCCTTTTAAAGTGTTGGATTTCGTGATACGTCTTTTCAACCAATCACAACCTTTGACGTTTCCACGATACCGTCAAGAATACCATTCCTTCGAAAACGAAAACGACTTCGTTTTCAAATGCGTTTTTCAATCTCATCTCCACGAAACTCAAGAATTGGGGTCAGTCCTCTATACCGTTCGTTATACCATGGTTATACTACTATACCCAGGATTACATGAATCCGGTCTAGATATCTTTACATCCTATATGTTACTGATAATACCAAGAATTTAAATCAACTTTGATAAAAATATTATATTTTCTAGCAAACATTTGTAAAGGAACTGAAAAGTAATGAGATCACACAAATAACAAAAACTTGTAGAACTACAGCCAACCTACACACTCAAAAGGATATTGAGATCTAAAAAAAGGCCAAGCTCATCTACCGTCAACAAAAGTACAGTTGTCCCAACACAGCACCTTCGAAAAAGCTTGGCAAAAATAGAATTTGCCTGTTTACGTTTAAATAATTACAAAAAAGAACTTTGATAAAACTATACGTAATTAATAATCGCTAAAATTCTATTTGAAAAGACTTATTCGATGTGGATGTCTTAGGGGACAATGTACGTTTATGATGGAAGGGGAGATGAGCTTGGCCCTTTTTTTAGATCTCTATTCCTTTTTGAGTGTGTAAGGTTGGGCTTGTATTTCTACAAGTTTTTGTTATTGTGTGTCAGGGTATCAGGAAAACATATCCTGAGAGATACGAAATCGCGAGCAGCGAAGTGCGAGGGCGGGTCACGGGTTCGATGCCCGGCCGCACCCACAAGGTTACAATTGTGCTCTTCATTATTGACGAGTTCAGAAGTCTTGAACACGGACTAAGAGGGGTGGGGAGATAATATTTGTATTAGTAGGGGCTAAATTACAATAGGGAAAGAAACAAAACCAGTCAGCAGAGCCGCAGAGGGATGAAAAGAGGTTCTCACGTTGGGGTCGTAACTCGTAATCATCCTCGTTCGTGGAGGGGGAGGGGTACCCGACGACGATTGCCAGAGCTCGACTCTCTTTCAGGGAATACTCTCCTATACTTTGACTTTGCCTCTTTTTTTTGCTTTTTACGATTTGGAGTTAAATTCTACCCTGACACGGGGCAGGGGGAGGGGGGGTACTCGAAATAGCGTATAAATAAAACTTCACCACCAGTTCTCTAGAGTAGACCACGGAGCGGACCTAACCCAGAGAACATAGGTGCAGATATCAACATACACGACCAGCCAATTTATATTCGCATAAGTGACATCCATCTAAGGCATGATTAGGCACACATCAAATCAATATATCGTAACACACGACATGGTGGGGTCGACACATCATGACAAGTCTATTATCAGACAAGATGGTAGCTCCAGCATCACATTATCAACCACCAAACATGGAGAGTGAATCACTAAACTTCCCATTCATTAACACAAGCACTGATTAGGCAACACCTTATTAATATTTACACTGCACAATTATACCGGGAAGTAATCGTTAACACACGACACGGGTGTGTGAGGAAACAATATGACAACTAGTGTACAGACAAATAGGTAGCTCTCATTCATTTCACACTTATCAACCACTCGTAAGAATCCCCCATGGTCTTAATCTTGCCAAAATAAATTAAACTTGGACCAATTAACCAATCAATTAATATCCCTGTGATCCGGCACTCATCCAAGCCCTTCGGCTCACATGCACCAACATTTCATGTAGGATGAGCAAATCTTTACCCCCCCCCCCCATTTGACTACTGGTAGCGTTGAGTGACTACCCGCTGGTATGTCTAACAAGGTTGGTTTTTGCCGTGTTCACTATTACCGTTCGAACGTCAAAGTCGATTATTATTATTATTGAACGATAGCGATTCTCGTAACAGTTTGCCCCGACTGTGAATATTTGAACCCAGAACCTCTGGCTTAACACACCATAGTTCCACCAAGCCCCGACTGTGAATATTTGAACCCAGAACCTCTGGCTTAATGCACCATAATTCTACCAATCATTGGTATATAGCTCAATTATCGAGCTATCGAGACACAGAACAAACTTTCACCAAATTGCTATATATTGTGAAGCAGATGCATATTGTTGTCTTCTGCAGTCAACCATTAGGTCGGTGGCAGATTTTTCTTTACTCTTTTCCTAAAAGGGGTTATTTAATTACCTTTGCAGGAGTTATTTATTAGTTACCAAGGAGAATTAACCCTCCAGACCCTCTCTCCACTTATCTTTAAAAAATAATAAAAAATAAGTACATTAAATAAAGACACAAGATTAAGGTTTAATGCTTTCTATGTGCACCTCTAGTAGATACCCTATACCGTCAGTGGATGGTAGCTTGCAAGTTGCAACCAACACTACCTTCTTAGTTTGTTTATCAGTACACATACTAGAACAAACACAAACAATTAAGCTTCCTCTCAAAATATTGTCCAACCCTTTCTCCACCAGGCACCACCCAAATCAAATATATAACCAAACTTTTGGTTCGCTGTCTATGTAGTAGGTACCGTTTAAACCAAATGTAATGTCTATTTGCAATTTGCATGCAACCGCATGGTCATTATTTAGTATTTACCGAGCAGTGGATTGAACAAGTTATTCTAACCTGAAAACATAAACAGTTCGATTACTAGGCTGATTAGTTCCCATTTGAACTCGGCAGAAATGTTTTTGGATGTTGGCCAATTTATTTCGCTGGCATTTGAATATAACCTTCATCTGGTGCAAGTTTGTCTCAACGAGCAATATTTATCAGCTGAACACCGGTGTTGAACTGTCCATATCATCGTTCCAACTTACTTCACAGACAAGTAGGAGTCAAGCGTTTGTCTCAACGAGCAATATTTACATACAGGCCGAACAACACACGATGTTTGAGAGCTACTCTATATTCATCGTTCCAAACTTTGGCTTTCACAGACCAAAATGTTAGGGAAGTCAAGTCATATATAATTTCATTTCAGTTATAAAATAACATGGGGTAATAAATCAAACTTAACTACAAGGATAAATTAATATTTTTGCAAGTAGTGCTTGTGAGTGACTCAACATCAGATGGGTGAGGTATACAAGTATAGGTAAATCCATTCCGACCGGGTTTGAACCCGGGTCCCCACATTCCAGGTAGGCGCCTTAGCCAACCAGACCACCGACATAATACAATTCAGAAGGGGTTTGAACCCTGGCTGGGATGGATTTTTTAACTTCTGAATTTATATTAACAATTTCACCTAGACAGGAGTGTTTCCCGACTAACCAAATCGAGAAATAGGTTATCTATTTCAAAATTTAAATGCATTGACTAGAGCTGTGTGTCGAGTTGACTGTATGTTACAGTTATTGTATGTAAATTATTTACTATCATTGAAATATCGTTTTTACAAATGTACTTAATTTTTTTTAAATCTTGTCTTGTGTACCTTTGTAATTGCATAGGTACCCCACCCAGTGTAGTGTCCATTCACACATCCTACACTGGTCGACCAGTCCTATTATGGGACAGGTAAATTAAAATAAATTGGCTAACTTGCAACACTTGTAATTATATTTAAGCCACTAAGAATTTGACTATGCTCTGGCAGTGAATTTTACTAAAACAGGTGCTCTCTACTAGTGCCGACTGTGGAAACTATAGAAGTCAGCCAGGGGACTTCTGGCAATTACTACTAGCTACTATGCGATGTGCTTAAAGCACACAGCAAAGCATCAAGGTGAATGGGGACAGGAGCCAAGTCTTAGACATGTTTCAACTCACACACGTTCGAAACGAGAATTCCTCATGCTCAATCGCCAATGGTAGTTTGGACAAGCACGAGTCGCAAGTGACTTGAACAATGTTTTTCAACGTTTCAAACGAGGTATTTAGTGGTGACTTGTGACTGTCGATTTTAGGTTCAAAACGTTTGTCTTGATTGTAGTTATAAATTGTGATATCAATCTAGATGAACGTGTAATGCAATTAAGATGTACACGGTGAGCTGCAACCGGAAATTACTACCATATTAAGTACATGATAACCTTTCAAATGATCAAACACCAATTATTTAAATATTTCACTTAGAAATATCTGACAGTGGAATACTAGGCCTACCTTCAAAAACAAATAATCACAAAAACAAATAAGCCCCAGCTTTCATAATAAAGATCGATATTCAATTACTAGCTGTGATTTTGATTGATTTATTTTGTAAAATTTGATTGGTCACTATGGGATTGTAAGGGGAGCCTCAGCGTGAAATGGTCCCAAACTACCCATTACGTTACCCAAGTCACCGGGACATAGAATGAGGATCGAACTCACCTCGACTCGAAACGAGTGTCAGACTGCCTCCAGCCAAGACCGTAGTGTTTACCGTAGCACACGAACACGGTAAATCATGCTACGTATGTGAAACAAGCAACAATGCTAACAATTATTCAAACGTGATGGATATCAGGGTCATTGACGTATTAGTGCAACTCTTAGACCTGATAAATAGTTTGAATGTAGACAATGAGCAATGCAGTGAACAAGGCCGGAGAGTCAGGACAATCAATAATAGCAGAGATTGATTGAGATCAACAATTATTAATAGTATTAACCTTGACCACTAGTTGAGCAGTACTCTCGTATACCATAGAAACTCAAATTATATTCAAAAATAATACCCATGATTCAAATTAATCAAATAGTGACAAAATTTTATAAGGAATTTAGCATGTACTAGACATTAAAGAGGGTAGGGGAATGCAAACTTACACTGTCATGGGACAGGTAAAATATTCAACTACATACTCTAACCCTACAACTACAACAGGTAAGACACAAGAAAACCAAAACATGCAACGGAAAGCAAAACAATGCACAATTTATTATTTATGCTATTACAATAACACCACCACATAATAGTACAATACAACCAACCACCAACACCACAAAAACACGTTGTGCATGCTCAAATAACTTAACTTTCTAACTGTGCTTCTAGCTGATAGACACATGCGAACCACAACACTCTCATTTTCATACGAACAGCCTCATGTAATTCAATACCGAAAGAGTAGAAATAACGGCAACATTGTGGTACCAAATTAGTGGGCGGGTGTAAAAAATGTAACAAGTGACATTGAAGCAGCTGTTTTTAGATCGGTGGGATAGGGGGCAATGCAACTTTCTCATACACACATTGAGGTAAAAAGTTAAAATTGTGGACATTATTTTATTTAATGTTTAAGATGATTCAGATGATCAACCACCACCTTTAATAATATAGTATGGATGAAGAAGAATGATAATATTTTCTAGGAAAGAGTAAATGGAGATAGATATTTTATTTAGGATTGCAAACATTGCATTGAATTGAGAGGAGAAAACATGAAGTAGGTGGCGGAGCAAGGGGAGGGAAGAGTTGATAAACCTTCCCAGCCACCTCTCTCAAACATTCCAGGTCTCTCAGGGGAACACAATACTGTTCTTTTCCAGTCCTCTTTGAAGCAAGTGCCACAATCTACCTCTAACGTTGCCTCATACCGATACATTATTACTTTTCTTTTTCTTATCATATGCCCACATTTTCTTACGTCAATAGTGAGAGAAGTTTAATATTTACAACACACATTATATTTTACAAATCATTAACACCATTAGTATTGTTTTAGGCCTTATTCTCCATGAACATTATCCACTTTGTGCATTTTCAGTATATAGGACTCTTATTTCTTTGGTTCTTGTTAAAAGGAAGGCATCCATTTCATCTACAGCACTTCCTAGACATCCCACCAGGTTGTTGTTGTTGAACCTGCCACCAGCGCGACTAAGACGTACGTAACCTCTCTGCCCCACAGGTCTGAGTGCGTGCGAGAGAAAGTCCTTCGTCTTCCTGCGCAAGGAGCTGCCGGTCAGGCTTGCCAACATCATGAAGGAAATACACCTGCTGCCCGACCACCTGTTACGCATGCCGTCCGTGGGTCTCGTCAACGAGTGGTACGCACGCAGCTTCACGGAGATACTAGAGTTCGAGAAGACTGACGTTAACGAACAGAATCTCGATAGGTAAGATGCCGTTCAAAATATACCTTGGATCATCATCATACCGTTTCCATGTTCAATGTTGCATTGGGTCCGCATTCAAGATGGCCCTCTTCATATTCTCCTCTCCTGTCACCACTCTTTAAGTCTCCTCCTCACTGTTCTACACCCTTCCTCACACTGTCCTGCCATCGTTGTCGTGGTCTGCCCCTTAATCTCATACCTCCATCATTCTTCTCGGCAGTCTCGCTCTGTCCATTCTTTTGACATGTCCGAACCACTTTTATCTTCTCTCTCCAAGTTTGCCGCTTCTTAATCGGTTTCATTTTGAATATTACGTAGATATAAATATTTTCCCCAGAGTAACTCCGAAAATGATAATTTAATAAAACCAGAAATTAGAAAATCACTTGAATACCAGCAATTCCACTTACAGGAGTGTTTCCCAACTATAGTAAAATCAAGGAACTCCAAAATTGTTTCATATGATGGCTCAAGGCTCCACCATAATATCCAGAACTTTATAGTGGATGGGGAACACGGTGTCCCTTATTATGTTAACTTTATGGCGCTTGCAAACATACTTTATTTTTGAAGATTTGCTACATAGGTTTGTACAATGTGACCCTCGTGAGTGAAATGGGCAACATCCGATGAATACAATGAATGTTAGCCGGTCTCAATAGCAGCATGTTGCCATGACTTTGGATGGGAGGAGGGCATAGGTATAAACCTACAGGACTCAATCCAGCAACATCCGTAATAGAAATAGATAACGAGTTTTATTATGCACGCAACCTCATTGCAGGTATACTTTGCATGTGCAGGTTTTGCCAAGCGCTGGTGAAGATACGCAACCGCCACACGGACGTGGTACAGACTATGGCTCAGGGCGTCCTGGAGCTGAAGGAATCTCACGACGTGGAACATCAGACGGAGAACAGCATCCAGTATTTCCTGGACCGGTTCTACATGTCCCGCATCAGCATACGCATGCTCATCAACCAGCACAGTGAGTGGGTGTGTCAGTTGCACGATAAACAGGTAGAGATAAAGAAGAGAAGAGATGAACCTTTCATGCAACTTCCTCCGCTTTATCTTTTAGATACGTAGCCCGTTTAGACATTTATTGGCCCGGCAAATTCATTGGTTCCTAGACAATTCCTAGCAGGGGCGCCAACTCCGTGAGTGCTCAGGGGCTGAAGCACCCCTCAGATTGTTTGGAGGGGTGCTATTCGGCCTAAATATAACATTTTTTAGCTGTCCTGTGGCATTTTCTTGTTTTGCAAATAACAAATCTACTCTAGACAAAAAATCTATCATTGGCAGACTTTCCTGTGAATGCCTAAATAGAAAAGAAGAATTTAAAAAATACATTTTTATAATATGCGATTCCATTCTTTTTGTAAGATTAAACCAACATCAGTGTCAATGTCCACACAATTGTAAAGATACTACAATGATTGAAATAAAATCAATACGGATACAGGAGGGAGGTGGGCGATTTCCCCCCACCCCTAGATTTTGTTTGCGCGACCATTTACCACCACCTATTGTGCAATTTTTTATTTTTAACGCAGTTTTAGGCCTTCAAAAGTAGTAAATTCGGAATTGTTCTTGCCTTCGGCGATAAGAAGAGACACTTCCGTCCGAAACTTTCAAACACACCCCGATTTTGCAAAATCGCACTACCTCCCCCTCCCCATAGATATGTGGATAGGTAGTTTTCGATTTATAATTGTATGAAAACTTGAGAAAAAATTCCCCCCCCCCTCATGAATCAGGACCAGATCTGCTACTAAATAAAATGTATCCTTAAAAAGGATAATTCCCTTCGAAATGTCAATGAAAAATTAGAGCACCCCTCGGAATTTAGAAAACCCGGCGTCCCTGATTCCTAGCAAAGGCAGTGGGCCCAAGGTCTTGGTAACCAGAGTCGATAAAAAAAGTTTCCCCGGTTTAGCGTCAATAATCAACCCCTGAATCAAACAAAGTACAATGTTGAATACACACATTTGCAGATAAGTACGGTACGGTAATATTCGTTGAAAATGCATGTTACATGTTATATGTACCGGTATACATTTTTACATTAGACATTATTGAACGAGTGAGCGTAGCGAACGTAGTGATTTCCATTCGACTTAAACGGCCCTTTTGGTTTTTCTGCGTGCGTGCGTGTGTGTGTGTGTGTGTGTGTGTACGTTGAAAATCAGCCGAATCGCTGAACAAATTGCGCTGAAATTTTAAACGGACATCCGGTACGAGTTTATTGAGAACTGTTAACAAAATCAGCAAGATTCATTGCGATTTAAACCTACAAGAAATAATAAACTGAGAAATAGACTTCCAATGTTTAGAAATTATTTTAACGACAATGTTTTAGATTTTGAAAAGATATTTTTTGTTTGTTTTTCGCCTGGCCGTGAAATGCCGTGTCCATGCAAGGTCAGTCGAATGTTGGACGTCAAGGTACCCCCAAATTCCGCACGTAGATTGAGTAAACCTTGCAATATTTTCACGTATTTTGCACTGGCTATGTTTACCATAGTAGGCCCTATTGCCACAGATGATGGACTACACTGCGTTATATGCATTTCAAAACATGTTTATAATTATTTTTGAAATGCAATCTAGAAATTACAAAATCTTTCCCGACCAGGGGATTGAACCCACGTCTCCCACATTTCGGCTACAAGGCGCTTTAGCCAACTAGACTAGGGAAACGCCAAAGTCGTAGTTAGACGAGTGTGAGCGAGTCATGTGGTGAGTACCCGGGAACATTTGCATTTAAGTTTGATAATTATATTCGTATAGATAATAGGGTATTGGTGGAAACCACTGTGCCGGAGGTTGCTGTTGTTGGCAGTCTTCAACTGAATATTCCGTGTGACTGCCGGGTCTTGCTTAATGTTAGATTGTTGGTCCGGGAGTTGTGTAAATGTTTAGGCCATAGTTTAGGCCAAAATGCTCCAATGTAGCCTATATGATAGGCTAGGGAGGCCTAAGGTAAGGGGAAGAAACAAATGTTACCGGGTACTCAACACATGGCTCACTCACTCGTCTAACAACGACTTTGGCGTTTCCCTAGTAATTATTAGGTGTAGGCTCATGCCTCCGGTCCAACTATTAGAATATATTAAATTGCTTGACATGGATTTGACTACATCCAGTTACATACTACATACTACATAGTTACATACATACATGTGTAACTCGTTGGTCTTGTTGTTAGCATATCTGCTTCCAATGCAGAAGGTCCAGGGTTCGTTTATCGCCATAGTCAGAAGTTTTTTAACTTCTGATTTGGACTTAAGTTTATCAATTCTTGTCTTAGGAGTTTGTAAACGGTGACTTTGGAGCCGTCCTAGCAACGAAGCACATAATAAATTCAGAGTTGTGCTGAATCGGCCTTGTTGATTCTGGCGTTGATTCGCGGGTGTTCGCACTGTCCATACCACTGATTGCTATATTTCCTATTACAAATAACGATCTTTGGTTGGTTATCGCTCACTCGCCGATTGCGTTGGGGCCTACAGGGTTGGCTTAGTCGCTTTGATTTAAAGTCCCCCACTGAAAATCAGTTATATAACTGAGTGGGTAGACTCTAAATAAAATTTATTTATTTATTTTATTTATACTTTTGGACGGTGGGAACGCTCCATTTCTAGGGCGGTGGGTCCTAGAAATTTTTAACACACGAACATACAATGGCGCTTCTCTATTAACGTACATAGTTAGCATGGACCAGGTTCTCGACACGCAACCACCCTAGTAACCGCAAGCACATAAATGAGATGTAAAGCCCAACATGAATCAATCACATACATGCTCAACTAAACAATGACATAGGAGAACTTGACTGTTAAAAATAAAATGCCAGGATAGTTTAAAAGGTTGTTACTTTATAAAATTAGGAAAACGCTAAGTCCCGTCGCGTTGATGGATGAGCTTTTTTGTAAGTTTTTAGTTTGCGTGGGATCTATTTACTTAACAAGTGCCTTTTGAATGCATTGTTGGTGATAATAATAATAATAATAATGTATTTATTTAGCTTAACGCTATTACAGTTTACATGTATAGGTACCTTACAAATAGATACAATAGGTAGGCCTACATATATATTTTCACTTAATATTATTATTAAACAGATAGAAACTACGACCGATGCATGGCTTATGGCCTAAAAATGGCCTACAATACTAGTTCAGTACATAGTTGATTACATACTGTCTACATTTTTCTTTTAAACTTATTCAATGATTCTTCCTGTCTTACTCATTTTGGAAGTTTATTAAATTCTATCATCCTTCCACATAATAGGGTTTTATGTGTGCTGCTTTTCTTTACTCTTCTAAAATTTAAACCAACATTGTTTCTCGTGAAATGTCTATGTATTTATTTTCTTAAGTGAAGTAAATTATCAGAGTTTGGAAGAAAATTATTGTTTAGTTTATATATAAAATTAGACTATATTAAATATTATATTTTGCCTTACGGTTAACCAATTTAAAGACTTACTTATACTTGTAATCCTAGTACTATCTACCACATTTAAGAACAATCCCAATAGCTTTATTTTGTAGACATTGTCATTTACTTTTATCATTTTCAGATATCCCAAACATAATTGTACTACAATACTGAAAATGTGGTAGAATTATAGTTTTATAAACTAAATCAGTAGACCAAGGTGAAAGATACTTTGTCATTCTATACAGGAAGCCTATTTTCTTACTTATTTTACTTTGAATATATTTAGTATGGTTAGCAAAACTAAGTTGATCATCTAATATACATCCTAAGTATTTTATTTCATTGACCATTTCTAGTTTCACACCATTTATGACAATATCTTCATGTGAGCCCATCGTATCATTATTAAGTCCACTTTTTATACCTTTTATTAACATACATTTTGATTTGCTTGCATTTAGCTTCAGTTTGTTTCTGACTAGCCATTTGTACAGTCTATTTAACTCTTCATTGATTATGTGAATAATATATTTCAGGTCAATATCAGAGAACGATATCAGAGTATCATCCGCAAATAAGTTAATAAAACCTTTCTGGATACATACATATACATCATTAATGTAAATACTAAATAGTAGTGGGCCAAGTACCGATCCTTGTGGAACTCCATATTGGTTAGTAATTGACTCAGAATACACTCCATCAAAAACAGTCTTTTGTTTCCTCTCTTGAAGATAGCTAGCAAACCATGCAATTACACTTCCTGACATACCATAATGTTCAAGTTTTTTCAATAAAATTTCTCTGTCTATCGTTTCAAAAGCACGCTTAAAATCTAAAAACACAATAAGTGTTGATTTTTTACTATCTCTATCTTCTAGCCACTTATTGATAGCTAACTGCAGAGCCATTTCACATGAGTAATCTGAGCGAAAGCCTGATTGGTTACTATAAAATAAGTCATTATCATTAAAATATTGCATTACTTGTTTATGTTGTGATGGGTTCGCGGTTCCCGCTCTTACAAAGACCGGCCATCTGATTGGCCAACCCTTTCCCGCCACATTCCCCACCTTCTTGACCACAGTAGTTTGTTTAGATCTTTCACATTATTATTGTCATTGTAGAATAATGTATTTAACCTTTAGTGTCAACCATGCTAGTGGTATCATTTTATTCTTATTTTAACTAATATTACTTGTTGACACTAACTTTGGGTTCAAGACTACTCTTGCTTCTTTGCGGCGTACGCCAGGGCAAGACACGCCTGACGCGGGCAGTGTGAGGAGTACGGCCCGACAGAGGTGGTCGCTACGTCGAAGTGCGCCCACGTGCCGTGGGACTTCGTACAATTTTCTCTTGTAACCAGGACTGTGTCCTCTCGCGAACTGTGTTCGCGAGTGAGTAGTCGTTATCGTACCAGGACTGTATCCTCTCTCGAACTGCGTTCGCGAGCAGCTCGTTATCGTACCAGGACTGTGTCATATTATCTCGAACTGTGTTCGCGAGTAGCTCGTTATCGTACCAGGACTGTGTCCTCTCTCGAACTGTGTTCGCGAGTAGCTCGCTATCGTACCAGGACTGAGTCTCTACTCTGGAATCCCTACGACTACCAACCACGACCTCCACATCTGGTTCGACGAGACCATCCAGCGAGGGACCGTACAGCGCATCCTGGATCTCATCGCTTCACACCACAGTGTTGAGTAGTACCCCTCCGGGGAAGAACTTGATAAACTAAACAATACTTCTTTTCTTTAGACCTAAACTTGTAGATTGTTCATTTGTTTACACTGGTTGTTCTCTTATTTCTCTTTATTATATTTTACTCTCTTATCAATTTGTGTTATATATGTGCTTCCCCCTTCCCGACAAGACCTTCGAATCCCAGCTATCAATAGCCCCATTACATCTGACGCCCAACGTGATCTTGACGGTAGATAGGAGGTGTAGCACCCTATTTAGGAATAGGAAATTAAGTAAGAATTTTATCTAACTATAGTTGCATGGTCGTTACACGATCAGGAGCTGGAATAGACGTCACCAAAGTACCTAATAACAAAATGGGTGACATTGATAGACTAGCTTTGATAATTGAGTCCTTAAGGACCGATGTCCAGGGTTACCGACAGGAGACCGTTAACCAAACCCAACAACTAATTACCCAATTTGGGGACCTCAAGTCAGGCTGCACTGAAGACATTCGGTCGATTCGTAGTGACGTCACTACGGCATGTGATACCTTAACAACGTCTGTCACTACACTGGAATGTACAGTGCAGGGTCTTGCAGACAAGGTAGCTACACTAGAAGCTCGGCCATTACAAGAGGAGAGACGAGAGGCTTTAACACCGATCATGTGGGGGGCGGACCCGAGATCAATTAATCAGCTTCCACTCTTCGATGGTTTGGATGGGAAAACCCACCCTGTAACGTTTGTTAGAGACTTAGACGCGTATTTTGAAGTCTCGAGGACACCTCAACAGTTCCAAGCTAAGATAGCCTGTGGGCAGCTACGAGGCACAGCCAAACGTTGGGGTGAAGTGTTCTCTGAACGATTCGCTTCATTTTCCGATTTCCGCATTTCATTCATAAATGAGTATTGGGGCAAGGCCCAACAACGGAAAGTTAGAAACGAATTATATCAAGGCCAATTTCCGCACTCATCCGATACCCCTATGGCAGACTACTTTTTATTAGTATTGTCTAAAGCTCGTTATTTATCGCCCAGAATACCAGACGAAGAGATTGTTGACGCGATTATAGACCATTATAGTCCCGAAGTTACAGCAAACTTAGCGTCCTCAGGGAAAAACACAGTGGATGGTATTTTACAACTATTACATCGATTGGACGATACACGTAAACGACAATCAACAGGCGATCTACCACCTATGCTAGCAACACCGAGACAAGTTCGCACGGATCATAGATCAAATAACACTTATAATAATGGATCGTCGAACTGGCGTCAATTTCCAGGGAATAACAAACAAGAATATGCTAGTCACGAGAACAATGGTGATAGGAGGGGGCCACTAGACAACTTCCGTTCGAACCAGCCAAGAGCAATTAGTAACCAAACACCTAATTTCAACTCTAGAAATCGCGACGGCTTTGAACGAACCGAGAACCGACATGTACGCACGTTGGAATTGAAAGACGATACCAGATCGGGCGGCACAGACGGAGACGGTGAAGTTGGCGAACAAGAGCCGATAGAGCAACTCGAAATACGTCACATTGCCATGGCGGACATTAGTGACCTACCGTCGGACGATGATAATACACCAATCGTAAAGAAAAACAAATCGCCAGAATTAGAAGGGATAATTAATAATTCTATCAAATCGCAAATACTCATCGACTCAGGCAGTGAAATATCCTGTATTTCTTACGATTTTTTTCGTCTAATCTCCGAGACTGTGATTGACCTCCCCGTTCTACCTATTCAAACTATCAAAGTTGTAGGCGCGATTGGCCCAGACAATAAGCTCGCATCTAAGCAGATACTTTTGGATACGACAGTCGGTGATTGGAGGGGAAAGGTACCTTGCATTGTGGTACCAGGGTTGTTACGACAAATTATCTTTGGATCGGATTGGTTATATGATACCAAAGCCACTATCGATTTCAAAAAGTCGAAGCTTACAATTATGAACGAAGACAAATTCATCTCAATTAGCTTCCATAACACGGTACTAACGCCTATCGGGCAGCGTACAATCGCGAAACTTAAACTAGAGAAATACACGGACATACCGCGACCGGGTACACACCTTATCAATTCTCAGGACCCCAACCTTACAACAGCGGAAATGAAACTACATTCTACAATACCCAGGGAAGATCAACTGTCAGAGAAAACCGTGACTGAACAAAAATCGGAAAACTTACGTCTGAAGACATTGATTAACAGACTACAAAGGGGAACACCGACAACAAACAAACGACTTGGACATCTAGCACACTCACACCTGCTTTACAAGAGTGTCCGTTACAAAAACGGTGACGAGCGGCGAAATGACTGGAAAGTGTGTGTTCCGTCGACTTTGATCAAAGGATTAATACCAACTTACCATACAGCATTCACGCAATGCGGACCATACAAAGTTCCCGGCGTCTTCTCCCCTTTCACTTACAAATTAAAGTACAGTACGGGGAAGATTCTCAAAGGAACCCACAACATTAATACCTTGAAACAATACAAGACTAAGGATTAATGGGATGTGGGTGGGCTAGGAGTTTCCTTCCTGAATTAAAACACTCATCATTTCCCTCTCTAAATTCGAGTCTTTTAATTGGGGGGCTGTGATGGGTTCGCGGTTCCCGCTCTTACAAAGACCGGCCATCTGATTGGCCAACCCTTTCCCGCCACATTCCCCCACCTTCTTGACCACAGTAGTTTGTTTAGATCTTTCACATTATTATTGTCATTGTAGAATAATGTATTTAACCTTTAGTGTCAACCATGCTAGTGGTATCATTTTATTCTTATTTTAACTAATATTACTTGTTGACACTAACTTTGGGTTCAAGACTACTCTTGCTTCTTTGCGGCGTACGCCAGGGCAAGACACGCCTGACGCGGGCAGTGTGAGGAGTACGGCCGACAGAGGTGGCCGCTACGTCGAAGTGCGCCCACGTGCCGTGGACTTCGTACAATTTTCTCTTGTAACCAGGACTGTGTCCTCTCTCGAACTGTGTTCGCGAGTAGCTCGTTATCGTACCAGGACTGTGTCCTCTCTCGAACTGTGTTCGCGAGTAGCTCGTTATCGTACCAGGACTGTGTCCTCTCTCGAACTGTGTTCGCGAGTAGCTCGTATCGTACCAGGACTGAGTCTCTACTCTGGAATCCCTACGACTACCAACCACGACCTCCACATCTGGTTCGACGAGACCATCCAGCGAGGGACCGTACAGCGCATCCTGGATCTCATCGCTTCACACCACAGTGTTGAGTAGTACCCCTCCGGGGAAGAACTTGATAAACTAAACAATACTTCTTTTCTTTAGACCTAAACTTGTAGATGTTCATTTGTTTACACTGGTTGTTCTCTTATTTCTCTTCATTATATTTTACTCTCTTATCAATTTGTGTTATATATGTGCTTCCCCTTCCCGACAAGACCTTCGAATCCCAGCTATCAATAGCCCCATTACAATGTACAACTAATTCTAAAACTTTCTCAAAAATTGGAAGGACATTAATTGGACGGAATTCTTCACATTTTAGGGTATCTTTGATTTTGGGATAGGTAATACTGTCGAAGTTTTCCACTTATCTGGAAACTTGCCGGACTCTAAGGATGAGTTTATTACATTCAATAAAGCAAAACCCTATTGTGTCAAATGAGTTTTTCAATATCTCTGTAGAGATTCCCTCGTCAGTACCCTTTTGTTACTAAGACCCATCACAATTTCCTTCAGTTCCCTAATATTAATTTGTCTAAACTGTTTCATATCACAATCTGGCTTATTTGGCATATCATTAATGTCAAATATCTCATCTGGAATATCGTGTACTATTTCCTCGATACTCTGGACAAAATACCTATTAAAACTAGTAGCTATATTTATTATATCTTTACTCTGATCAGTAAACTGGATTTTACCTTTGCAGCGGTTATTTGTGTTATTACCCTTTAACAATGTTTTTAGGTTCTTCCACATTTCTTTTGAATTACATTTATTATCATCAACTGCTTTCTCGTAATATTTCAGTCTTTCCTCTCTCAGTTTTTTAGTGAACATATTTCTTAGTTTTTTATAGTGATCCCAGTCTTCATCTGTATTTGTTATTTTGGCTTTTTTGTAACTTACATCCCTTTCATTTTGAGAAAGCTTTAACGACTCACTAAACCATGGGTTAGCAGTACTCTTAGCTGATATAGTACACTCTCTCTTGGGAGCATGAACATCCAGAACCTCAACTATATTATTAACAAATTGATCACTTATAACATTTACATCACTTGCATTAAACTTCCAGTCAACATTACATAACTGCGAGTTAAATTCATCGAAATTTATCTTCTTATAGTTTCTCTTAGTGATAGCATGATTTTCATTTGTATTTTTCTTAAGACTAAGTGGAACATTCAGTATAACATGATCTGATATATTAACTGATAATGTTTCGGCTACTAATCCAAAATTATTAGATATTATAGGGTCTATTAATGTCCTACTGTTTTGTGTCACACGAGTAGCCTCTTTTGAACATAAGTTAAGACCATTGGTTTTTATAATATTTTGTAAGTTACAACTAGTTGCACTATTTTTTAGTAGATCTATATTAAAGTCACCAGTTATTAATATATTCGGCCTACCTCTAATTGCACATAGTTCACTAGAAACATCTTCAAAAAAATTAAGAAAAACAGGATCCGAAGCACTCGGCGAATGATATATCACTGACACATATAAATTTTGTACACACGGTTGTTTGCTTGTAATCCTTATTATTATACACCAATAGTTTAAATCAAGCGATACATTTTTTATTATTTTATATTTTAATCCATTCTTTACAAAAATTGAGACGCCACCGGTTCGCTTGTTGGATGTAAAACAGTTAACATTAGAGTACCCACTTATGCACGTCTCTACAAGTTCTATGTCTGCTGAAACATGTGTTTCAGACACACACACAATTAACGGTCTCCGTTCACACATTAGTTCCACAAGTTCGTCTTTATTATTAATTAGACCTCTTATATTAGTATATAATAGGCTCTCGTTAACAGCAGTGGTGCACAATCGCTATTCCGAGCCAACGTAGTTCACCCTATTTTTTAGATTATTTACAATCTTGTTGTAACAGGGACAATCTTTATTACCTGCCTGGTGCCCTTCATCGAGTCTTTGGGCCCCACTCAGATTGAATTTCTTGTTCGTGTTGTAACAATTAATACAGCACTCAAACTCCTCATTACATTCACTCACATGATGTTCTCCTCCACAGTACGAACATGCTTGGGTTTTCCAACATTCTTTTGAAAGGTGTCCGTATCCGTTACACTTGTAGCATTGCTTGACATTGAAGTAGTCAAACACTGAACACCTAGACCATCCTATAAAGATTGAATTTTCAGACATTATGGTCTCACGAGTGGTGGGATCAACTTCAACAATGATATTAATTAAACTTTATTCTTTATTTGCTTCTTTTTAAATACAACTTTTAATTTGAACCCTTTCTGTCTTCTATTGTTACTTGTAAATTGTTATTATTAACCTTAAAAAACTCAAATTAAAACCTTTATTCTATGGATTCTGGCTAACTGTTTCAACTTTTTCTTTCAAAAAGCAATACATCACCATAACCTTAATGTCCATGTGAAATATGAACGTTGTAGCCCCACCCGTTTGGTCAGAATCGGCCCAAATGTCACGAAAATATTGCACAAAAAAAAAAAAAAATCGTAAAAGTACGATATTCATGAGAAATATTTCTTCGATTGTACCCAAAAACAATACACCTCTAAGTTCAGAGATTTCGAAGGTCCCCTCCAATTTTCATCAAGATCGGATATGCTGTTTGCCTGGTAGAGAGCTTACAAACAGACAAAAATACAAACGAAAAAAACAAAACAAAAAGAAACAAAAACACCCGAGCTAAATTTTTTGGGGGTCAGTGAAATTGAAGTCTTCGCTTCGCTCATCCAAATAAAATATCAGTAGGCCCTACATTTTTACCAAATCTACCTTAAAATCACTTGGAATACACAGTACCTACTCTACCAATAGCCCCCAAATTGAATCATGGATACAAAAGTTAATATATTATCAACTTCATTATGTACTGTATTAAAGACAAGGTCACAGCAAATTGATGTTGTTGCTTTGAACTTTTTTTTTCAAGTAAACAAAACTCAGTTGCACTGATGGACACAGAATAAAAATAGCATGCATTGATTAACAAAATTTAAAAAAGAGGTCGAAACACATAGTGGATTAAGGTACCGGTAGCAAAAAACTTTAAATTGTTTGTTGTAAATGTTGGAAACACCACACTAAAGTGTAAGTAGAGAAGTAGTTGATAGGCAGGGTCAACTAGATACCAAACAGCAGCTCTAAGCATTTGTATCTAGAGGACTTTGGTTAATAGGTAGCATACTCTTAAGTCTTAACTAGGAAAACGCTTAAGTCCCGCCGCGTTGATGGATGAGCTTTTTATAAAGTTTTTAGACTGCGTGGGATATCCTTACTTTTGCGAGTGCTTTGTTGCTTTGTTTTGCTGTCCACGCATTGTAGGTGATTGTTGTCAAGTTTCTATTGTTACTTGTCAATTTGTTATTATTTACCGTTAAAAACTTATATTAAAAGCTTTATTTCTATAAATTCTGGGTAACTTTGTCAACTTTTTCTTTCAAAAGGTACTTTATCACCATAACCTTAATGTTCATGTATAATATGAACGTTGAAGCCCCACCCGTTTGGTCAGAATTGGCCCAAATGGCACGAAAATATCGCATAAAAATCAAAAAAACTTATATTAATAGCTTTATTTCTATGAATTCCGGCTAACTTTTTCAACTTTTTCTTTCAAAAGGTACTACATCACCATAACCTTAATGTCCATGTATAATATGAACGTTTTAGCCCCACCCGTTTGGTCAGAATTGGCCCAAATGTCACGAAAATATCGCACTAAAAATCGAAAAAAAATCGTAAAAGTACGATATTCATGAGAAATATTTTTTCGATTGTACCCAAAAACAATACACCTCTAAGTTCAGAGATTTCGAAGGTCCCCTCAAATTTTCATCAAGATCGGATATGCCGTTTGCCTGGTAGAGAGTTAACAAACAGACAGAAAAACAAACAAACAAACAAAAAAAAAAAAAAAAAAACACCCGAGCTAAATTTTTTGGGGGTCAGTGAAATTGAAGTCTTCGCTTCGCTCATCCAATCAATGCCAGACTTTTTTTTAAATGTGTGCTAAAATTGAGATGAAATATAAAATTAGTTCATGATTCCGGCTCTTCAATGTTTCAATGAAATATTTTTAGAAATTCCATGGCCGGCCAGCAATTCTCCCTTGTACAATCTACTCTTGCCTACTTACTTCCTTTCTGATAAACTCCGCCAGTTGGCACACCCATCGAGAATATTTCAAGTCTCACTTTGCAAGTTAAATTTAAGCCAGAGGTCGTATCATTGAATGATCACTATTATTACCATATTAATAAAGTCAAAGACTCTGTGAGTGAAACTCAATACCAATGTGGTACATGGCTGGTAAATGCTTCTTTGCATGCAGTGGATCTTTAAGTTTCCACTACGCCAATCCGTGAAATTATCTTGGAACATGGATGTCAAGTTTGATGGTGGTCAATCCCAAGCCAAGGAATCAATCAATAGTTTTGAATCTATCATAAAGCAAAGATTTGCGCAATAGCCATTCATCCTCTTGTTGCCTGAAATAACAATAGCAGTATTAGTACGTAGTAATTGAACACAAAATAAATCACAATCTTGTATTAGAAGCAAATAAGAGAAATCATTAGATTAGATCCTTTTACCATAAACACCTTTCTACAGTTTTCATTTACCTGTAAGACATTTTAAAGTACAGTAAGAAGTAGGTGATGCAGAAATACCGTACCTGCTTCTTGTCCTGAATATAAGCCTAGGTACCTTTTTTTTCATTATTTAAGTGTGAAAGTCCCTTACAAGCTTATATATGCATATGCTTATGCATTGTTTTATTTATATTACAACAAGGAAAGTTAGGGGGTCGGCTTATATTCGGCACAATACGGTAAATAAATTCACATTTATAGTCTCACCCACTCATGCCATGTAACTGGTTTTCAGTGGCGAACTTTAAATATTTGCAACTGTTTACTTTTAAGCCATCCAATTCTAAATGAGATCTCAGATATGTATTTTGTAAGCATATTTTTAAATAAGCTACCCAAAATGGTTATACATTTTTTAGAAAGTTTTGTGTATTGTATTATATTATGTATTAGGCTTCCATAAAATCTGCCCCCAATATTCAAGTTAAAGAAAAGACCTCTGGACAGGTCCAGAAAAAAGCTTTTTTCTTAACTTCTGAGAATCACCCTACAACGTAGGTATCAATTTTTAATTCCTATTACTACGAGCTGCCGCAGAAACCACTAACCAGTGATATGTTTGACTTTGATTATTATCATCACACATCAACTTCAATGACCCGTTTCTTGTTTCAGCGCTGTTATTTGGAGCGAACCTCGACACGTCACACAGCCGCCATATTGGCTGCATCGACCCCCAGTGCGACCTGGTGGGCGTGGTGAGAGACGCGTATGAGAACGCTAGGTTTCTGTGCGACCAGTACTACCTCGCCTCGCCGGAACTCATCGTCAAGGAGCATAATGGTATGTACACCCTAAACTTTTAACAGAAACAGAAGAAGAAAACATTTCCAGGGGGGAAAAATAGTAACTTTAGGCTCCAGGGCTATCTAAAGGGTATAAAAACCTCAATTTGAAGCATTGACAGATAATATTGGATAGCCCTGACCACTGAGGTACAAAGTTATAACTAGATTTTTTTTATATGTCATCATATTATGAAAGAGCACTTTTTTATTAACAGACATTTTAACAAATTTTGCTCTAATCTACCAATATAGACATAAATAGTATATACAAACCACAGAAAAAACACAAGATGTTTCGACACTAAGTCTTGATACTCAGGAGTGAGGAGTGATCAAGACCTAGTGTCGAGAAACGTCTTGTGTTTTGTATATATTTATGTCTCTATTTATCCTATTTATCAAGAAATTCAGCAGCCACCATCACTTTTTGAAGGTAAGCTGTTGGTTTCTATCTCACACCAATATACTCCAGCCGGTTGGCATTCTATCAACTAACTTATCAGATAGTTAGATAGCTGACAGGAACAGGAGTCCTATCTTTACTGGCTATCAAGACACATGATTACATAGATGTCAATGTGGGCATAAGAGAAGAAGACATAGTTATACTACTGATTGTAATACTACTAAGTTATAAGTTGAGTCTACAGCGGTGTTTTGTTTAACTGATATCCTGGGTATGAGACTGTCTAGTGCTGAGCTTGGGACTTGTATCAGTTATCAGTAGGTAGCGCCTACAATCTGTAAAACAAATTAAATTATTGTTAACATTTTGAGATGACATACTATTTTACAAATTAAATTACAAGATTCTTATACTGGAATTTAAATAGCAGCCATAAAGATATTAATTGAATGTGACAAAAAGTTGAAAACATGTAATTTAGTTTGGTTGTAATCTAAAGTCAGGTAGTTTGAAACTATATTGACGCACTCAATTCAAATTCAATACTAAGTATATCCTCCTTTATGATTAAATACTTAACGTCCGGTTATGTTTTGGATGATCCCAACTGAAATATAAAATGCAGTAAAAATTTATTTGTGGATGTAATAATTTGCTTTTGAGGGAGTCCTAGACATCGTCATTTAAGTTAGGTAGATAGATACTAGATAAGAGAGATAGTCTTTATTTTTGTTGTATAATGGGTTACAAAGGACAAAAAACAAAAAATGGCAAGGTTCGGCTACAAATTGTTCTTCCACCTACCCAGTGAACTTAAAACTATCTTAAAAAAGTAACAACAATACAGATTACAGGGTTACTACTTACTAACATGTCAGGTTTTCAAATCAATTTCAAATACAAATACAAAATAATTAGTACATAGTTAATACATTGTCATGTCATGCTTAAACATACAAATTAATGCTAAAAATACAAATAATGAGAGGTTAAAAGTAAAAGGCAGTCCTTTTCTTGGAAACAATGCAGTCAATTGCTTAAGGCGTTTTCCATTGGCCTGCACTCGGCAAGTGCAGAGATGTCATTGTTGTCAACCTCCACTTGAATAACATCACAAAACTGAACAAATGAAAAGACAAGTGACAATCCAGTGCGCACTAGTGCGACCTGAGTGCGGCCAATGGAAAATACCATTAGTTAGGAACTTTTTGGTATTCTTAACCAATCGAAAATTTAGAAGTATCACTCAGAAACCTTCATTCTGTTCACATTACAATGTTCCAAGGTTTACTATCAGTGTCTTGAAAGAATGCATGTTGCCTGTTCAGAGCTTGACCACGGCGAGATGATTCGCATCGTGTACGTCCCGTCTCACCTCTACCACATGCTGTTCGAGCTATTCAAGAACGCGATGCGGGCGGTGATGGAACACCACGGCTCGGCCGAGCAGTACCCTCCCATCGAGGTCACCGTCGTCTGTGGCAAGGAGGACATCTGTGTCAAGGTACGCAACGCCCACGTCATCCACGCTAGCTAGTTCATCGACAAAGCTTTCAGACAGAAGAAGATTAACATTAGCCAAGCTACACACATACACAAAACACTATGAAACAGCTGTTTTAACATCACCACAATTTGTTTGCTTAAAAAGTTAAAACCAATAAAACCAATGTAGGTTTGCTGCAATTAACAGGTAAGGTTATGTGCTGTACACATAACCAATCTTGTAGAAGTAGATTCTACAGATACAGAAGTGTTTATTCTCAAGAAAAATATATGCTTGATTTGTTGTTACATTCAAGTGTCGTTCACTCTTTTCAATCTCTGTCCACTACAGAGAAGAGTAGAATAATCCACCATTCGATGGGTACATTATAGGCTACGTTTGTTTTATTATAGGCTTCATCGAGTTTTGATAAAGTAAAAATTAGTAAGCCTACTGGTTCATGATTAAAATACAGATAATAGGAACATATCAAGTCATACACATCATAATATCAAATATATACAAATACGTACAATATAATATACTACTTTTGTCTTGTCCGAGGGGAATATTTGTGCATTATCTGTAGGAAGCAAATATGGCCTATGCACAGATATGATGGAAGCTTGGGGATGGCATGAGTAGCAGTTCTACCTTGCCAGGAGTTCATTGACGGTTATTAATGTACGCAAACAGACATGGTAGTACTTAAATACCCGCCACCCGCACTAACCCTCTCTCTCTCTCCACAGATGTCTGATCGCGGGGGTGGCATCCCGCGAAGCCAGATCGACCAGCTCTTCAACTACATGTACTCCACCGCCCCCCAGCCCCCCAAGTCCGACGCGCACACTGTACCCCTCGCCGGCTACGGCTACGGCCTGCCGATATCCCGGCTCTACGCTCGCTACTTCCAGGGGGATCTCATACTGCTCTCTTGCGAGGGGTATGGCACGGATACGGTCATATACATGAAGGTAGGTACGACGAGGAGGGTCTACCCACTCGGTTATAGAACTGACAACAAAGCAGACCCAGCCAGCCTTGTAGAGGCTGACAGGTGTTATTTTCTTTATTTACTAGCACGGTACCAAGTCAGACATTAAGTAAACTATTGGTGCAATCAGCATCCTGCAACATGTGTAAATAAATACTAAATGTAACAATTTTTTCATAAACGTACAATTTTTATTGGTACTAGTTTAATAATTAGGCAATGTAGTTATAGTGCAACTACGTAGCCATATGTTCGTTGTTCTTACGCCAGGCCTACACTTGAATGATGTTATACTTAAAATCACCTATAACAAGTTATAATGCAGATCAAACTATGTAATATTATGGTCGTATATTCACATGTACATAGAAACTAGAAAGGCAATGTTACTACACTACCTGGAAACAATGGATGAAGGAACATCTATTCTATTAAATTCATATTCAATCATTTTTATTCTTTTTACATAATATGCAAATAACAATCATAATAATTAATACATTATAAAATAGCAAAAACAATTTAAGGAAAATGAAGCCCATATAGGAGCAAAATCCAATGCCTGGATGGCTTTAAAAAAAAATTATTAGAAAAGAAACAAAATGACAAGAGTATACATAAGAAGTGATACAATATGATAAATAACCTTATTAACTAGACTTATTTAAAAGGAAATACTTCTTCACTTGTAAATCTCAATTGAATAATCAAGTCTTCAAGTGATTTCATTTAGGTACTTCTTATCGTGTTAAACGTTCATACCTGTAATTTTATCATCCTGCAACCTTCTCAGTCTGTCACCTCTCATTCCAGGCACTTTCAAACGAGGCCAACGAGCTTCTCCGATCTTCAACAAGACCTCCAGCAAGTTCTACAAGACCAGCATCGCTGCTTGCGACTGGAGCAGCCAGGGCTCTTCGATGGGCGTCCGGCACTTGACCACCGGCACCTACAAGAAACACACAGTCCCCTCGTCGTCGACCTCCTCGACGTCGCCAGAGCTTCAGCACGCGTCGTTATAACCACCTGCCGACTCTGCCGACCACAATAGCTAGGTGGTTCGCAGTCTTGGCCAGGAACGTGTTCCTTTATCAAAATCAGGAACGAGTTACCATACTATTATGGGAACTTGGAACAAATTAAACGTTGTTTAAAAGTTCAAATACCTTCGTAATCCGGTCGAATTAAAGAGTAAAAATTAAAATTAAGAACTCTATTGCATGCCTACTTTTATTTTACTGCCTGAATTATAAAACTACAGTTAGTCAAGTTTTGGGTACTTCCCGTTCTTCTGTGGATAGGTATCCATTTAGATATTATGATTTTTTTCCAATTTTCTAAAAAAAAAAAAAGGTCTAGTCGGTAACTTTTAAGAACTTTAAAGTTCTTATTTTTAAAAGGAATTGTAACATGACTTTGTTCCTGCTTTTGACGAAGTAATCTAGCTTTTCAAACTTTCTTATCTTGGAAACTTATCCACCACCTTGGCATAGTTCTGTTTGAAATAAGAACCTTCAACTTTTCTTTCAGTAGTATGATAATAGGAATACTACTACTAGTATATTGATCTTGTTTATCTGTTGAAAACATTCTAGAGGGTAGAGAAGAGACTGAGTCTTGGATAGCAAGAAGTAAATACACAGCAGGATAAAACATTTGTATGTAGCTTTCAACAGGTTTATTTATAACGTAGAAATTAGAAAATGCTACTGCGATTTGTTATATTCAAGTGTCGTTCACTCTTTTCAAACTCTGTCCACTATGGAGTAGAGTCTAGTTATTTATCCACCATTTGATAGGTATATTATATAGGCTACATTTATATTTTATTATAGGTCAAGTTTTGATAAAGTAAAAATTAGTATGCCTACTGGTTAATGATTAAAATACAGATAATAAGAACATATCAAGTCTTACATACCATAATATCAAATATATACAAATAGTACAATATAATATACTGCTTTTGACTTGTCCGAGAGGAATATTTGTACATTATCTGTAGGAAGCAAATATGGCCAATGCGCAGATACGATGGAAGTGGGGATGGCATGAGTAGCAGTTCTACCTTGCCAGGAATTCATTGAGGGTAATTAATGTACGCAAACAGGTACTTGGATATCCGCCACCTGCACTAACCCTCTCTCTCTCTCGCTTTCCACAGATGTCTGACCGCGGAGGTGGCATCCCGCGAAGCCAGATCGACCAGCTCTTCAACTACATGTACTCCACCGCCCCCCAGCCCCCCAAGTCCGACGCGCACACTGTACCCCTCGCCGGCTACGGCTACGGCCTGCCGATATCCCGGCTCTACGCTCGCTACTTCCAGGGGGATCTCATACTGCTCTCTTGCGAGGGGTACGGCACGGACACGGTCATATACATGAAGGTACGTTTGCCGAGGAGGGTCTACCCACTCGATTATAGAACTGACAACAAAGCAGACCGAGCCAGCCTTGTAGTTGTAGAGGCTGACAGGTGTTATTTTCTTTATTTTCTAGCACGGTACCGTGTCAGACATTAAGTAAACTATTGGTGCAATCAGCATCCTGCAACATGTGTAAATAAATACTAAATGTAACAATTTTTTCATAAACGTACAATTTTTATCGGTACTAGTTTAATAATTAGGCAATGTAGTTATGGTGCAACTGTAGCCATATGTTCGTTGTTCTTACGCCAGGCCTACACTTAAATGAAAAAAGTTATAATGCAGATCAAACTAAGTATGTAATATTATGGTTGTATATTCACATGTACATAGAAACTAGAAAGGCAATGTTACCATAACTATCACTACCTGGAAACAAAACAATGGATGTAAAGGAAAGGAGGGTTAACATATCTATTTTATGAAATTCATATTCAATCATTTGTATTCTTTTCACATAATCTGCAAATAACAATCATAATAATTAATACATTACAGTAAGAACTCTCTTATCCGAGTTGGATGAGACCGGGGGCACCTCGGATTTGCGAAAAAACTCGGATGGCGCGGTTCATTTGTTTATTTGCTCTCGTAGCATAGCCTGATGTGGTAAAATGATATATGACACATGTAATGGATTAAGGAACATAAAATACACACAATACACTTCATACAGGGTATACTAAATGATTTAATAGCTTGTAAATCAAGCTCACAAACAGGGCCTACATGTCGTAATAAAAACGTATGTCTAGGCCTAAACTCGACGCAGTAGGCCTAGGCCTAGGCCTACAATGCAAACATAGGCCTAGGCCTAGGCCTAGCTCTCTTTCTCATGTGGGAAAACCTCTCACTACTATGCCCGCGCTGAAGCTCACGACGCAAGATAAGTCTGGGAAAGAAATAAGATAAGCCCAGGAATAACAATTCAATGCGTTGTGATTACGAATTTCGTGAATCGGTTGAAACATGATTGCATCTAGTTCCACAACGACCATCTTTGAACAGCTGTGTGTGAGATGAGATGGCTGGATCGTATGCGCACGCGCATGCGCGCGACGCACACTGACCTCTATATGCTCAGTGGGCGACACTGACGCTTACCGGCGATGCGCCCGACGCACACTGACCACTGAACTCTATATGCTCAGTAGACTGATGCACACTGCTCGAAAGTCGAGATATATCGCCGATCTATCTTCTTTGCACTCACTCGTAAGGCATGCCTACAAATGTATGCGAGTACATTTAAAAAAGTGCGGCGCGGCGTCTGTAATTATTTTTATGTTTTATTTACGTATTTAAAACTTTTTTTTTTTTTTTTTTTGCGGCTCGGTTAACACGGTACATCGGATAAGCGGAGATCGGATAAGAGAGTTCTTACTGTATATAATAGCAAAAACAATTTAAGGAAAATAATTTAACAAGAACAATTTAAGGAGCAAACCCCAATGCCTGGACGGCTTTAAAAAAAAAATTAGCAGAAAAGAAACAAAATGACAAGAGTACTATACATAAGAAGTGATACAATATGATAAATAACCTTACTAACTAGACTTCTTTAAAAGGAAATACTTCTTCACTTGAAAATCCCAATTGAATAATCAAGTCTTCAAGTGATTTCATTTAGGTACTTATCAAGTGAAACTTTCATACCTGCAACTTTAATCATCCTGCAACCTTCTCAGTCTGTCACCTCTCGTTCCAGGCACTTTCAAACGAGGCCAACGAGCTTCTCCCGATCTTCAACAAGACCTCCAGCAAGTTCTACAAGACCAGCATCGCTGCTTGCGACTGGAGCAGCCAGGGCTCTTCGATGGGCGTCCGGCACTTGACCACCGGCACCTACAAGAAACACACAGTCCCCTCGTCGTCGACCTCCTCGACGTCGCCAGAGCTTCAGCACGCGTCGTTATAACCACCTGCCGACTCTGCCGACCACAATAGCTAGGTGGTTCGCAGTCTTGGCCAGGAACGTGTTCCTTTATCAAAATCAGGAACGAGTTACCATACTATTATGGGAACTTGGAACAAATTAAACGTTGTTTTAAAGTTCAAATACCTTCGTAATCCGGTCGAATTAAAGAGTAAAGATTAAAATTAAGAACTCTATTGCATGCCTACTTTTATTTTACTGCCTGAATTATAAAACTGCAGTTAGTCAAGTTTTGGGTACTTCCTGTTCTTCCGTGGATAGGTATCCATTTAGATTTTATGATTTTTTTCCAATTTTCTAAAAAAAGAAGGTCTAGTCGGTAACATTTAAGAACTTTAAAGTTCTTATTTTTAAGAGGGATTGTAACATGACTTTGTTCCTTCTTTTGACAAAGTAATCTAACTTTTCAAACTTTCTTATCTTGGAAACTTATCCACCACCTTGGCATAGTTCTGTTTGAAATAAGAACCTTCAACTTTTCTTTCAGTAGTATGATAATAGGAATACTACTACTAGTATATTGATCTTGTTTATCTGTTGAAAACATTTCTAGAGGGGTAGAGAAGAGACTGAGTCTTGGGATAGCAAGAAGTAAATACACAGCAGGATAAAACATTTGTATGTAGCTTCTCACAGCCGAGCCGAGCCATACCGGTGGCGCTAGCTAGCAGCAAATATCTCGGTACTATTAAATTAACATAGAAAACTTAGCCACACCGACTTGAACATACTTTATCAATGTTGGCATCATGTACCTAGAACTAATGCTTAGCTTGGACAATGTGGTAACTGTGATTTTGATATTAGGTAGTATTACAATGCAAAATTAAATTATTTAGTGCTGTTTAGTGTATATAAATGTATTGGGTGAGTAGCTATGTTGGTGGCCAAATTCAGTTGTAGTGGAATTGGTAGATTATTAATGTTAATATAATCCCAATTGGCTAGAATACTTTTGAGAATTGGATAGAATTCAACAGCTTCTAGTGTGATGGAAGCCGACAAATTTGTTAGATAAAAGTAGGTTAGAGAAGATACAAAACAAAAACAACACTTTTCTACCCAATGACCAAGACCTTGTGTCAAAACTAGGACCTATGAAATTTGTAAGCTACTCACACCTGGAAGGAAAGCTGTTGTGTTCTGTACCAACACTCAATGTATTGGGAGTTGGGCTGACAATGACAGATAATACACTATCCTATACCTATGTCAATATAGGTAAGGGAATTTCTTTATCCTCTGCACACTCGCTAACAGAAAACCCTACCGCTACCCCAAGTGAAGAAAATATCTGTGCAACATCCTTAAAGCTTTAAGATGCATTTTACAAGGTTTGGAATCCATACTTTACAGACAGACATACTCGGTTGTACATTGCGGTAACTCTAGTCCAGTTGGAATAGAATTAATAATAATAATAATCTTTATTGTAAAACATATATTATACAATTGCAAAAGGTGATTAATTAAATGCATAGGCCCTACATCTATTGACTTTGAATGTAAATTGTTGTTGCCAAATTTGAGCTGTTGTGACAAGTAAATTGTGGATTCCAACAAGATAACAATAATCAGGAATGCCATACCTCAATATTTGGAAGTCTTCAGGACTATGATCAGGTGCAAGCATTGTTACGAATGTCCGTAGTGTTGATGTATGATGCGTATTCATAGCTGTAGAATCACTAGCTTTGTTTAGCTTGTCTTGTATCTACAGATTCTACGCCAATGTTTTCTGTGCAGGTTTGCGAGCTATACAGGACTGATTACGACTGAGCAGAACACGAGTTACAAACAAACATTATACACGGGTTAAGTAAAACTTCATTTGAAGTTGTTTTTTATATTCAGGCCTATCCTTGCATTCATTGTGCAGAATGTTCAAACTCCAATTTGCAATTATGTAAGGCCACGTCACCAGTATGCCCGACAAACAAATACTTTCATCTGTTGTTATCTTTTCTTTTGGTGAGGGCACTTAACATGTTTGCAAAAAATAATATCATTGGTAATGGTAGGTAGCAACTATCTACCCAGGTGCGTCAAACTGCTCTTTTAGTAAATGCTAGGGTTACCATTTGATACGAGTTTGAATATCGATAATTGTCACGCATGTGCAATCCATTATTAATAGATAAATATTGATAGTTGATCTGGGAAAACTGAATGGGTTATCGATTGATATACGTATCAATAACCAAACAGAAACCCTAGTTACATGTAGCAATCTTAATTTTTGCTGAAGAAAGCCTAAATAAATATACACTGTATGTATTATCCATACAAGTTCACAGCAATATCATAGTTTTGTTTAGTTCATCTACCAGATGGATGGCCTATTATTGTTATTAATTATTATGTATACTATTACTATTAGTATTATTTGTTATTATTTTGAAAGATTTTGGAGCTAAATGTACAGGTAAATCACTCCAGTCTTCCGTACGTGTTAATGAAGATAAAATAAATACCAGGCTTGCTCAATTGCACAAATAAAATACGCTATTGTTCAATTTTATATAAAATTAAAGCATTGTGTAATGTAATGCCTACGTTCAGCTTTACCATTCATTCAATTGACTGAGAAACTCTATGTAACATACATCACAGAACTTAGCAAGTAAAATTAGGCAACAAGGATTTTTGAAGTTAGTTTCTTTTAACAGTAGGCGCCATCGACACAAATCTCGAGGTCTAGGTCTTAAAAAAGCCTACACTACAACGTTGACGCTACCAACACAAATCTCGAGGTCTGGGTCTTAAAATAGCCTACACTACAACGTTGACGATGAAACAAATATACCAGTGCAAAGTAAAGCCATTTGAAAGTCTCGAATTGAGGTAATGGAAAGTGACAGTGTGATCATTGATTTATAGGTATTAGGTAACGTTCGTTAGACACTTGGGACATATCACCATCTGATGCATTAAGCTACATTAGGTAGTGATAAGATATATGTCACTATATTATACCTAGGCTACTGCATTTTAAATTATAATTTATTTTGTATTGTATAATTTAAATAACTTGTTTGTGTTAAATTATGTAACTTAGATTTATTTTATTGATTTAACATTTTTATTTTATACGATTAATGAATACATAATGTAATACTAGGCAAGATTTTTGTGGAATGCTTGTTACATACCCGTAGTGCTATATTATTTTATTAGCCCAATGTGTCAACAAATATTTTCGTACCGTGCAAATGTATTTAGAATAACATTAGGGATTAGGTCTATGTAAATGTATGAATACAATACTGTTTGGCATACCGGTACAAACCATTCACCAAATACACGGCTGGAGAAGAGAGACAATGCTATTAGTAAGCGACTTTAAGTTGCAATGTCATTCCGGACCAACGGGCTCGAAATTTGCCGTAATTGACTTAGATTTACGGTACTCTTGTTTGTTTGTTGTATAACTTCCTGTAATTGTTGGTGTAAATGTGATATAAAACAGACTTTGAAAATTGAAATATATGCAAATAATGTAGACACATACAATTTATCTGTTAGATTTTTTCAAAAACCTGAAACTTGTATTCTATTCCATTTTCTTCCTGCTTTTCGGTTGGCACACTTGTATCCCTGCAAAAAAAAAACACAGAAATAACTTACTCTCCTGCATAGGTAGGTACTGTAGGCCTACATGTAATTGCTCTAACAAGTTCCACACATAGCACATTGCAGGTTGCAGAACAATGCATCTCCTATCAGCGTAGTAGCAGGCCTATGTCAGAGTTTGGTAGGAATGGAACTGTACAGTTCCAGTTCCAGGAACTAGGCCTACTTCCTTTTTCCAGACAGGAACAAAGGAATACCATAGTTCCAATTTTCCAGGAACTGTACTTATTTTCATAAGTTCCTTTTATATAACTTGGCTGTACAAATTTAAGGGATGAAAGAGCCAAATCATAGTTTACTTACAAGATGAAGGGATTGTAAAATACTCATTTTTCCTGGAAAGAAAATCTAAAATTCACCTCTACTGTTCTAAATTTCTTGTCAACCCCCCATTCCCACACTCAGTGATCAACCCCCATCCTCCGTGAGTTTCTCGCCATCATTAGTAGCATTGCCAGCTAAACTTCATTCTTTTCAATACAATCTGAATCATCCTTTAATTTTGAATGATCTTTTGGTTTGTTGCGTCGTGTCGATGAGGCACTGCTCCACGTTTTGCAACCAACATGGGTGGTGAACACGACAACGCAACAACCCAAAGATCATTCGAAATTGATCCACAGGTTGTGAAAGCCTGCAAACTCATCCATATATTATATTCTATTCGTCCAAATCTCAACCATATATTTTATGCATTCTTTGCAAATACTCGGTTTTAAGCAGAAATTCAGATATCTACTAATCATTGACCCTCTCGAGAAGATCTAAAGAAAAATGGTTACCTATTGCCAAAAAAAGGAACTTTTTAGGAACAAAGTTCCATTTGGAAAGGAACTTAGGAATACCCTAGTTCCTTTTATTTTAGAGGAACTTGGAACTGGAAAGAGTTCCTTTTTATGAGGAACTTACCCAACACTGGCCTACGTGCAAGGTCATAGAGGGAAAACATATTGACATGACACATTGTATTGATTTTATTGCTCAGGTAAAACTCCCAAACGTGGAATTGATTTACTGTGTTATAGGCGCCATGCAGTCTTCCCACTGTACAGATAGAACTCGGCCAACAATAACTGTAATATTGGTCTAACTTTTAAAAATCAACTTATAATAAAATTTCCTCAATTTTGTGTTTTATATGAAGTTTTTAAAAATTACCTATATGAAAAGGGTTTTATAAAAAAATGGCAAACTTCTGAAAAACAGAAAATTTACCTGAACAGTTTACAAATTTAAAAAAATTATAATATGCAAAAAGTACATCACATTTAAGCTCTTGCATTCCAGGGGAGAGGCTTCGAGCCACACGATCATTCCCCAAAAAAGACAAACTGATAGTGATCTAATATAAACGTTCATCGACAAAAAGGCCTGATGTGGGATAGGGAAATACTAGAAATACCAATTCAGTGCAAGATGACAACTATTTAAGTTATTTCATACTGAGCCTTACTTACGCGGTGAAAAGTGGAAACCTGAACTATGGCGGCGGTAGTTGAGCGGAATTGAGACGAGTACCCAACCACTCACTTCATTACCCCGTTATTGTCATCGGGCAGGTAGTGGTACCTGAGTAGGCCCCTACCTCCCTACCTGCATTACTGTTCGTAGTATCGGTTTCTATGAATACATACGTTATTAGTTTGAAGTTGGAGTCTATCGCAGGAAAGAATGTGTCGCATTCAAATTGTTTCAGTATGGACGTCAGGTAGATGCGGTGGCAATGAGACGACTCCATGGCGCTCTGAGGAGAGAAGAACACAATCAATTTTGTTTTATTTGCGTGTCATATAATTTACAGTGTATTTATTTACAGTCGTTGGTCTTGTGTTGGCTCGTTGGTCTTGTTGTGTGGCTCGTTGGTCTTGTTAGCGTATCTGCTTCCAATGCAGAAGGTCCAGGGTTCGATTCCCGTTAAAGTCAGAAGTTTTTTAACTTCTGATTTGGACTTAAGTCCATCAGTTCTTGTCTTAGGAGTTTGTAAACGGTGACTTTGGAGCCGTCCTAGCAACGAAGCACATAATAAATTTCAGAGTTGTTCTGAATCGGCCTTGTTGATTCTGGAGTTGATTTGCGGGTGTTCGCACTGTCCATACCACTGATTGCTATATTTCGTATTAAAAATATCGATCTTTGGTTGGTTATCGCTCACTCGTCGATTGCGTCGGGGTCTGCAGGGTTGGCTTGGTCGCTTTGATTTAAAGTCCCCCACTGAAAATCAGTTATATAACTGAGTGGGTAGACTCTAAATAAAATTTATTTATTTATTTATTGTAGGCTAGATTAGCAGTCGGTGGTCCACTTCCGTGACAATTAGAAGCCATCTTGAAATTCCAGTTTACATGTTAATCAAATGGGAGCGATTTGTAGCACAAATAGTTCTCAAGATTGCCGCCAGGTTGACAGGTAAGCATTCCAGCCTTTAAACTAAATGATTACTAAATTCCCTTATGCAATAACTTCGTTTAAAACTAAATGATTACTAAATTCCCTTATGCAATAACTTTGTATTGTTTCTGTTTGTTCAATACCATGCTCCACAAGCTAAAACCATATCAAACAATCCCGTAAAATACTTTATTGCATTAAAAAAGCATCAATTAAAACGTCAAATCGCCATCTTGAAATGGGCCGATTGACTCTTCAATTTGTTACGCTCGCGCCTGTGCGGAGGTATATGAGACTGCTAATCTAGCCTACAATAGGGGTTCAATATCAATGGTATCAACAAAAGTTAAAAATAAGACCTTTCACCTAATATTAAAACAAAATTGAAAATACACTAGGAAAACGCTTAAGTCCCGCCGCGTTGTTGGATGAGCGTAATTGGTGCATTGAGCTACCATGTGTTATATGGATTTTCTGTTGTTCTGTGAAAAAATCATTACTTAGTTGAAGATTTTTTTAAAATTATTTAAATTTAATGAAAAATAAACTTTAATCTTTAATTTTTTTAATTAATCATAATTTAAAAAAGAAAAAAAATCGTAAATTTTCGATTTTTATAAGAAATAATTTTTCGATTGCGCTCAAATTTTACAAGAATATCTTAATTCATAAAATTATGGTTCTGTGAAAAAATCATCAAAATCGGATAAAGCATGTAGGTGTTTTAAGTCGAAGAAAGTTTTAAAAAATCGAAAAAAAATCGTACAATTGCGATTTTGATGAGAAATAATTTTCCGATTGTGCTCAAAAACGTGGCAGTTCTAAGTTCAGAGATTTCGAAGACCTCCATAAAATTTCATCGCAATCGGATTATCGGTTTAGCCGGAATCGTGATAACAAACAGACAAAAATACAGAAAAAAAAAAAAAAAATCCGGATTTTTTTCTCCAGTGTAGTGAAATGGAATCTTCGCTCCCTCGCTACGCTCGCTACGCTCATCCAACAATACAAATATACATTACATCAATTATAAATTACAGTATACTGATGCCTTTGTAAAACCGGTATAGCTGCTCCATCGGAAGTTTGCAGATGGTGATGTCATCGGCGGGCTAGTTCTAACCAATCAGTGGCCTCTAATTTAAAATACTGATTGCTCATTGGCCTGCCCGACCCTGCCAATGCTGCTAGCATCTGCATTCTCAATAGAGCAGCTATACTATTGGGCAATAAAGTTAAACATAGATGGCAGTCGTGTCGTTTCAAAATCCTCACGAAAATAGTTCCAGCCTAACCACCAGAGCGCATGTCGTCTTTTTTTGTTCCCCAATACTAATCAATCCAGTTATCAACTAGCTTGGCATTGAGGTAGGGTAGGACAATTTGATTCATCATTAACATTATGCAATTTAAAAAAGTAACGTGAACGGCAGTACTTATACAGATGCATAGCACAACACACAACCACAAGAAATACAAACATTAGGGCAAGCAAGACAGCATAGGGAAATACATACAATATTAGAGACAAATAAATAACTGAATGCAAATCACTATTACAGGTTGTATAGTGTGCTGTATAAAACAAACCACACACGCTGTAGGTGGGGCTACAGGTACACTAGGGTTGACCGATAAGGGCACAGATTTCCATGTTCTACCTTGCTACAAACAAATGCAAATTACTTCTCAACCCAGACACTGAATCCTCTTTAAAAATACACTGTAGCTGTGTAAATGTATATTTATTAGCCTCTTTAAACTTCTACAGGTATACAAGGTACATACAAGTTACAAAATACATAGAATATTTTGATTGTCATTGTTGGGTCACAGGTTAATGTTATACAGTATTAGTATTACATACACCTATACAAATATTTTAATCTTATTCTTAAATTTGCACTATGTATATTGAATTTCCACGAGCAATATGGACAGCATTTCTAGAGCTCTATTATACACATATTTACATAGTATAGGGAATATACCTTAACCTTTTTTACACTCCACTACATTAAGGACTTCATTCTGAATACGTTTATCATATTTTTTTACTATTTAGTATTTACTATTTAGATAAGATTTTCATCTATAAAAGTAAGCTGAAAGTTGCACCAATAATAATGGCGGGAAAAACGAGCCACTACGTCACTATATGGTATTGTTGCGAATCGGCCAATGAGGTAATGCCCAACAGTGATATTAACTGTGTAATCTAGAAGGCGGTAGTTTATTCATTGGTCCAAAGACATTAAACAACTTTGCCCATTGGTCAACAATGCTCTAGCGGGCTCTAGACCTAGATCTTGACGTCACGTGCTGTTTGCGCGGGAAATAAAATACCACAAACTTTGAGCCTCGATAGAAATTAAAATATTTACTTTAAATTGCTTTTAATTGCAGTAATGGCGTTTTCAAGTGGTTTTCTATCCATTTCTTATACCCACATCAATATTTGGACTTGATGTATATTCCCTATTCTAAAGTATGCACTTGATACTAATATTAATATAGGCTACTTTCATTAACAATATGTAAACAGTATACCTTTTTTAAAGCTATCCTACAATGTTATGAAGTCTTGTAGTTGTATGCTATAGTACGTAACATTCCTTTTGTAGCATACTTTTAATTTTTAATTTGAACTTTGTGTGTTTGTACGAGGCTGGATACAGATGCACGCGCCGAGACAAACCACACCACTCTCTCTCTGCTCTGTGTCAGTCACTTCTTTGGTCACTGGAGGGATTGAGAATTACAAACATGTCCACATAATATCAATTAGATGACCCATCCATAAAATTTTAAAATACAAAATCAAACAAAGTATTAACTATTGAATTATGAGAAAAACCTTGCACTCTCATGGTTTCTCAAGACATACAATAGTAAATTAGTATTACATATAAACAAGCCTAGTGGGCCGCCTATTTACTGTCCACACACCAAGTACCACTTTCAATAAACTAATAAACTACGAGGGCTGAGAAGAGAGCTCTTGCAAGATCAGGAAATTTTCTGGTTTAGGTAATTAATTACTCTAGAGGCTATATAGATTGGAGAAGGGTTGACAGGTTGTGAAAGCAAAGAGAACATACAGCCCAGCCTGAAGGGCTGGGAGCAACAAAACTTTTCACCTGCTGATGACAACTGAATCTTATTTAAAGTTGTCACCTTAATCCACGACTCGTTTCGTCCTTCAAGAACTTATCAGGCGGATGGTGGCCACTAAAAATCAGCTAACTACTGTACATTCAAACAAAACTCACACGACACATAACCAAACCTGTGGTAGGGATGTGGTGGATGTGGGGGATTTGCAAGAAGCAAATTCTGCATGCATGTTGTCATTATCAGCAAGGTTACTTCACACACCATTCATACTGAGCCACACCGTCAGCACAACCAGTAAGGGGGCTTCCCTCCCAAGTCTAGTGCTCGGGAGACAAAACATCCATGACTCACCCTGTATTTAAACCAGGACCCTTGGCAGCAAGAGAAAAGCTGCCCCTTCTGTTGTTGCTGGGAGAGGGTGCCTCTTCATTTATAATAAGAGGGGTTAGAGATCGGAATGGTGGAAAGTCACAAAACAGCACAACCAGTGAGGGGGTTTCCCTCCTCCCCTACACTCTGGTGCTTGGGTGACAAAACCATGTCTTATTGTCTTACCCTTCCACACTTAGAAATGTAGGCTATATATAAGTTACAAATTTAAATTTACCTTGGATTATACAAGTGTTTTAATAAAGTTGTTCTTATGTCAAGTGCCGAGCAGGTAGTCGTACCTTGTAAACGGAGCTCCCTCCAATCACCCATACTTTTTCAACAAAGTCCCTCAACGGTGCGTTGTTGAGCTTCTCAATGGCTTCGTCCAGCGAGTGACACACAATCGCATCGTCTCCGAGGTGCCTGCAAAACCAGCATAAGTAGCGGTCTACAACACAAACTATGAATGAAGGAAACACATGGGGACGTATGCCCTTGTTGTAGGACAGGAGGTGACAATACCTTCTGAATCTTAAGGCAGTGGAAGATAAACAAGTAACTTGCGGTTATTAGCAGTGGCGTAATTACAGCTCCAGGGCCCCCCCGCAGCCGCAGCCCCTTAAGGCGCGTACACGATCTTGCAGCGGTTTTCACACAATGCAGTGAAATTTGTGGTGATCTGGTGGACGTGATTTCCACTTATTTTAACTTTCATGAATTGACTATCTTTGTCTGTTTATTCCCCTTCTAACAGGTTGATGTTAAATTATGAGTAAGAGAATACAACATAAAATCAAAGCAGTTGGGATATATTTCACAATTAACACTGTTTAGAGGTTATGGTTGGTGTGCTGCACTTCACGAAAGTCGTTCCTGATTGGCTGACAAAAGCAACGCACTGCAAGGTCGTGAATGCGTCTTTAGTTACGCCACTGGTTATTTAGCCTACATTTGCCAATTGTCATGAATGCAGTACTACAGGTAGACTATATTTCTAATACAACTTAGGTAATTTACATAAAACTCATTGACTTTAGGCAACACGTTGGCTGTAAAATAATACTTTCTCTAAGATCTAAGCGTGTCAAATAAATGTATAAATTAATTAAACAAACACATGATATTTAAAACACAAATGTCGACAAATTGAAAGGTTTTCAATGGCAGGGAAAATGGGAGTTTCTTATTGTTATGCAGTGGACTCTGTACGTAATGATGATTAATCAATACCAATTGTGAATAAAATAGTGTAGGCCTACAATAACTTATGATAGTTGCAGGCAAGGAACACATTAAGTAATTTATTTATTTATTCATAGTCAATAGATGCTTTCTTCTTTCTTCTCCAGCAGGCCTAACAAAACAAAATATCTCTTCTGAAAACAAATAGAATAGAATATTTATTACGGTTCAATTTTTACATTTTGATGACAATAATAGTAGGGCTACCTAGTAGTAGCCATGCCATGTTTTAAAAGGGAGCTTTTCTCCTCCCTTTAGAGTTAGACAGCACTTTTGTTGTGTCAAAGCTCATACTTTCTCTCATACCGGTACTCTCCTTTAGACGAGCGGTATAGGTGGATCCAGTAAAGGTGGCGGTCACCGAGGGATCGCAGCACTGTCGCCCACGCACTATAGCCACAGGATCGGCAAAAAGGAAAGAAAATAACGGTCTCTTAAACTGCTTTCGAAGTAAAACACGACTATTTTAAAGCCACGCCTAATATATCTTAAAAATAAAGTATTTATGAAGTGTACAAATAAAATCATGACATTTTGATGCTCCTAAACATTGACATCACATCTGGCGAGGTTGGCATTATAAACAGCTGGAACTTTGGACACACGATTTCCAACAAGGCAAAAAAAAAAACACTTTCGTAACCATGATTACTTAAAATCATTATTTCGTTAAATTACTGACTCTGTGGGACAAACGGTACTTCATTCACAGCTTATAAAATGTTGATATGTGATAACATGACCAAATACGGTAGGCCCTACTTAATGTCAGTTGTGTGTAAATTGTCAACGTTGGAGTGTGTGCTCTCGCTTGACCTTGACGAGCGCCAGGTTATCTGGTTCCACCTATATAAAGGTCCAATAACTACGTACATGTTCTTATCAGTAGTTAACACAATGTTGATCCGACCAGCCAAAGGCTTGTACTTTGGGGGAATCGACATCCATGTTTTACGACCCATTATGACGGCGTTTTTCTTGTCTGGTGATAGGGTAGATACTGTCATTCGAGTAAAGTAGGCCATCTCATTCCTAAAGAAATGAAAACATATTCAAGACGTTGTCAAGCAATAGGTAGCCTATGGCAACTGAGCAGTGAGGATAGAGCTAGGGTCTGCAAAACATACTTTAGACGCCAAGGCAGTTCGCCATTTACACCAATTCCCAAATTTTCGCACGCAGCTGCTATGAGATTTAGTTTAGGATGCATCTCAATCTGATCTGTAACAAAAATTAAATTTTTCTGTAGCTATTGGTTAGCCTACTGTTATGCGAGATGAAAAACTGTGCTAAAACAAATGTTTAGTCCTATAGCAGGGGTGCACAGTCAAGACTCCCTGCAATGAATGTGAATGTTGCACTTATAGGCTTACTGCATAAATAGGCCTACCCATTCCAATAGTCCACTGCATACCACTCCTATTTAGTAGGCTACAATACCGGTATACTTGCTCCAACGAAAGAATGCAGATGCTTGGTAGTGGTGGGGGTAGAATGAATGCGCAGTAAATGGAATGTCGCCTTTGTGTATGAAAGAGAAATATCTTTTACCAATGCAAGCAAAAATTATCTGAGCTAGATCACAGAGTTCCTCCGTGTGCAAAATCCACGTTGAGCTAGCGTGAATAGAATTGACAAAGTTGTTATTGTTGGGAAAACAATTTTGAGCCACCTGCATTCTTTCGTTGGGACCACTATAAGCTAGCCTAGACAGACAGGAAGCCTACGCTGTACAATGCAAACGTAAGCCTACATGCTAGTGCTACAGGAACATACTAAAGTTCTAGCTATAGTGTTGAAGGACCTGTAGGCCTCCATCTTTGGATTGTAAGTAGTTTAAGTACAGTGTATATCTACCAAGGTAGGCCAAGGTCTATATGCCTAGACCTACTTGAAGCTTTCCTAGATTGTAGGCCTATTCAAATGTCCTAGTCTTAATCGAAGAAACGAACAACAAAAAGAGGATGTTGTTGCCCATTTCATTAGTAGCTAGAAGTTTAGACAGGCTGTAGCTCAAGTGGTAGGGGCCTAGGCCTAGGCTAGTACCAAATTTGCCTTGAACCTATGAGGCTTAAGGCTTAGACCTATGGATGGCCCTCAAAATTATTACAATCCTGGACTAGCCATAAGCCAAAACAACATTTGTATTAGAAGTAGGTCTACCTAGGTACGGCTAGGCGTAGAACTAGATTTAGACTAGGCCCTAGTAGTAGCCTTAGCCCTAGGCCTAGTACCTAGGATGGAATAGGCCTAGCCTAGACCTAGGGCCTTGCCCTACTGTCCCTAGGATCCTAGCCTATGCTAGGGACTAACTTATAGGCCTAATAGTAATATTGATGCTTATCATCATCCTACAAAATGCAGGCTAGACCTAAGCCTTTGTGTAGGTCTAGGTAGGCATGCCGTGAGAAATATCCCTTTCCCCACAAGAGCCCACCGGGGCACCGGCGGCGGCAGCGTCGTGAAAATGCCTCTAGAAAAGGATTCAGTCGGGTGAGGTTAGGGCTAGGCCTAGGGCCTATTATTATTTTGTAGGCCCTATAGCAGTGCGAATTTAAATGCATTGTAATTATAATAACTTACAACTTACACAGGTCTTAAACGTAATACCACAAAACACACTTCACGAAATAAGCCACAACAGGTGGTTTGGTTAGGGTAGGTAGACCTACCTCGGGCACAGCGTCGTCTTCTCGCGTTTGAAAGCAACACTGGAAACGGAAGTGGAGACAAGTGGGCGTGCACAACCACGTGCAAACCCAAGCGCGGTAGTTTGAAATCAAGTTTCAAAGTTCAATTTACTATCATTCAATTCAGTACATTCAACAAATAAAACATTACAAGGTAAAAATACCGAGCGCCTCACCCAAAAATACACCATCAAAAACACTAATTTTGCCTAAAAGTAGATCACTTTGGCCCACCCGCTTCGCGCCCTCCCCACTAACCTAGTTTTGGGTGAGGCGCTATATACGGCATAATTACCCAGTACAGTTGTCATTATAAAAATACCGGCAGTGGTAGCTCAAGAATGAGACTGACTCAGGTGGTCCTGGGTTCAAATCCAACCACCGGCAGTCCAGACTGATTTTTCCCCCGAGGTTTTCTTCATTCTAATGCGAATGCAAGGTTGGGCCCAATAAAACAACACACTATTAGTGTGACGTCACGGCCCCATTATAAACCACTGCCCGACTCCAAACAGTTGTAGATAAATAACTAAAATAATTAAATTTGTATTTAGAGTTTACCCACTCAGTCATATAACTGATTTTCAGTGGGGGACCAAAAACCAAAGTGACCAAGCCAGCCCTGTAGGCCCCGACGCAATCGACGAGTGAGCGATAACCAACCAAAGATAAATATTTTTAATAGGAAATATAGCAATCAGTGGTATGATGGACAGTGCGAACTCCCGCGGATCAACGCCAGAATCAACAAGGCCGATTCAAAACAACTTTAAATTTATTATGTGCCTCGTTGCTAGGACGGTTCCAAAGTCACCGTTTACAAATAAAAAACTTCTGACTTGAGCGAGAATCGAACCCTGGACCTTCTGCAGCAGAGCACGCAGAGATGCTAACCACAAGACCAACGAGCCACACTACGGCTATGTGATTGGTCGAGGCCGGCAAGTGATGGGCTCGGATTGGTCAAGTTTGTTTGGAGTCGGCTCTGACGTCACCACTAATAGTGTCCATACAATACAAGGATCTTGGAATTCTGGAATGTCTTTTTTTATATAGAATAGACGGGGAGATTGCCAGGCATACAGGTATTGCAGAAAGTTTCTTCCAGTTAGTGAGGAAACTGTTTTGGAAAAAATATAAATATAAAATATACAATTTACAAAGTAGCTATATTTTGTGCCGGTACTCATGAAAGGTGCAGTAACTTGGCCAATTGGAGGTAAAAAAGAAAGACAAATTCAAGAGGTGGAAATGAAATTTGTAAGGAGTGTGGTGGGAGTTAGGAATATTGATAAGGTGAGGAGCACAAAGATAAGGAAGGATTAATTGGTAGCTAGGGAAAGAAAGGCTACTGCGGTTTGGTACACATGAAGAGGATGCAGGAGGACAGGATTCCGAAGATGCAATATGAACCAGATGCAGGAAACAGTTTAACCAGGAATGAAGGTCGGAACTCGGAAGAAAGAAAAATATCGCACAAACTGGTGAAGGTCCCGTGGAAGAAGGAAGTGAAGTGAAGAAGATAATACAGAGGAAGATAAAGATTATGTGGGGGAAGTGTCAGGCAAGGCTAGCTGGCTTTGATAAGCCCGGGGAGCCAAAGATGTGGTGCGGTCCTCCCTCCCCCTACCCGACTTCATTGTTGGATACAGGGTTGGATGTTGTTACTATTTCTAGAAGTAAAATGTAAGAATTAGATGCGCAGTATAATCTTTGCTTCTAAATTCAAAGCAACACATTCGGACAAAAGTTCTCTAAAACGTAACGTCTGCTCTTGAGACAGAAGTATGATCTGATGGTATAGGAGGTGCTTACCTTAATTCTATATCGGACGCTGCTTGAGGAACATTTCCTCTCACAAATAACGTGTCAGTTGCTGTTGAACTGTGTCATGTCTTCAAGATGAAGAAGAAATGTGTTAACTATCTTGAATCCGATCGTATACAACTCCCGCAGATGTGGTTTATGAGCAGTAGCTAGTTCATGCCACATCAACATGTAGGTACCTGGTCCAAGACCAATTGCTTTTGGTGTAGTGGCCACCATCCGCCTGATGAGTCCCAGAACGACATCGTGGATTAAGGTAACAAACAACTTTAAATTAGCTGCAGTCGTCATCAGCAAGTGAAAAGTGTTGTTGCCCCCAGTTCTTTGTTCTTTTCCAACCTGACAACTCTTCTCTCTCTATTAATAAGTAAAACTTCATTGGTCAAAGGTTTTGGATAATGGATAACATGCATCAACCCTTTACAGCCAGTCACCGCCGTAACCAGGGGTTGGTAACCCGGGTAAAAAATCTGGAGTAGAGTAGAATATAATAAAAGTTTGCAATCACAACAATCATCACTGATGATTGTTAATTGGCGTTAATTGGACTGATGATTCATCAGTCATCACTAATCAGTCACCACTAACAAAATGTTGTAAAAAGATGCCTAAAACTCATTAAAAAGGTTATCTATCACACTCTTAAGAATCTAAAATAAATCCGGGGCAGTGTGTCCCAGACCCACATTAGATGGGGGCCTGCATTGGACATGTCGTGTACTTTACTCAGTTATGGCCTTGCAGCAGTGTTGGGGCGAGAACTTTTCAATGAACTTACTCATTTTTTAAATGGTGAACTTGAACTTTTAAAAGTTCTTTTTGAGTAAGAACTTTTCACTTTTAGAAAGTTCATTTAAAAGTTCTCTTCGTGTGTCGAGCAGCCGTCTTAACGCTTTGACACATAACGAGGAATCACTTTTTATCGTAGCCATATGCTAACGCAGTTCAGCTGATTTTGACAAGGTTACGACAACCAAATTACCGTATTGTGCCGAATATAGGACGACCCTGAATATAAGCCGACCCCCTAACTTTTCTTGTTGAAATATTAAAAAACATGCAAATATTAGCTGGCAAGGGACTTTGAGACTTAAAATAATGTAAAACGGGTAGGCTTATATTCAGGACAATACGGTACTTTGTTTATTTTCGGGAGACTCTGACGGTCAGTCGTCAGTCTAACCCTCGCCCAAAAGCCTTCGTGTTGGTGCCTGTGATACTGCTAAATGCTAATTGATTGGACACGAGATACGTTATCAAGGCACGGCATCTGTACTGAATAGGCTAGGGCAGAAGGGGAGAAGAAAATAATATTCACATTTGTCATACATCACATCGAACCATAATAAAATGGTCCTTTCGGAAGCTCCTATTCTTTTTACAATGGTTAGTCCACAAGACCAACGAGCCAAACATAAAAAAACTTAGTTCATATTTTAGATCTAAACTTTTAGAAAGTTCATTTTAAAAGAGAACTTCCCCAACACTGGCCTGCAGCCAGGTACTAATGACTGACAGAAGAAAAGATTTGGGTTCTAGGGGATGTTTCATGGATTCCAGGGCTAGATAGCCTACAATCCCTACATCAACATTATGAGTTATGACAAAAGAGTTTCAGTGCTTGACGAATCCTTTACTGTTTCAGTAGAAGGAATAATAGTAATATAGTACAATGTGCAGTGTATTCATTGATAAATAGAAATACACTCAAAGTAAAAAATAAAAAGTGAATAGATGTATTTACACACTAATAATTAGTATTGTATAACGTACATACGTATAATACGTAAGTTATAATTGTTAGAAAGAAATATGTAGTACGATACTACAGAATATTTACTATGCCTATAACGATTTAGGTATTCGATCTAACAGTTTAACGTAATCTCACTAATATCGTCCAAAATAGAATAAGATTATCACGTTTTCAGTCTCGGGTATAACAGAAGTGATACGAGTAACAAAATCATTGCACCAGAACCCAAGTACGCAATATAGTGTATAAAAACCACACATAAAAAGAGTCAGTCTCACTAAATAGTGTGTTCAATACTGAGGTGCGTATTGCTAGTTGTTAGTTAGGTACAGAAGAGCGGTTGCAGTTTCCCCTTGGGACGCGTCATAGGCCTCGTCGGCTTCTCTCGACGTCGTGATCGTCATGATGCCGGTATCCAGATGTCCCTCCTACAAGCAGACAGAGTAAAATAGTAATAAAACGGCAACAAATGGTCTCAATTGACAATGTCAATTGTAACTTGGTTTCCTGGAAATATTTGCCAAACATATGCTCAGTTTGGTTAAGTCTGGAAACACTCTCAATTGATAATATACCATCTGGAAATTAACAAAATCCAACTCGAACAGAGATGGATTAATTTCTGGGTTGTATTAGATTCTATTTTATTATATCCAATTTGATCCAATGCAGTTTTTTTTTCCTGTATTTTTGTCTGTTTGTAAGATTCCGCAACAACTCCATTGTAATTTTGAGACTTCGATCTAACAGACTGCACCAAGTTATTTGAGGCAATCGAAAATTAGTTTCAGAAATCGAAGTTTACGGTTTTTATCTTATTATTTTAACAATTCTATTCACTCATAACACTACATGTATTATCCTATTAAGAGTAACTAGATTTTTTTATTCGCCTTAATTTTATGAATTAGTTATATGATCGTGTAAAATTTGGCGCATCAATAAGTATTTGTTATGAAAATAGAATGTTTACTCTTTTGGTTATCATGATTTAAAATTACGAAGTTAAGCAGAAAAATAGATAAAGAATGGAAAGTTCAATTTTTGTATTGGAAATGAACTGATTAGTTGGCTCAATTGATTAAAAAAATCATGACTGAGAATTAAATTTTATCACAACTCAACACGAGGAAAATCTGCGATTAAACATATGGACGTGTCCAATGCACCAATTACGCTCATCCAACAACGCGGCGGGACTTAAGCGTTTTCCTAGTATTTGTAGACTACATAGTCAGGTAGACCAAGTTAAATAATTAGGTAATTTGTAAATTAGGATTAGATATGCATAGGTGATACATTAATTTAATTTAAATTCCAATTTTAAAATTCAAAGTAGGATTTTTAGGAATCCATGGTATTTGAATTAAAGAGTAACAGTATTTTTTTATTTTCCTTCTTTGATAATAAGATTATATGACTGAAAAGTGAATGGGATAGAATTGATAGATTGAAGGGGAAAGAAGGAAGGAGACGACAGGGGAGACCAAGGAAGAGATTGAAAGAAGAAGAAGACTTAGAGGCTAGAGGAGAGAGAAGAGAGCTGGAAAGATGTGGAAGAGATACATTATTATTGTAGGAGGATAGAGAAAAGTGAAGCTGGACCTGCCAGAAGCGGGACAAGGCGATGGATAGGCCTCATGATGATGATTAAAAATTAAAACATGAAGCTCGAGACAATTGAAACGTTATGAGACCACTCACCACGAGCGCCATCGTGGCTGGAGTGTCAAACACTAGGTGACCGGTGTCCGGCATCACCACGGCCTCCCCTTGGAAGCTGGAGCCCGGCATTGCGTGGTGACCCTTGGTGGTGACCACGGCAACCGTGTCGTGCTTAATGTCGGACACAGGCAACACCAGACTGTCGGGGTTCGCCTCCGGTCTGCAATCATTACACGGGCTTTCAATACACAGGGGAGGAGACATGACAAGGTCGGCCCCACGTGGTGACCCTTGGTGGTGACCACGGCAACTGTGTCGTGCTTAATGTCGGACACAGGCAACACCAGACTGTCGGGGTCAGCCTCCGGTCTGCAATCATTACACGGGCTTTCAATACACAGGGGAGGAGACTTATGACGAGGTCGCACTGTGTGGTGAGTTATTATTATTATTATTATAGATGGTTTGGACATATGAAAAGGATGGGCAGGGAGAGATTCCAAGACGAGAATTTGAAGCGGCGAGGAGGGGAAAAGAAGAGTAGGAAGCCAAGAGAAAAATGGGAAAGATTAATTCAAGAAGACGTTGGAAAACGGAATGAAGTGTGGGAGCATGTGCAAGAGTAAAGCTGTGGGAGGACAGAAGAGAGTGGAGTAAATTGGTGGAGAAGAAGGAGTTGGATGATGTGGAAGAAACACTAAGTCTGGCAAGCTTAGTATCTACAGTTTCATGCCCTTGATAATGGTGGAAAACCACCACTCAACCCGACATAGTTGGAACTGAGTTATGATGATTATTATTATTATTATTATTAATTACGTATTCTTACCCTAACTTCAACTCTAATTCAAACAGCTGCAACTTTTGTCCATTCCAACCCTAAGCTTTTCCCACCAATTTGACCAATCACAGTCACAACACAAGAAATGTAGCCAATATTTTCATCCCGTCGTTTGGACATTCATTTTATAAAAGTAGTCCACAGTTCCTTTGCCGCATTCTCTACAATAATCTCCCACATGATATCAAAAATTCCAAATCATTCAAGTTTGACCTTAAGAAGTATTTGCTAGAAAAATCTTTTTATTCTCTAGACGAATTCCTAAATCCCTCCACTTAGAGTTTTACCATATTGAAATTTATAATTGTTATTGTATTCTTTTGAATTTGTATTTGTTATCTGTTAATTGTTATTTGTTATTTGTCATCTGTTATTTGTTATTTGTGATATGTAACGGTTAGGCATATGTATGTATATCCGATATGTGTACCATGTACATGTCCATGGATTCAATAAATAAATAAATATCATTGCTGGGACTATGCACAGCGTGTTTCAGAAAGTGGCTACCAGTTCCAACTATATCCGAGTCTGCCATACAGTCACATCGAGCGAACCTACCGGTGAGTCCTCAAGTGTCTGTTGCGAATGTACTTGGTGTTGAACTTCTTGCCGCAAACCTTGCACGGGAAGCGGCCCGGGTTCTTGTGCATATTGGCTATGTGCCTGCGCTGGGTGTTCATCATCTTGAAAGTCGCTCCGCATATGTCACATAGGTAGGGGCGGTCTGGATTGTGCGATATCTGAAAACAACCACCCTACATTTCATTAAACCTGTATCACCGTGTGTCTCGCTATCTTTATTTACGCAACAATCTTAACACTAATAATTACAGTAGCCATCATGGAATAAGAAATGCTAAATGATTAACTTTTTGTACTGATTTGCAGACCTGTTTTTTTATAGTAGTGAAATTACAAGTTCAAACTGGGGTTTCTAGCCGAGTATATATATCCAAACTGCATTAGCAAATTAAATTAGGTAAAAGAATTTTGTATGCACATACGAACTTAGTCTGGATAGGCTTGTAGTGCCAGATAGAATTGTAAAGCTACGCCCCATGTCAGCTTATTAAACATCTGCATCTACAATTCGAGCTACAACCTTTATCCATTATCGTCCGTCTGTTTTGGGGAATGGTCGATACACATCCACATTCACAAATTAATCCACTTCATCACACTATTCATGGAAAGTTGGATTCAATTAGCCTCCCTATAGCTTTCTTGAGGCATGTAGAGTAAATTTGACAAATTGTAATTTAAAATGCACAGTCAACTCTTGAAGTTGGAAGTAGGGGTGTAAATTAATTTCCAAACACTATTAACACAGCTTTAGGTTAGGCCCAATGATATTTAAAGGGGCTAAAAACCCCAAAAATTATTTTTTACCACGTGATCTATAGAGCACAATACTACACTTAAATGACCGTTTAAAAAATTATATCTTGCAACTGTGATTTAACACAATTTTTTTAATTTTTTTGATCCAGAAATTGGCAAAAATTGGTGTTTTGGAAAATTTCCTAAATCGGCTTTAACCTGCTTCTTTTTTGGTCCACATAGGCCTAGATACTAGAGCATAGTACCAATCTAAAATGCTCCTTTATAACATCGTGTCTTGAAACTGTGCCCAAATATACCCTCAAACACGCAAAAATATGCATTCCAAAATCACACCCCATATCTTAGTAATCAGCATATTTTGACCTAACTACTTGCCCAAATTACCTACAAAACAAAATATAGAGAATTTACAGAAAAGGCTGTTGAGTACGTCAATAATGGCCAATATTTTTTTGGATCAAAATCCTCCAAGGTCACGGGGCATAAAGATCGTCCCCATGTTATTTCTTATGGGAGATTTTTGCCGATGGGACCTAGCTCGAAAAATGTCATGTTTGACAATTTTTTGGGAGGTCATGGTGGCCCCAATAATTTTTCTGTTAATTTCTAAATTCATTACTAGTTAGCCTGAATGAAATATATTTTTTGAGTTTAGCGGTTAAATACCCCTTTAACATCTATAGTAGGCTAGATCGCCAGTCTCCAATATGTCTGTATAGGCGCTAGCTTAGCAAATTGAAGCGTCAATCTACCTAATTCAAGATGGCGCACTGGCATTTCAATTTAATATGTATGCTTGACATTATGTTTTAAATGCGATTAAGTATTTTTGTGGATTGTTTTGTAATGGTTTTAGCTGGTGCACATGGGAAAGCACAAACAGAAACAATATTATGAAATTATTGCATGAGGGAATTTAGTAATCATTTGGTGTTAAAGGCTAATATGCTCACCTGTCAACCTGACAGCATGCTTGAAAAATAATTATGCTACAAATCACTACAACCTACTTTACTATACAAACTTACTGACCTATTCAAGAATCAAGATGGCTTCTAATTGACATGCCAGTCAATTAAGAATAATGACTGGGGATCTAGCCTACTATAGATGTTAAATATCATTGGGTAGGCCTACTTTAGAATTTGAATGGGGGGCTACCGGTACTGATAATCAGTTCTCAAACAGAGTGGGTAGAATCTACACGCAATTACCATATGTGAAGAGAGGTTGCCGACCATTCCAAAGACCTTGCCGCAGATTGGGCAAGGGAACTTTGCAGCTGGAAAGTGAAGAGTAGAGTGAACCCTCAGGGCGTCTAGCCGCTTGAACTTCTCACCGCAAGTATCGCAGAGGAACAGTCGGCTGCCCAGGTGGACCGTCGTTATGTGGCGCCGAATAACGTCCTTGAAGATGGCCGTGAACGGACACTACGCAGGACACAATAAGTCCCGTTAGTGCACACGCAGGACACAATAAGTCCTGTTAGTGCACATGCAGGACACAATAAGTCTCGTTAGTGCACATGCAGGACACAATAAGTCCCGTTAGTGCACATGCAGGACACAATAAGTCTCGTTAGTGCACACGCAGGACACAATAAGTCCCGTTAGTGCACACGCAGGACACAATAAGTCCCGTTAGTGCACACACAGGACACAATAAGTCCACAAGGCGAAAGGCGTAATATTTTGTATTGCCGAGTATGTGTTTCTATCAGAACGTTCACAACACGTCCTAAGTTGCAAGACGTATGGTTTATGTCGTAACGAATTGCCCAAAATCCAATTCTTACGACAGGTTTCTTATGACGAGCCAATCACGAACAAGGAAATTCCCCACTCCTGCTTATTTCATTCCACAGCTGGTTGTAGGGGCATGGGCAATATGCAGGAGCAATGAAAAATGGCATGATTGTTGTAAACGCCAAGCATTTCTTACGACTTACGCCTTACGCCTTAGACCTTGCGCCTTACGCCTTAGAACTAGTTGTGACTTGTGAATGATGCTTAAGATAACACTCACTGTTCCTTACATCTGCTTTATATCTTATCACTATCAGTCTAGTCAAGGTCACGATGCATTGGCGCCGGGCTGGGGGAGAGGCTGGAGCCCGAATGCTGGCCCAGCGAGTAAACAAGATAAGGAAAGGCCAGCCTCTGCAGTATCTCTAGTCCCATGGCTTAATTTCAGTTATCACCTAGCTTTTGACTTCTAGCACTAGCAGATTGAAAACATTAGAATTGTTGTGGTAATTATTTACGCGGTATAATCTCTGGAAGATAACGATTGCTAAGGCAGGAGGTGGGGGGGGGGGGGGCATACTCAACATACTGCAACAAGTCGACGGCATGAACAAGGGACATTATAATTTGAAAGAAAAACGCCGCTATATGTCCTGATAACTTATTTAAATTGTTAATAACTTATTTTAAATGTAAATTTTCTGTCTGGGCATGTAAAATTATCTCCAACATGCCCAGCCGGGCATGTGCCATTTAATCGATTTTTTAGCCCTGATGTTGTTGTGCAAGAGTAAATAATATACCTGGTCACAGCGTAAGATAGTGTTTCCACTGGGCGTAGTGTGCTCCAAGATGTGCAGTTTTATTTGGTAGCGCTTGGTAGTCGAGAAATCGCATGTTGTGCATTTGAAGATTTTCTTTTTCTGAAACATAATAATATGGTATTGCAATGTACTGTGGTTGTATGCCTATATAAATTACTGAATAACTGAATAAGCATATACTCAACATCGAGAATGATTTCTAAAATGAAATGTATTTTGTAGGTAGTATCTAAAATGTAAAATGTACGTGACTTTTGAGACCTTGTAACTTATAATAATAAACTCTGTATTCACTCCTATTTACTTGGTTTAAGGGTGCATCATGTGCCTCGGGCATGTGGGAAGGACGTACATGTGCTGGACAGATCCAGACACTGGCAAGGTGATGGAAGGGGGTTTCTCATGATGTTGTCATCTTTGCCATTGTTCGTATTGCCGCTCTTGTTCTCGTCATAAAGCAGGTTGTCAAGGGAAGGGAAAGGGGTCCCTAACGACTCTAGTTTTTCATAGTAAAAAAGGAAGTGCTTCCCTAGTTAGGTATAAGCTTATATTTGCAAGACTAAGGTGCCACTTTTCTCACCTTTTACTATAAGCAGAGGAAATCTATGTGCCAAATCCTACCCCGGGCATATACGGGCACAATATAGAAACCACAAAGTGTATATTATATATATGTGGCAGGCCCAATGAATGACTGGCATTACATTGAATGTAGGTCTAAATAACTCACCTTCTGATGTTTATGGGCAAAGTGGTTTTCCAAATAGATTTCTTTGTAGGTGTGGTAATCACACAGCTTGCAGGAGAACCTCACCATTTTGTGTTGTTTTTTGTGCCGACTGAGCGACGATGTCCACAGTGTTTTATAGTCGCACTGATCACAAAACACCAGCTTGTCATTCTGAAAGATTTGCATCGCCAATGAACAATCGTGCATTGGAAGGTGGAACTCCAAATTAGTATAGCATATTGTTTAAACTATGAAGTCAATGGATATTAAGCTGGTTCAAGTATTTCTACATATATAAGTATTCTTTTCAAGTAAATATGTACTGTCCAAATAACAAAAGGGCTATGGTAGGGAAGTGTATTGTCACCACTGTTATTCATAATCGTGATTGATGACATCAACAACAAGGTAAAGATGGAGGCAATGGAAGATGTGGAGGTAATGCTGTTTTCCGATGACTTGGTAGCATGGTCCGAGTATGAGGAAGTACTCCAGAGATATACAGACTTGTGGAATAGGAACATAGAAGAAGCAGATGAAAATAAGCGTGGTAAAGAGTGAGGTTGCAACTATGCAAGGAGAAGGGGACACAGGGAATTATCAATCACAGATACAGGGCGTCGTTCACTTTCACACTCTGTAACATGGGGGAGGTTGAGAGAGAGAAGCATGGAGCGCTTGTAGGAGGGGGAGGCTTCTGTCCAGTCGCTGAAGTACAGGGCGTCGTTCTGGAGGAGAAACCCTGAAAATAGTGGATAGTTTTATTAGCTATCTAGGAAGTGAAGTAATGGCAAGTGGAAAGATTGAAAAGGAGATTAACATCAGAATACAAAAAGTTCAGTAACTTCTAAAAGTGTGTAAAAGGCCAGGTGTTTATAGGGAAATACCTAACACACATAACAAAAACTTGTAAAATTACAGCCAAACCTTACACACTCAAAAGAAATGAGATCTAACTAGGAAAACGCTAAAGTCCCGTCGCGTTGATGGATGAGCTTTTTCGTAAGTTTTTAGTTTGCGTGGGATCTAGGGCCTATTTACTTATCAAGTGCCTTTTGAACGCATTGTAGGTGATTGTTGTCAAGTTTCTATTGTTACTTGTAAATTGTCATTAAAAACAAAAAAAAATAATATTAAAACCTTTTTTTTTATAGATTCTGGCTAACTTTTTCAACTTTTTCTTTCAAAAAGCAATACATCACCATTACCTTAATGTTCATGTGAAATAGGAATGTTGTAGCCCCACCCGTTTGGTCAGAATCGGCCCAAATGTCACGAAAATATCGCACAAAAAATTGAAAAAAATCGTAAAAGTACGATATTCATGAGAAATATTTCTTCGATTGTACCCAAAAACGTAGCAAGTCTAAGTTCAGAGATTTCGAAGGTCCCCTCCAATTTTCATCCAGATCGCATATTATGCCGTTTGCCCGGTAGAGAGCGAACAAACAGACAGAAAAAAAACAAAAAAACAAAAAACAAACAAACTAAAAAAACACTTGAGCTAAATTTTTTGGGGGGTCGGTGAAATTGAAGTCATCGCTTCGCTCATCCAAAAAGAGGCCAAGCTCGTCTACCCTTCCACATTTGCACATTCTTAATTCATAAACGTACAGTGTCCTGTAACAGCATCCTTGAAAAGCTTGGCAAAATAGAATTTGCAATTATTAATCTAAACGTAATAGTTCATCCAAGTTCTTTTTTTCTCATTAATTTAAACGTAACATCATGCAAATTCTAATTTTCCAAGCTTTTCAAGGATGCTGTTACGGGACACTGTATGTTTATGAATTAAGAATGCGCAAATGTGGAAGGGTAGACGATCTTAGCCCCTTTTTAGATCTCATTTCTTTTGAGTGTGTAAGGTTTGGCTGTATTTTTACAAGTTTTTGTTAGTGTGTGATCTCATTACTTTTTCAAGTTCCATTGCAAAATTATTTGTTAAAATATAATAAATTTATCAAAGTTGATTTAATAGGGAATATTCCACTTCCGCCAAATACTGTACGAATAGATTTTTTAGAAGAAGTATTTCGTCCCGATTACAAATATGTACTTTGTTTTTCTGTGAAATAATAATCCAGTGATTTATAGCCGTTTTAAAAGCAGCAGTTTTTTAAAGCGGCAAAAACGACTGTGACGTCAGAACTGTGTTGATCCAACGCCGTCTGGATAAACATACATCCAGTAGGATCGAGATATACATCAAGGCGGCGGTGTTTTAATGTAAACAGATGGCGGACATTTTACATTTAACGCCTAACCAGAAAACGAGAAAAGTTGACATTGCAATCAAAAAACAAAACTGAAACAGTCCTAGGTCTAGGCCTAGGCGTAGAAAATTATTTTTAATACAACATTCTAGCCCAATCGTTCCTGTAGGATATAGGCCTTGGTATGTGAATACTAAAACTACTCACTTGACAAGCCCTTGGCTTAGCTTGCCAACCCTAACCTGCACTTCCGTGTTCTGACACACATCCCGCACAAAAACCTTACTTTGATCACTAATTAAAGCCTAGTGTAGATAAAGAATAGCATGATAGTCCTAGGCTGTGCAAAAATTCAAGACAGAATGCTCGTAATTCTTTATCACAATGATCTCGCGAAATCTCCTGTCACGTACGAAAAAAGAAAAAGAAATTTTTTTGAAAATGTACATCGTTTAAGTGGCTGTGGAGTTGTGTTTGTTGTTGAGCGGATGGGCGAGCACCGCCGTCTGTATGTAAATATGTACAAATATACGTACATTTAGTTTCTAGTTGGCCTTGACTCAACACCGTTATGACGTAGTACCGTCCAAAGATGGCACACGCTTGTTTTTGGCGCGCAAACTGGGGGTCCAATTTACTTCTTGTTTAAATGACACAAATTACATTTTTTTTAAATAAAAAAAGTGCAGTGACTATTAAGACAGGTATATAAGAATTAAAATAAACTATAAAATAGTAAGTGGAATATTCCCTATTGCTATGATACTACCAATTAACAATAGAATGTAAAATCTAGTGGTCCAAAGACTGACTTTTTGTAAACAATGTAGGCGATCATTGTTGTTGTTGATTGTATGCCTGTATAAGGCTTATATTAAAACCTTTTTTTGGATACCTTCCAGCAAACTTAATGTCCATGTAAAATATGATTGTTGTAGCCCCACCCGTTTGGTCAGAATCGCTGGCCGATTGAAACTGACGAATTAGACCGTAGTAGTAGTAGTAGAGCTGGCAGTAGTAGCTAGCATCCTTAAAGTGATTTTGAGCATGTTTCAAGCCATTTTTTCACCAAGAAGGAATGATCGTACCCCAACCAAATTTGGCATGTGTTGTCAGGTACTTAGATCCCCTTGATTTTGATAGTTTTTAAGTTCACATAACGTTTCATGACGGCTGGGTGACACCTCGAAATCACCCCAACTCTGCATGCTGTATAAGGTGCTTGAGTGTGTAGCGCACTGCGGCTTGGCTGCGGCGCCCTAACGGGCACCTAGATTCAGTGTCGGATAACACTTTATAAAACCTATTTCATACCGATCCTTACGTATGCAGAAGAAACCTGGACAATGGGAGATTGAGAGGAGAGTCAGAGAGTCAGATGCAGGCGGCAGAGATGAGATTCCTGAGGAGCACAGTGGGCAAGACAAGAAGGGACAGAATAAGAAACACGGACATTAGAGAAATGCTAGGTGTAGAGAAGTTAATTGACAGGATAGGAAGGACACGATTGAGACGGTATGAACATATGAAACGAATGGGGGAAAATAGGATTCCCAAGAAAATGTATCACAGAAGGATTGAAGAAGGAAGAAGAAGACGGGAGAGGCCAACGAAGAGATGGAAGGACACCATCGCAGGAGACTTGGAGGCAAGAGGAGAGAGCTGGGAAGATGTGGAAGAGATACAATTGTGGGAGGATAGAAAGAAGAGGAATAATTTGGTTGCTAAAACCAAGCTGACCCAGACAGAAGCAGGAAACGGCAATGGATAATGATGATGATGTACTGGAGAAATGTAGGTTAGATGGTTGTACTTTAAGGCCTACTGGTATCTCCCAATATTTTCAATTTGGTTATATACATCTGCACAGTTAAATCTGTTTGGTACTAGTGGTTTAGAGAAGACACTACCAGTACACCATCGACTAATGGTTATTTAAACAGTGTGTTTTGGACTAAACTGTTATCAAGATTTGAACACAAAAATGAAGATTGAACACAAGAATAAAAGATTCCCGTTTCGTGGTTTCTTCCGCGAAAGTTTTTGATTATACTCCCTGATTTGCTGTTCCTGATTTTTGGCAAACCTCATATCCGTTTGAGTGGGATCGTCTAATAAATCAGTTTTTTTTCTTTTCGTTTTTCTTTTTTAATGATTTTTTTTCTTTCTTTCTTTCTTTTTCTTTCTTTTTTCCTTTCCTTTTCTTTCTTTTTTTCTTTTCTTTTCATTCCCCACCCTTTTTTATATTTGATTCATTCATTAAAAGCATTTAATATTATTTTTATTTGTTACCAAAATTGTTGTGTTTAATGTGTTGTTGTTGTAATGATACTATTTCAAATATTTACTTAAATGTAGGCATAGTTTATTGTTGTTTCTGCATCTATGTAATTAGATTTATTTAGTTGTCCTTTGTAAATCAGTTTTTCTTTTTATAACTGAATAGGATAGACAATAAATAATAAATAAATAAATAAATAGTAATAAATCTATTCTCATCATTAAACTAAATTTTATACCACTTACCTTTTCATGTAGTTGAATGTGCTTCAAGTAAAGACTTCTATCATTTGTTTTTGTTGAACACTTACTACAAGAAAACTTGAATTTCCTTGAACACAAAACACGCTTGTTCGTACTGTTTTGCAAGCCTGGGGATTCACGTGAGATTCCACCAACAACGCAATCTTCCTGCACTATTTGATAGCCCTTATCAATCTTTGATCTTTTGCTCAGCAATGTATTTTTTACCCAATTTTTCTTTTCTTCAGCGATAGCTTTATTGAAATTCTTTACCAGGTGTTCAACTTTGTTGTTGGGACTTATTTTATTTGAAAGTAATACTCCATCAGTAATTTCATTAGAATTCAGCAAAGCTGGCTGACCAAGTTCTTCAGCTGTGTTTAGAACCTTGCCGGTGCGAGAGCTTACAGCTATAGTAACGTACAGTTCCTGTTCACTGCTGGTTAACGGTACACTTTGAATTTCAGGTTGGTGTTTTGAATCTTCGTCTCCGTCAAGGAGGGCACTGGAACGAGAACTAATTTCTTTGGACAAAGTTTCAAAGCCTGGCTGATCAGGATTGTGTTCGACTACCGCCTCCATGGCTAGATTGTGTTCGACTACCGCCTCCATGGCTAGATTGTGTTCGACTACCGCCTCCATGGCTAGATTGTGTTCGACTACCGCCTCCATGGCTAGAGTGTCTTCGACAGTTGTTTTCGAGTTGACGTCGATCGACATGTGGTGTTTGAGCACCATTGCAGTTTCGTACACCGACAACGTTTGAGCCAAAGTCTCCTCGTTAGCGAATTCTAGAGCATCGCCAGTGAGAATTTCTTCAAACTTGACATCAGTCGACATGGGTTGTTCCGTAACTGTCTGAGACTCTTTTAAAGTGGAAAAATACTCGGATAACTTAACCTGTTGAACAATCACAGAATAACTAGAGTTAAGATCGTAGGTATAGGCCTACCTTAGAACAGCTACCTACCATATTTCATTCAACAATATAAACACAGGTCCAATAGTTTACCATAGTTCTTAAAAAAGGGGTATTTAACCGCTAAACTCAAAAAATATATTTCATTCAGGCTAACTAGTAATGAATTTAGTAATTAACAGAAAAATTATTGGGGCCACCATGACCTCCCAAAAAATTGTCAAACATGACATTTTTCGAGCTAGGTCCCATCGGCAAAAATCTCCCATAAGAAATAACATGGGGACGATCTTCGTGCCCCGAGACCTTGGAGGATTTTGATCCAAAAAAATATTGGCCATTATTGACATACTCGACAGCCTTTTCTGTAAATTCTCTATATTTTGTTTTGTACCCGCATTTTCAAAAATTTTAGAATCTAGGCCTACATTAAACACTCGTATTGTAGCATTTCTCGAAAAGAATAACTCAATTTCTGAATGCCAGAATGGATTCAGAGCAAATAGATCTACCCACAACACAATCGAGCGTTTTCTTAAAACAATTGTTAATTGTATTGAAAAAAAGACTCCGGTAGCAGGAATTTTTTGTGACCTCACTAAAGCATTCGACTGCATGAATCATAACATCCTACTGGACAAATGCAGTTACTACGGCATCAGAGGCACCCCGCTAGCTCTTATTAAATCCTATCTTAGTAACAGGCAACAGAAAGTCGAGGTAACCCACACTAATGAATTCGGGACTGAAATCAAGTTTCTCTCCGATAATAAGAATATCTCTGTTGGAGTTCCTCAGGGTTCAATAATAGGTCCTTTATTCTTTCTAATATTTATCAACGACTTTCCTTTTAATATACTTGACTCTGAAATGTTTGCCGATGATGCAAACATAATAGCCATAGCCAATAACATATCAACTCTAAAACAAATGTCTGAAATAAAAATTGCTAATGCCACAGAATGGTTCAACGATAATGAACTGCTATTAAATGAAAACAAATCTATAATTGTTGAATTTCACAAAGACCCTCGGGTAGAAATAAAAACAGTATACAATAGTACAAATAATACCTCAATCAAAGTAGGGGCCTCAACAAATTTTGTGGGACTCATAATAGACAGTAAACTCAAGTGGCACGAACACATCAAAGTGCTGATTAAAAAACTTAACTCTGGCTACTTTGCAATCAAATCAATCAAGTCTGTAGCAAACATTGCAACAGCCAAACTAGTATATTACTCTAACTTTGAGTCACACATAAGGTATGGGATTGAATTCTGGGGTTGTTCTCCCAGTACCAAGAAAGTTTTTATAATTCAAAAGAAGGTTATCCGGTCAATGCTGAACAAGTCTCGAAGATCACACTGTAGACCTCTCTTCATCAAATTAAATATTTTAACACTCTATAGTTTGTTCATTCTACAGGCAATCCTAAAAGTTAAAAAAAACATAAAAACACTTCCGACAAATAACAATATCCACACCCACGACACACGTCTAAAAAACGACATACATGTAAATTATTTTTCAAAATCTTCAACCCAAACAAACTCTGATTACACACACATAAAATTGTTTAATAAACTACCGACTGAACTAAAAAACATAGGCTCATTAGATCGTTTTAAATACTCTGTAAAAAAGTTCCTTATCTCAAAAGCTTATTACTCCATAAACGAGTATTTAGTTGAGAACCTAGTATAATTAAGTTTAGTTTAGACTCAAGATTATGAAAGTATAATTCATGAACATATTTCTTGTCTATTTATTTATATAATAATTTATAACTATAAGTTTTACTGTTCTCTATATTTTCTGTATTTTGTCTGTACATCTGAAAATGCTTCTTGCAAAATGTGGATAGGCTACTATGACAATAAACCATTTATTATTATTATTATTATTATTATTATTATTATTATTATTATTATTATTATTAATTTGGGCAAGTAGTTCGGTCAAAATATGCTGATTACCAAGATGGGGTGTGATTTTGGAATGCATATTTTTGCGTGTTTGAGGGTATATTTGGACACAGTTTCAAGACACGATGTAATAAAGGGGCATTTTAGATTGGTAGGCCTACTATGCTCTAGTATCTATGTGGACCAAAAAAGAAGCAGGTTAAAGCCGATTTAGGAAATTTTCCAAAACACCAATTTTCACCAATTTCTGGATCAAAAAAATTAAAAAATTCGTGTTAAATCACAGTTACAAGATATAATTTTTTAAACGGTCATTTAAGTGTAGTATTGTGCTATAAGGTCTGTTCGTTGGACTTGCTCGACTTTACTCTAAGATCACTTTAGAGCCTGGTTGAATTAGGCCACACCCACGCCCGAGGAAGTTAGATCACAGTACTCTTGTGTTTTGAGACGTACGCTTTTTGAGGCAAATATCTACTCTAATCTGCTCTAAAAAAGAAAAATCAATCCTAAAAGAAAAATTTCGTTCACATTTATTGACAAATAATTATCACACTTCCAGCAAACGAGGAAGCCATTTTTATTTAAATAACACGCGTAATTCGCTATAAAATCGAACTTGCTCTAAGTTGCTCTAACTCGCTCCTCCTAAAAAGTCAGAGCAGGAAAATCATGATCTTTCTGCTCTAGATCAAGTTGCTCGAGTCCAAAAAACGCAATTCGAGAAAGTGATCACGTGAAACGAACGGCTATTTCGTTATCAGAGCAGCTCCGAGTCGTTAGAGCAGGTCCAACGAACAGACCTATAGATCACGTGGTAAAAAATAATTTTTGGGGTTTTTAGCCCCTTTAAAGGGGTATTCACCCGCCAAACTCAAAAAATATATTTTATTCAGGCCAAATAGTAGTTATGAATTTAGAAATTAACAGAAAAATTATTGGGTCCACCATGACCCAATATTTTTTGTCAAACTTGGTATTTTTGGAGCTAGGTCTCATCCCATCGGCAAAAATCTCCCATAAGAAATAAAATGGGGACTATCTTTATGCCTCGTGACCTTGGAGGTTTTTGCCAAAAAAATATTAGCCATTATTGACATAGGTCTACTCAGCAGCCTTTTCTGCAAATCCACTATTTTATAATATTTTTTTATTATATTTTATAAATATTAAGTCTATTAAGAATCTGCTCCACTTCAAAAAAGCAGTGAAGCAACTTCTTCTCCATGAATGTTTTACTCTGTTCAAGATTTCATAAATCATAAATTTTAAGTAGGCCTACTAATACAACATCATTAGTATTATATTGACTTCATATTTGTATTATTTATTAAACCATATATTTTAATTCTGGTTGATTGGTTGTATGAAGGCAGAGGCTTATTATGTATGTATTGATTGCAAGGCAGATTGGTTGTATGAAGGCAGAGGCTTATGTATTGATTCCACTGATTTTATTGATTATTTACTAAATTATAATCTAGGGCTAGGCGGGCCTATGTACTGTAATTCTGATCGATTGGTTGGTTTGGTTGGTTGTATGAAGGCAGAGGCTTATGGACTAGTCTCATATAATGTCAACAGTAATTTCATGTATGTTTATGTTTATGTTTATAAAAATTAAAACATATTATTATGTGGTACATTTGTACCTTATAAAAATTTAGCTTCAAAGGCTACATTATGATGTAGGCAGTGGTTAAAGTGGGGCGGTATGAGCCGGTATGCTTACTAAAATTACCGACGGTAGGCCTATGCCATAGGCCTACCAGGACTAATTTGTGATAGATTTTATGCATATTGTCAAATTATGTTGAAGAATATAAAATTAGTAAAATAAAGGCATCTAGGCCTACAATCCCAAATACTACCCCAATATTGGCAAACAAAAACAAACATAGACCCCTCTCCAAAGTGATTTAAAAGAGTTTCTGACAATCACACCCTACAAAAAATCCCCTGCGGGGTAAAACTGGGGGGCGGTCCCACTTCAATACTTTCTTCAGCATAAGTGCATACCGTCACTATTCCAAATCCACTTTAACCACTGGATGTAGGCCTAATTATTTTTCAATTGTCCTACTATGGCTCCCACTAAAGCAATCATTTTCAAATTTTCTATAAAATTGGCTCCTAAGACAAAAATGGTTACCTACCGACCCCTGCACTAGACGATCAACATCGTTGCCCAACTTGGATTGCACACTTAATTAGGCGTAGGCTGCCTAGCCTTGATACATGAACTAGGCCCTATGTAACAGGCCTAGGCCTTAGTAAACAGTGGTGGCACGTAGGGCCTACTGGTTTGATTGGTGATCGACGATCAGTATCACCCGCTAGGCCTACGTACTTAGACGAGATGTGATTGGAAGTGCTATGTTAACTATTATTACCAAACTGAAAAGTTCTCTCTCAGGAGAGGGTATATTTTTACTATGTACAAATCTGTGAATAAAGAATGAAATGAAATGAAATGAACATATTTTCAATGTTGCACTTGTTGTCTTGACAGTGTGTGAGGCTGCGCAGAATATGTTATCAAATGCAAAGCAACAATGTTGATTGTCTAATGTCTATCGCTAGCTTAAGAATAGGCCTAGGTCTAGGCATTAAAAATGTCAAGTACCGGTAGGCCTATCAAATGGTTGATACTTGATAATCATGCTAATGATTGTTAAGTCTACCACTAGGCCTAAATAGGTTAGGGTACTAAACCCGCGTGTGCATACTTTTGACTTGACGATGTTGTCCCACGGACCATCCAAAATAATTTTATCACGGTCTTCAAGCATTGCGACTCCATAGGGCTCCAACATGTTGGACAATAACTCATTCCGAACTTCTAGTGAGATCAATTTCATGTAATTTTCTGACAAAACCACACTTGCCCAATCGAATACCTAGGTAGAAAAGAAAAACCTATTAATACAAGAATTTATATAGGGCTGGGCCTACAAAATTAAGAAAAAAGAGGTTAAGGAAATGCAGGTTTACGCCTAGGGCCTTGGCTAGGCCTAGCAGGAGCGTAGCTAGGAAGCCTAGGCCTATTACCTAAGGTAGGGCCTATTCCATACAAAGCCTCAAGGCCCCTGCCCTGGGCCACAAGATAAACCCAAAGCTTTTATTAATTTAATACAGGAATTCCAATGGCATAAGGACGTTACATAACCTCACTTACTTGTAGTGTGGATGCCATTCCTCGTTAGTCGTTCTGTTTAACAATAAAATGTTAGTTAAAATAAAAAAACTGAACCTTTATAAAATACAATATTTAAAAAGATTAAGCACAGGGAAGGGTTTAGCAGGCCTATATTAGTAAATAAAAAATGATTTAGACATCACAGCCGTCAACACCAGCACAACAACAGCTGACAGCGCAGAGCCTTTAAAATCTACCGCTAGAGAGAGAGCCGAGTGTCCGTTCGTCAAGAAGGCTGTGACTTTTAACCTTGACCTTGAATATTGACAGCTGTTTGTTTTGACAGCAAATAGTTGGCTGACCTTTATATCGAGGGTCACGTTTTGGGTAAATACTCTTTAAAAACTTATTTTATGTAACTAATTCATTAGGTATTTAATATTTTGGGGATGTATCGGACAAATTGTTTGCTAGGCGTACTAGGCCTAAGCTAAAGAAAGCAGTAAAGGGATTGAGTTTTAAATCAGGCAAAGGTAAGTAAGGAACAAAGCTCACGGGATCCCATGGCCTTGAACTAGGGGCCTAGGCTTAGCCGAGGCATTCCTAATTTTAGATATAGAGCTTTGGGTGTTAAGATCCTAGGCCTACCATACTAGGACCTACCAACTCTTGATTTTGAGATTTTAGCAACCATGCAATGTAGGCCCTATGCTAGGGGTGCCTATTGGTAGGGGAGTAGGGCTACCGGTAGGCCTAGCCTAGGGCTAGGCCTATATTATAGGCCAAGGCCTGCTTGGATAAGGTTTAAGGAATATTCAATCCAATAGGCCTATTGAAGGTCTAGGCTAAGTCGTTATAGGGTATATTTACTACTAGGGTAGGGTATATAGCAAAGAAGTGCGGCATGCGATCGTCGTGACCTGTCTTTCAGGATGAGCTCGAGCGTGTGCTACCGTTGCAACCGCACGGGACACTTTGCTCGCGAGTGTCCAGAGTCGAGCGGTCCACCTCGCGGAGGTGGCGAGCGGCGCGGCGGGGGTCAGCTCAAGTGCTACAAGTGCAACCGTCTGGGTCACTTTGCTCGAGAGTGCAAGGAGGAGCAGGAGCGGTGTTACCGGTGCAACGAGTCGGGTCACATCGCTCGCGACTGCCACCAGAGCCCGTCGGAACCGTCGTGCTACACGTGCAACAAGACGGGTCACATTGCGAGAGGTCAGAGTGTTACAGAAACATAGAGCGGTATCGGAGAATCTCACCTAACGTGCAATCTTGTTTGTTTCAGAGTGTCCGGATGCAGGCACGACTGGACCTTCCTGCTACAATTGTAATCGTACTGGACATCTAGCTAGGGATTGCAAGAGTGGAACGATGCCAAAGAGCTGCTACAAATGTGGCAAAAGTGGCCACATTAGTCGTGATTGTGTTGCTAAGAATGTGTAATGCAAACTCATTTGCCCTATTTAGCCCAGTTACTTCAGTTTCCACATTGAATCATTTTTAAATCACTTTTAAGAAATATTCATAAGTGAATTAATTAAATTACCAGTATTAACAAATTAAAAGCTCGCACTTCCTTTTAAATTACAGTACAAAAGTCTCTCTTATGCATTCACTTCAATGTGGCCAATGCCCCACTGACAAAGAGTTTTTATTTCAATGTCAACTAGTCAGTACAAAATATTCCTGTCAGTCTAGTCTTTTAAACTAAATGAAGATTTCATACGGAAATCTTAAATCAATGTGTTAAAGTATGTGCATTTGTTATATGCATAGCCTGTTATCATACAAAGTATATTAGAGCCTCAACAGCTCTGAAAATTGAAAATAGGAGAAACATTAAAGGAATTTAAACTAAAATAATTATCATTGAAGCAATGTTCAATTGAACCACAAGTTCTGGGCAGGTTGTCTGGTTTAGATGGCCACGTGCATTCTCTATTTACCAATATGATCATTAATTTGATAAGAAACGTTAAGCAATATCCAATCAATCAATTAATTTGATATAAAACTAGTGTTCCTTCCATGTAGGCCTAGGCCATAAATACCTAAATACTGCAGTGCCAGCCAAGCCACCACAATTTCAAGAACTTGTGGTTTTACTGAAATCCATTATTTATTCTACTCCTACACTCTTCACACATATTGATCCCCTTCAACTGTAGTGTATCCAAGTTTATCCACAAACAGTAATTAATTAGGGACATTGGTAAGTAAGTGCCATTCACAAACACTTAAAAAATTACAAAATTAACTTTTCAGAACTTTAAAATTGTCTTACATTGGTAACATTGAAGAAGTTCACATTTGTTAAACGTAATGTACAGACAAGTTGACTTCACGTGAATGTACAAACTGCTAGTTAATTGTGTATGTTACGTTATTATTAAGGTTTTCTTTGGTTGTTGTGAATGGCTCTTTTAGGTGTTGGCAATACTTCCCTTCTTTTTGCACCTATCTTCCACACCACATACATGTAGAGCAGATTCTCTCTGGCCCGTTGCACAACGAAAATCTCCATAGTAGTTGGAACAGTAAATAATTTTATCACAAACTCAGTTATGAACAGATTTATTTTATTTAGTTACAATAAGCCTAATAGAAATGCAAAATTGGTAACAATTTACAATGTTATGTTTGTAGCTTAATTAACTGATTGTATATATGTCCTCGTTCCGCATCACTCTTCCTGGTTTCATTCCCAACCAAGACTCCCTTCAGAGCCGAGACCGTGGGCGCAATGCACTAAATCACTCCACGCCTCGACCCATCATCTGGAGCGGCCAGCCACAGGGTGGTTTGCGACCGCTCCGTCATACAGAAGGGATTCGTCAGTTCAACACAATCGGACCAGTACTGGGCAGTACTTTGTAACACTTCATTTCATTCCTCTTCTCCATCACTTGTCAACATCTCGCACAGTTTCAGTAAATAATAATATAAAAATATATAATACCCACAACGCATTCTACATGCAATATTGGCCCACAGCATCCTTGGTGTGTTTGTTTGTTCTTTCTAGTACGTATTCCGAAAGCTATTGTCTATTTGGTAGAATATAACATTGCGACGAAGGCAAGAAGCAGTAAGGCTATCGGCAAGTTCTTAGTGGCCACGGACTTTACTTCGGACGCGTTCTGGCCTACGCCATCGCCAAATGGTTCGCTGGAACAAAAATATTCCAGAGGTTTGTTAACCACTGCACATCGTTTTTTCTCTCCTTAGGAAACATATTTTGTATCGAAAACAGAGAGCACAGTGATGTTTATTCAATTTTTTTGTTTTTACATTTTGACCTCCACTAAAAATTGAGAGTAGGCCTTTACAAGTATCATGTCTTATCCCTCACCCACTGCGACAAGTTAAACAACAAGTTGTTAAATTACAAGCTACGTAACTAGAGTGCTACGTGTACAGCCATGCATTACACTACAGTGGTAGGTAACAGTCGTAGCAGAAAAGACAGATGAAGCTGGAAGATGAGTATACTCAACACCGCTACAATAAACCATGCGTTTGTACTAATTTATTTGGGAGTAATCCATGTGAAAAATTTTGTTAATTTTTTCGGGGGATTTACTAATCTAATACATTGGTCTATGTTTTTATTTCAATGTGCTTTTGGAAAATTTTGTGCTAATTGGATTTTAGTAAATATAATTTAATATGTTGTTTATTAAAGTGAAATTGTCAATTCAATTCAAAAATGTTCCATTCACTATTTTGTTCATAATTTTTAATTACTCTAGCAATTGTCAAACAAAATCTCTCTAGAAACTAAATAGGATAATGTTGCAAGTTATTCTTGTTTGGAAAAGAGAAAGACTCCTAATTAAACAAATATGCTGAAGATACCTACATTTTTTTTAATAGTTCATATTCATTATTGCTTTGTACATTGTCTGTATAATTGTGCACCAGTGTTTACTAGAGAAGTGTATACTTTGTGCTGCTTAGTGGTATTGCACACACTTGATTTGGTGTTTAATTTATATTAAATCACATTGACATGTAATTACAATAGTAACGACTAACTGGTAAGTATATTTAAGATAATACAAACTACTGAAACTAGCGCAGGAATGACCTGCCCCTCACCCACACAGGTAGAATAAACGTTAGTAGAAATGTTAGTAGAAAAGAAAGTCCAGTTACCTAGAGGCATGGAAGGAAGATTGACTCTACAATCCCACCTACTAGTACGGCCGTCGGAGCAGAGTTTGGATGTCTTCGCGCATGTTCATCGGATCGAAGCTGGGATCGTACCGCTTGTACGGTTGGCCGTCCTTGCCGACCAGGATCTTCTCGAAGTTCCAGCGAATGTCCGAGCTCCTCAGCGGCTTGTACCACAGTTCCTCTTTCGCCGAGTGACCGTCGCGAGTCGAGGGACACTGGCTCTGGGGAATTAGCTCAACATTAACCCTCTGCTGGCTATTCTTTCTTTATTGCGCTATCGACTTTATTAATTTAATTATAGGTGGCTTTGTTTTGTTGTGCTACCTAACCAGCAAATCAATACAAAATTTTAACACAATAATGAAGTAGAAATATAATTAAGTATTACAAGTAATTAATAAAGGTGAAAATAAACAATACAGGTCACCATTGACATAAATAAAAGATAAATGACGATTTACAAAAACATTGTTAATTCAAACTAATATGAACTGTTAAAAACATTTTTACAAAGGTGAACAGTTAAAAAAACTAGCATTTTAATACATATGTTCTTAATTTCTTTGTACATACATTTTGTATGTTACATATAAAAAAATATATTGACAGGATATTTTGTCACATTGTTGCAATGAATAACTACAGCAACATTGTTCACTGTTTTCTGCAGTAGAGTTAATGATTTTTTAATTCTTTATTGTCACGGGACCACAGAGATCCATATTATTGTAATAACGTTACACATAATAGATACAAAGTACACTGGTACGGATGCTTTATAATAATAAATAACTAAATAAGTATAATATAATAGCATGTGCATCTGGATTAGGTAGGTATTGTACAACAGTTTCAGGGCTAAGATGTGTGTGGAAACAAAATGAAACAAAGAATATGCTTTGTGGTTCAGTACTTTACATATTATTTTGTTATTACGAATTTATTCAGAACAACACTGCTTCCTAGATGCTACTCCTGGAGCCATCTAGGAGACAGTGATTCAGAATCTGTCTTCCTATGTGTTGTGTTTCGTGCTTTTGTTGACAGTCTTGAAATAAGATGTAATATTGTTACGTAGTTACCTTCAGGAATGTGAACAGAGGGTGCTCATTCTCTCCGTTCACTTCTACCTTGGCAAACATGTGGAAGTTGGGGACGAAGTTACTTCCCGGCCTCACGTGCTTCACTCCGTTGAGAATCTCGGTGGCGTTGGCGCCTGGCTCTTGCTGACGGACAAACAAAATGTAACAATTGTGAAAAACATGGATGACAAAAATAATTTTAACTGTAGTTTAAATCATGCATATTTATAATAATGATGTAGTATTGGTTTAATTAGTTTAAAAAAGGAAATGGACAAAAGGTAGAGTCTCTAACAAAGGGGAGGAATAGGATAGGGCCTATGTTGTTATCTTTCAAAAAAACTATTTTATGGATTTAAAAAGGATTAATCGTCCTCAAATAATACCAAAAATGTGTCAAAATATGTATATTTTCCAACCTCAACCGTAGATGAAAGAGATTTGTGCTACGTACCAGGCCGAATTGATTGCATGGGAACCCCAGGGCGACAAAATCATGGAAACTTGATTGTAGTGCATTGATTCCATGATAGTGAGGGGTGAAACCTCAGTAGGTCGCCACGTTCACCACCAGCACCACCTGCAAACATACATATTATATACTTGTGCTCAGATATTTGTATACCAATGTATATTTCATGAAATGTTCCTGATTTTTGGCAACCTCATATTCTTTTGAGTGGGATCGTCTAAAAAATCATTTTTTTCTTTTACTTTTTTTGATGAATTTTTCTTTTCTTTTTTTCCTTTTTTCCCACAACTTCTTTATATATTTGATTCATTAATTAATTTCATTTAATATCCTTTTTGAATTTGTTACCAAAATTGTTGTTGTAATATTGCTATTTCAAATATTTACTTAACTGTAGTTCATTGTTGTGTCTGCATCTATGTAAATAGATTTATTTAGTTGTCCTCCTTTGTAAATCAGTTTTTTAACTGAATAGGATAGTAAAATATATAAAATAAATAAAAATGTTTATTTTTTATATTCATGAACATTTCATAATATGGACACACATTCACAAGCAGTGGTGATTAATTTCTATGGAAATCAGTCTGATACAGTATATTCATAAGGAATATTGTATTGTATTGGGTGATGATGATTTTTGTCGACGTTTTTCCAATATTGCTATTCGAGACGATGAGTGGTGATAGATTAGGGTGTAGGACACACAACAAAACATGTCTTGTGTGGGATTCGAACCTACGTCCTCCTAGGGATGGGGGGAGGGGTAGAGGGTACACTACATTTTTTATTTTTTATTTTATTAATAAAATTGTGGTTGGGTAATAATTTCAAAAGGTGGTCATATTGGATACTGCCTATACCTGCGCCACTCAAACACTCATTATGCAGAGGTGACATTAAGTTTTAAACCAGTCATTATTTGCTGACGTTGACAACCGACTCCATCTCCTCTATCTTATAAAAAGTACACGTGCGAACTTTTAAAGTCGTAAATATAAGCAAAACAAGCCTAGTCATTAAATTAAATTGAACAAGAAATAAAACTTGATTTATGAATTCAATATCAGGTCTTCTTGATGACTTCCACTCCAATGGTTTAGATAAGATTGCACGCAAACACTAATAAATCAGTTTTATTTATATGCCCCTATGTTACATGCAAAGCTATTTGTAAATGTCGTAAATCCTTTATAGTCCATCAGCTAGTTGTATAGCATTTTTATCATAATATTTTAATGTACAGGAAGCAAGCTTTTCTATTATTTAAAACCAAATCTATTATAAATGCTCTTTTCTTTATTTTACTGCACTGTTGCAAACATAAGTGAAGTTTAGGCTTGTATCAAGTAATATGTGTAACCTTGAAATATGTGTTGCTAGTTTTTAAGGTATTCTTAAGTTAATTTTAAGTTAAGTTATTAAATAATTTAAGTTAATTCTAGTCAGTCACTGGTTAGGTGGAAGAACGATCTGTCATCGGACCTCGCCATTTTTTGCTTTTTGTCCATGTGTTTCATGATTATTATCCATTATCCATGTAAACCCATTGTACAACAAAAATAAAGGACTGTCTATTCTATTCTATTCTATATCATGACAGAGAGAGAGAGAATATAATGTTTTGTAGAGGGTAGGCGTACTATAATGCTAATAATATTGATACAATTAAAATACTATCATAATATTTTAATAATGGACATTGGACAAAAAAATCAAATACCTATAAAAGAAACTCTTTCAAAATATTTAACATTGAGAATAAATTACAAAATTTAAGGAATGACATTTAATTCGTCTGTCTGTGACGCAGCAAGCGGTGCAGACAGCAGATGCGCGAGGCGAATGGTGTGTACGGGCCTCGAACCCGCGTCCCTCTGTCCCGTGTAGTGTACGGGACTCGAACCCGCGTCCCTCGGGCCCGGGATCTAAGTCTCCTTGCTGGTTGGACCACCACGTTGCTTCACTTTAGACCGAGCGGCAAATAAACGACGGAACTTGTGTATACTTTAGTTAGTTACTACAATTATTCAAAGGCAGCACTAATTACCAAGTTTCCTGTCATTAGCTAGAAGCATTATTTTCATTTTCACGACAAAGGATATAATGATAGTGCAAAGAATAATATTTCCCCGGATCGAAGGTCTTGACGAAATAATGTCAAATTGACTTATACACTCTGCACAAATATGAAGTAGACCTTGACGAGGACTAACATGTTTTCTAAATGTGATGACCTCAAACAAATGATATGGAAACAAAGCGGATTCATGCCGCGTGGATTGATTGAGAGGATGATTGGCTGGTTGATTGGTTGATTGCATTGCTCTCAGAATGGCGTAATGCTCGTCATACAGTGCACATTATTGCTGACATACGACCTACCAGAGGACATGTTTAAAGGTGCAAACAACCAGGTCCGAATAAATATATTGTTCGGAGGAATACACCCCAACCCCCCCACCCCCCTTGAGTGAGGGAATATGGTTGAGAAGGAATCCCCTTGACTTGGGTTTTATTTTAAAGGACACAAACAACAAGCACTCGCCGTTTGAGTGAATAATGTTTGGACAAATCTTCATTTAGAATTCCCCGATGTCTGGGCAGTAACAGACAGAATACATTGCAACACACCCGTGACATGTTTATTTCTTCCGGCCTGGCAAATATGCGAGGTTTCTATCACTCTGTGGTAAAGTGCGGTGGTCAGGCTCGGCTGGATGTGGCTGCATCCAGGGGGCCGAGTTTACAGGAAACAGGATAAAACCAGCGGGATGTTATCGTCTGCTGGTTGCTAAGCCGTTGGTAATGATAGATAAGAGAATTATGTACAAACATTCAATATAGAAACTAAGGAAAAAGTTATTGCATTGCTAAAATGAAGTTTAAAACACAATAATAATATGCTGAATCAATTAGACGGAGAACAGCAAGATTCTTGGGCGGCAGTGATTGAAATAATTCTGAAATTGCTTATTACAAAGGTAGAGAAGTGTAACATCTGTTTGTCTGGACAGTATGTCAACAGGTGTCTGAGTGTAGTGTGAGAGACTCAACTATACATGTGAGTGACATGCGTGTCGTGTACACCCAAAGTACCCTGCATACAACCTTAGGTTGCTATATACCTTGCCCCTGTAGTCGGACAGGCTGATGTTCTTGGTCTTCCAGATGTCCTGGGCGACGAAGTTGTGCAAGGACACTCCGGAGATGTCACCGTCGCACATGACGGACGGGACTCGCTGAACCTTCTGTACCGTAGTCGGCGTCATCGACCCCTCCAGCCCTGACGCGGCCACCAGCAGCACTGACAGCACCGCCCTCAACCCCATTCTAGGACATAGAACATACATCTTACACACTCAGCTACAAGAACTCATTTCAACAGGTGGTGGAGTAAAGGGTAGACAGAGTAAGGAGGTACTAGAGTAAATATATGTTGGAGTAAAGAGGTGATAGAGTAAACAGGTGCCGGAATGAAGTGCTGCTGGAGTAAACAACTGATGGAGTATAGGTTTAAGGAGTACTGGAGTAAAATAAAAAGGTGCTGGAGTAAACAGCTGATGGAGGAAAGTGACAGAGTAAAAAGGTGCTGGAGTAGAATAGCTGATGGAGGAAAGTGTCAGAGTAAAAAGGTGCTGGAGTATACAGCTAATGGAGGAAAGTGACAGAGTAAAAAGGTGTTGGAGTAGAACAGCTCATGGAGGAAAGTGACAGAGTAAAAATGTGCTGGAGTAAACAGCTGATGGAGGAAAGTGACAGAGTAAAAAGGTGCTGGAGTAAACAGCTGATGGAGGAAAGTGACAGAGTAAAAAGGTGCTGGAGTAAACAGCTGATGGATGAAAGTGACAGAGTAAAAAGGTGCTGGAGTAAAACAGCTGATGGATGGTTCAGGGGTGTTGTCCTACCCTCGTCCTTCATCTCCCCCTGTATACATAGAGCGACAAACAACCTGTCCGAGATCAAACCAAGGTCTCCTAGATCTTGAGACACAACAAGGCTCATCAATCGACTTTGTTAAACCTTGGTACTTGGTAGCCTCTCGCTTGGTCTACTTGTCACTTCCACTACACTCTATATGATGAGGTGTTATGCTAATAGCCCATTCCCCGACATACAACCTTCATAATATCGTTACATAGTTGACATGTTGTACTATAGCAATTAAATCACGTGCATTTTTGCTAAACAGAATCACACACATAACAAAAACTTGTAGAAATACAGCCAAACCTTACACACTCAAAAGGAATGAGATCTAAAAAAAGGGCCAAGCTCATCTACCCTTCCACATAAACGTACAGTGTCCCATAACAGCATCCTCGAAAAGCTTGGCAAAATAGAATTTGCGATTATTAATTTAACGTAATAGTTTATCCAAGTTCTTTTTTTCTAATTAATTTAAACGTAATAACATGCAAATTCTATTTTGCCAAACTTTTCGAGGATGCTGTTATGGGACACGTACGTTTATGTGGAAGGGTAGATGAGCTTGGCCCTTTTTTTAGATCTCATTCCTTTTGAGTGTGTAAGGTTTGGCTGTATTTCTACAAGTTTTTGTTATGTGTGTGATCTCATTACTTTTTCAAGTTCCATTACAAAATTATTTGCTAAATATAATATTTTTATCAAAGTTGATTTAATTTCTATGGTATTAGCAGTAACAATATAGGATGTAAAATATCTAGACCCGGATTCATGTACATCCTGGGTATAGGTGGTATAACCATGGTATAACGACGGTATAAGGACTGGACCCCAATTCTTGAGTTCGTGGGAGATGAGTTGAAAACGCAATTTGAAAACGAAGTCGTTTTCGTTTTCGAAGGAATTGGTATTCTTGAACGGTATCGTGGAAAACGTCATGGGTTGTGAGTTGAAAGCATGGTTGAAAGAGTATCACGAAATCCAAACACTTTAAAAAGATTTGCGTATAGCAAAGAGCTCGAAAAAGTTCTAACTTTATTCTAGATGGCAGTGCCTTCATAAACGCGGGCCAATCGAAAGACAAGTTGTATGAAATGATTTGATTGTTGCAATTATGTAAACAAACAGATGAGCAAGTTCATATCAGAACAATGTTGTGCTGGCATAGGGTTGGCTAGGCTTGTCAAACATGTAATGTAAGTATGAATTTTACTAGTCCTATAGCCAAATGGAACTTTAGACCTACACTTTTGCATTATAAATAATTTTCCACATCTGGGCCTATAGGCCAGGGACGGTTTCTGATTTGTTTTATGAGAGTATAATGACACCTTTTCTCGTTCCACACAAAGAAGAAAAATTTTAAATGTCCGCTATTTGTTTACGTATCGCACTTTCCCGCCTAACTCTGCTTATACCGTCAACAAGTGTCAAGTAACTATGGTTACTTGTTGATTGTATGCCAAGTGTTTAAGGCTTATTTTAAAACCTTTATTTGGAAGCCTTCCAACAAACTTTTTCAACTTTTTTTTTCAAAAGAGACTATATTTCTATAACCTTAATGTCCATGTAAAATATGAACATTGTAGTCCCACCCGTCTGGTCAGAATCGCGGGCCGACGTATTAGATGTTAGCAGTAGCAGTAGTAGGCAGTAGTAGGCAGTAGCTAACATCCTTAAAGTGATTTTGAGCATGTTTCAAGCCATTTTTTCACCAAGAAGGAATAATCGTACCCCAATAAAATTTGGCATGTGTTGTCAGGTACCTAAATCCCCTCGATTGTGATAGTTTTCAAGTTCACATCACGTTACATGACGGCTGGGTAACACCTCGAAATCACCCCAACTCTGCTTGGTGTATAAGGTGCTTGAGTGTGTAGCGCACCGCGGCTTGGCTGCGGCGCCCTAACGGGCACCTAGATATCGTTCTATACATGCTACAAGTTGAAGACTAACAGTGAAAGAGAGATTTAGTGGAATGATGGTGTGTCAAGGTCTTCACAATCAATCCTTGGTTTAGGAAGGGTCATCTCTCTTAGATGTCGGCGAATTACTTTTAATTTTCTCTATGATACCATCTGGTGAGCAGGGGACTTGCTGTGCTATAAGCTGTGCATGACCGGGACTCGAAACCACGACTGTGAGGTGAGGTTGTGTTCTATGGAGACAGAAAGAGGCGGGCGATGCCAAACTATAGAACCACTAACGCCATGTGTACGCAGCACTACAAGCGGCGAAGACTACGTGCTTCAGTGATAACATACAAGGTCTACCACACGAGAAATGTTAACTGTACGGGTGTTTACAGAAAATATAATGCAAATACACACATAATTAACTCTGACTCATCCTATGAATTTCATGTTCTCTTGATGTCTGTCGTTGAAAAAATGTCAACTGCCTTGATTTCCAGGGCAAATGTTTCAAGCTAAATAAAGGTCTACCAACATCTTCACACGTAACTGTAAGCAATTGTAACTCTGTTATCATTAGGCTTCCTGCCCCATGGGCAGATAAAACTCATAAAATATATATAGTATATAACTCAATAAATTTCCATTACATTTTACAGCACCGAGGATTTATTGGGGTATAATTATTTATTCATTATATGACTGGCACTCGACGCGACAACAGACAACTTATCCCACTTATTATGCTGAAGAATGACACACAATTCATGGTTTTCCCTCACGATCTGCATAATAAGTTGCTTGGACGATGACAGAGATTGTATTTTCTTGTGTATTTAATGTACGTATTTCACAACTGCATTGTAAGAAAACAATATACACTCTGCGACTGAACCCTAAGTAATATACGTTGACTTCTTCCAGCCTCTATGTACTTGTAGCATTGTATTTAATATTTCTAAAACTTGTATAGAGTGTAATCAAATGTAATGTGCACAACACATATAATGGCTATGAATAAATAAAGTGTATTTAGTAGTTCTTACTTGTGGCCGGGCAGACGACAACACAGCACAGAGCAACGTACGGTTGACCTCCTGACAGGTCGCCAGGCGCTGCGAGAAGGACTGAACGCTACGTTGCTAACCGGTCAAGTCAACACAACCACTGATTACCAGGCTCGAGTCGATATAATATCGAGAATGTATAATCAGCGGAAGAAATTAATAGTAGCCGCTCGGCTTTCCAGACCGGAACTGCGATTAGCGCGGGATTATCGGTAACTCGGGATATAAAAACTACATTTACACAGGCAAACCTGGTTTGGCTTCGGAACTGTTTGTTTAAGTCAGCGGTGAAACTATTGAGTTAACCGAGAGAGGTCGTTCAAGCTCAAGCATTATGCGAGAGACTGACTCAAGAGGAGGCCGGTTCGATGTCAGCAACCGGCAATTATGACTGAAGTTTTTTTACAAGGTCTCCATCAGCACACAGATAAGCTAGATGAAATAAAATAACCCCTGAACATTCCCTTCCAAGTCCCAACTACCTCCGTGTACCTGAATAGGGTCTAGTCTAGTTGGCTCTCCACAGGTTTCCTATAGCACCAATGCAGTTATAGCTTACACTTTCCCACTGATAATAACGAAATGATAGATTGAACTGCGAACTTTATAGGTTCATCCACTATTTAGACAGATGAATGAATGAACGAATGATGAGATGTGATGTGTGTAGCAGAGTCAACACTGAAGTCATGGACAGGAAACAATTCCTCTGCTCTTACGTACATTGTCTCAATCCAATCTAAGAATCAATGTGCAAGTACAAATAGACAACCATAAGCATTGCCTTATTGGATAAGTGGGCAAGTCCGGGGTACTCGTTCTGTCGACTGTTGATTTATCGTTGGCCAGTGCAGTACAGAGCTGTACACGATATTATACGAACCTAGGACCGGGGTTCGAACCTCTACTAGTGTGTCCACGAAACAACATCCTTCTCTCATCTGCCCGTTGGAACCCATGTCATGTAGTTGAGATGCCCCATAATTCGTTTTGCAGTTTATTTGGATTAAGGGCGCGTCAACCGTTAGGTCATAATGCGCCACTCTAGCCGAGGGGATGTGTGATGAGGGGCCCATTCTGGTCAGAACCAGCCACGGATAGGGGGAGGAAATAGGAGGATTCTCACGTCGTGGTCGTCATTGTATTTGGCATCGTTCATGTTGTCACAGTCGTCGTCGTCGTTCAAGGGAAGGGGAAGAGGTCCCCGACGACGACCGCCAGAGCTCGTCTCTGGTTTCGGGTATTAATAAACTCCCCTACTTTCTAGCTAATGTTTGCTAGATGGACTTCATCTCTTTCCTCGTCTATTACGATTAGCAGAGCCATGGTCTGAGTCAATTCTACACTAGACTACTTCTACTAATATACTTCTATAGTTGACGAACTATAGAGTAAAAAAAAAAATGAAAATTATGTATTTATCCAAGTCTGCTGACTCGGGTTCTGCTCGCTCGTGCACTCCCACCTCTCAGGAGGGCGCTGAGCTGAGACAACACCTTGTGATTTATGAAAACACTTCACGTCGCTTGAACGTGAAAACAATAACATTTATCTTGGGTGTCCTTCAACGTTCCGTTTAGTTATAGTTCTAGTTATAGTTAAGATCCACTACGACGGTATTTTATTGCCACTCAATGTATCAGAGTGTTAATTGCCCGATAACCCCTGTTATCCGAACTGATTGAAGCCCTGATCTTTAACTTTCTGCAACTATTTGGGAGCTTCCCAAGGCCGCCTCGAGATTACCATTACATAACTATCATAGTCTACTACCACAATTGAGTTTTTAATAGGATTTTAAGTTAAAGTCGAATTACTTTTTTGAAATGTTTTGACCACACATTCTATATAGTAGGACTTGAAAAAAATTATAACTTAATAACTGTGATTTTGCGTTTAAGCTTTTTGATCTAGGTAGCCTATATGTGAAAAAAAAATTAACTTGAGTCTGTGCACAAATACACGCACTCAAAACACTAAAATATATGTACCTCAAAATAACACCCCTTTTCGTAATCACTAATCAGCATATATTTACGAAATCACTTGCCCAAATTTCAAAAACAAATTGTAGTTATTGTAGGTACAGAAAACATAAACAAGTACGTCAATGATTAATGACCAATATTTTTTCTGACCAAAATTTTACAAAATCACTTAGTATAAAGATCGCCGCCTTTGGATTCGTCGGTGAGAGTGGGGCCTAAGTTTAGAAACTTCTCCACGTGTACACCCAATATGTTTGGTTAAATCATAAACTTAAGCCTGTATGACAAATATCTTTGGGTTTAGTTAAAAGGGTGAATACCCCTTTAAACTCGACGGCACCACATTCAAAGCTACCCCAAACAATCAAGCTCTTCACAATGTTTCGTCAATCGTCCACCTCTGAACTCGATCATAGAATCAAAGTCTTGCTGTGTTGTAATAGTAGGTGATTGCTACACTTGACTATAATTCCACTATAGGATATTCCTAATCAAAATATGACTATAATTATCAGCCTATGCCGCACTACACGATTGCTGCACTTCACTATAATTCACAGTCTAAGTATAATTTACGTAATACTAGAGACCTATATTTATGATTTCTACATTTCAAAGTAATAACCTATTTTTCTCCCTATCAAACGTCCTGAAAGGGGCCCAACAACTTATAATAACGATAAACAATAAAATAAAATTAAAATTAACACGTCGCATCAACATGGTTAAAATATGGTTATAAACTTTTTTCTAGACTCCCAAACACGAAATTGATATCAAACAAATTAAAAGTAAAAATATACATCCTTTCAGTGAAATTCTACATAATCTAAACACGGCATCCAGTGTTTTCGTAATAACTCCCAAACGGTTGGACGAGTTTCACTTCCTAACTATAGACCTTCCTAATACTATAAAACTTTCGCCCGAGGCCAAGCAGATACTTTGTTGTATGAGAATACGTAGGTAACACGTCGCTTAACGAGAGACTTTAATTCGAGGGTCGCCGGACTGATCCCTAGTTACCACCACTCCTCGCTGAAGATTTGTCAGTTTTAGGCGGGACATCCCTTCATTCCTACCCTAACCTTCTATTACCTAGGGTCCCACAGCGTAAACTTATGAGCACACTACAGCGACACACCTACGTAAAAACTTACATTCATCACAGTCTCATCTACAACAATGTCACCCCCTGATTAACACGCCTCTATCCGAGGAGTATTAATTGGGATGTGACACATGGTAAAGTTGGTGGTCACGTCTTCTTGTGGATAGGAACTATTAGCAGGTAGCCTCTAAGTGAGCCTCACGAGCTCCCCCTACCCTCGCACCGGGTTCATGTTTATCTATCGGCGTTTCAAGAGGTAAACAGATGACTCTACCCTGAGTCAATATCCACGTTTAAACGAATCAAATTATACCCGAGAAAAACAAAATCACTGTTGCCATCGGCGTTTTAAAAGACGCTTGACTTTAAAGAGTTAGAAGAATATAGGCGTTTCGAAAAATAATTCCGAAGTCAGTATCGTCGTTTCATTACAAGGATGTTTTATTGTCTTACCTGAGTGAGGAGTGCGTGTTAGAGCGCGTGTTGATATATCTGTGTTTCGAGTGAAACTGAAGCGTTTCAGTTTGAAACAACGCGCGACTGAGCGCGAGAGAGAGAGAGAGAGAGAGAGAGAGAGAGATAGAGAGAGGCGAGGTCACCCAGAAAGCGTGATGACGATTACAAACACTCTAGTCCACTAGGCCCTTTCCTTTGAGGAAGTGATCGCGTGGCCTTCGACCCGCGCATCAGGTGTGGGTTGTTTTGTGTGGTTGGGCCTGCCTTGTGCTTGGATCGAACTAGGGACCTATGCCACGCGATATGAGCCCAGGTGAAGATGCTGGGATCGAACTAGGGACCTATGTCACTGCGTATACCCTCCGAACCAGTGAGCAGGTGCGGTGAATACGCTGGCTCGAACAGTGGTCCTCCGAATGTTTTTTCCAATTGCGATTATGAGATCCGGTTGAAGATGCTGGGATCGAACATAGGGCCTATCGCCACGCGAATAGCCCAGGTGAATCCTGGCGTTCGAACCAGGGTCCATGCCAGCGAATAGCCTCAGTGAGATGTGGGATCGAACTAGGGACCTATGCCACGCGTATAGCCAGTGAAGATGCTGATCGAACTAGGGACCTATTTAGTCCAGAGTATGAGCCCAGGATGAAGATGCTGGGATCGGAACTATGGACCTATGCACGCGATGAGCCCCCGCCGAAGACCAGTGATGACAGTGGCGGGTGAAGACGCTGGCTGAACAGGGTCCTATGCACGCGATATGAGCCCAGGTGAAGATGCTGGATGAGACATAGGGTCCTATGCCACGCGATATGAGCCCAGGTGAAGACGCTGGGTCGAACCAGGGTCCTATGCCACGCGATATGAGCCCCCACCGACGACCAGTGATGATAGATGCGGGTGAAGACGCTGGGCTCGAACCAGCGTGCCTTGGTCCCCGCCACAAGTAGTTGTGTGCCTCCTTATCACTTGCATACAGTGGTATCCAGGACAAGAGGATCCACGAGTTCCTGTCTTCCTCTTCCACTACCATCTTACACTCCACATTCCTCCACGTGACATTGTTTTATATATTCTATTATTGCTGAATCTATTAATTGCGGTTGAAGGGCGAGTCACCCAATGGGTCATAATGCGCCACTCAGCCCAAGGATCCCCGCGTCACACCGGACGGTACCTAGCCAGAGAATCTACTTCAGTCCGTCGGGCTTGAATGACCATCAGTTCAGAATGCTCACTTTCTATTTTAGTTCCGAATGAGGTTGACTCCGATGGACTGAACGAAGCTCTCTATGCACCAGAGTGGACATCCTGCACCTACTGCACCGACCATCAGATGGTGACGTGGTCCACTTGGTACGGTATGTCACCGACCTCGTGAGGCTGTGGGCTCGAATACCACCTCTGCCTTACTTCCATCAGTCCATCAGTCTTTGCAAATGCACGAGGAAAGTTTTGAAGACAATTTAATTAACTTAGTAGGTAAAAATAAAAGTTTGTGATGAAGCGAATACATTTAGTAATAATAATTATCGTTCTCTACCAGACAAAAGACGAGTCAGATTTCAATTAAATTTTCAGAGAACGTTTAAGACATCGAAACAACTTAGACCTTCCGTTTTTTTTATTACAATGAAACAAATATAGGGTCTATCTAATGGAGATCGAACTTTATAGCTTGTTGTCACTTTGGTCAAGTAAATAGTGTTCGTTCACACTACAACGCGAACATATAGACTCCGCTTGCGAAGATCGTGTGCTGAACATGGCGTCAATGAATTGAGGTAATGAATTATTCGCTAGCTCGTGTAAAGCCTCCTTTAGAACATTCCTAATAATGCAATGATAGTGCCTAGATGAGCGAAGTGAGATCAGTCTGCAATGCGCCCCTAGATGGGTGTGGCAGACTCGTTCCGACTGACCGGAGACCTTCCATGTCTACTGGACGGCTGAGCTGCGCCTAATGCAGAGCGGTTCACACACAAACACAGATCTATTTGCATTTTAGTTCACATCGACGTCGAAGGACGATGGAAGATTTCCGAAACAGGGGCTCGCAAGGCCAGCGATGAGACGCAATACTCTGAGGCCTACTCGTCGTACAATGAGGGAATCGTGATGATCAGATCGCATCAACCACAAACTCCACGTGGCCTCGCTCGACTCTATCCGTCTTGTTCGAGCACAAATAAGCAACAAGCAACAAATAATTACGTTTGTATTTAGAATTACCCATGCACTCATCACAGAACTGATTTTTTTAAGGAGGTAGGGGAATGAAATTAGAGAAGCAACCAATGAGGATATAATATGGTAAGCTAAAGCCTTGTCCCGACCGGGATTCGAACCCAGATCACCCGACTCTTTGGGCCCGGGATTGAATTTGGCCCAGAGCATGGCTCTGCTAATCGCAAAAGGCGCTTCAAGAGAAAAAGTTCATCTTGCAAACATCAGCTAGTAAGAAGGGTAGTTTAGTTTACTCTCTACACTAGAGGCGAGCTCTGGCTGCAATCGTCATCGGGAAACTCTCCCTTTTCCTTTGACGACGACAACGACACCACGAACGATGACACGATGACGACCGTGATTTGAGACCCCCTTCCTCCTCCTACCATTAGCTTGTTCTGACCAGCATGGGCCCCTATTCCTCCTCCTCCCCATAACCTTCGACTAGAGTGACGCATTATCACTTAACGGTTGACGCGCCCTTAACTCAATGAATCAAATCCATTCCCGAGCTGCTGTTGGTTCAAGAGACACATAATATGTGTAATCGTTCATGTTGTGCATATAAAATAAACTAGGAAAACGCTTAAGTCCCGCCGCGTTGTTGGATGAGCGTAATTGGTGCATTGAGCTGCCATGTGTTATGCGGATTTTCTGTTGTTCTGTGGAAAAATCATAACTAAGTTGAATTTTTTTTAAATTAAATTAAATTAAATAAAAAATTAACTTTAATTTATTAATTTTTTTAAGTTAATTGTAATTGTTAAAAAAATAAAAAAATCGTAAAATTGCGATTTTTATTGGAAATAATTTCTCGATTGCTCTCAATTTAACACGAATATATTAATTCAAACAATAAGGGTTCTGTAAAAAAATCATTACAATAGGATAAAGCATGTAGGTGTTATAAGTCAAAGATTGTTTTAAAAAGAAAAAAACTCGTAAAATTTCGATTTTCATGAGAAATATTTTTTCGATTACGCTTTAAATTTTACACGAATATCTTAATTCATAAAATTAAGGTTCTGTGAAAAAATCATTACAATCGAATAAGCATGTAGGAGTTATAAGTCGAAGAAATTTTTTTAAATTCGAAAAAAATCGTAAAATTGCGTTTTTTTATGAGAAAAATTTTTCCGATTGCGCTCAAAAACGTGGCAGTTCTAAGTTCAGAGATTTCGAAGGCCTCCATAAAATTTCATCACAATCGAGTATCGGTTTAGCCGGAATCGTGTTAACAGACACACAAAAATACAAAAAGAAAAAAAAAAAAAAAAAAAAAAAAAAAAACATTCCGGATTTTTTTCTCCAGTGTAGTGAAATGGAATCTTCGCTTCGCTCGCTACGCTCGCTACGCCTCATCCAATAAAATAGCTTATTAGGCAACATTCTTCCTACGACAGCAATCACTTCGCTAATTTCACTCCTAGAATGGTAAAACTGCCTGGTATTGCATTCATTGCATTCCAGTGAGTAAAAACATAAACAAAACGTCAGATGGTCTATAACAAACAAGAACAATATAGCCTAACAAGGCCTAAACAAAGAAGAAAATAAAAATTGATATCTTAAAGGCTAATAAACCATCATTGCATCCAGCCAAATTATTTTTTTCTGTTCAATGTAATTATTTTGGTTCAAATAAAAAAATGTTTGAACTGATTGAAGATAATTGTGAGTCTTATTCTCTTCTCACTGTCAAAACAAGGACTGTTGAAGCAACAAAATAATTAAGTAATTACATTTGAATGGCCCATTAACCTAACCGGAGTTTAGTTTGCAAGAGAAAATAGTCTTATTCTTATTCTCAAACTACGAGAGTGTCCTACAGGAACGCGTATCACTTTGGGAACATCATCATTATTACATTGTCTGTTTGCAAGACTTAATGCCGGTAGTTTTGTCAACTACCTCCATAATATTATGGTCTCTGTTCTCATGGTACAAAATGAAAGTCATAATAAGCAATGCAGTGAGATCTCATTACAATGTGTTATTTTTCAAGTGTTGGAAAATTTAAGAAAATGTTTATGCAAAAAACTCATAAAATAATAAACAGAAAATAACCAAAACCCGAAATAGAAGCTATAGGTACAAGAAAATATCAAAAAACGAGATTTCGATTTCCTGTTCGATGCCCAGTTAGTGCAGAATCCCAGACCTCTGATCTTCCTGATCCTGCTTGTAAGGTGAGATAGGGTGGAGGGAGGGCAAACACTAGCGAGCTTCCGGTAAGGTCAGCGAAACTGCAGGTGGAGCTAATCAGAGTAATGGTCGAGCTGTCCACGAGTACTTTGACCACAACTGTGTTTTAGTGACGAGTGTTATAAGGTAAAGTGGCAGATCTTTCATAACTTTCCGGTGTTGATGAAAACACGGGTCGAGTTTCAGGGTCGGACAAGGTCGCTAGGTGTTTGGTCACGACGGAGGAATGAGGAACTAGAGCACGTGGTGGGCACGTGACACGTGTGAGACCAGGTGTACGTGGGCAGTGACACGTGGGGACAGGGGCACGCAAGGTGCAGGGACCCGTTCCAGAGAACTTGGAATCAAGAGATAGTTTAGTTGGATACTGGCGTCGAACCAGCGGCCTTTAGCTTCCTCTGTCGGCCATCTTTCTTTCTACACCTTCTTCCTCAACTAATACAACCATAAAGCCTTCATACTGTGGCCTATAACTCCCCCAAACACTCTCCATTCTAGTGACACGCCACGTGCTCCGTGTTTACAACCCCTTACTTTGCCACATTTATCTTTCGTCCACTCATTCATCTCACCCACATCGCCTTCCTTGTATAACTCTCGCTTCCCCTCACAACACAACGTACTGTTAGCTCGTCTGAGTCTGAACCCGGCCAGCATAGTTGGCTCCCGGTCTAATGTAGGTCTCCGAGTACAAACTAATTCATCTCTTCACACCGACCAACAAGTTCAATTGATAGTTATTCGATTCCACTTTCAATTGGTCAATAATCGACAGCCAATGACCGCCGCCTCAACGGACGTTGATTGTATCGATGCTCCACTTCTACATTGGAGAGGCTCACGCCTGGATGGTTCTGGTAGAACCAGAGTGACCTTGGGCGGCTTCTCAAGGTGCCTCGCACTCACCATCAACACGCCAATCACCGAAGAAGCTGCCACATTCTAATGACCATACTTGTTTTTGTGTGAAGCTAACACGCCCTTTTGTTCACTAAATAATGGTTTTCTTGCACCTGATGACGCAGGTGATTTCCAGACTCAACAACGATGTTTTACTCGCTTATCTTTGGTACAGGAACGACATCCAGTTCCACTCCAGCTCGCCCCATTGAGAGGGGTGAGGTGATACAGAAAAGTGGTGGAAACAATTTAGTGTTGGATATTATGATGATTATGTGGAATATGAGACACAGTTGTTCAAAGAAGTTGTAAGATTGAGAAGACGATGACGACTGACATTTAAAAGAGAAATCCTTGTAGGCTTAAGTTGGGTCGCCCTTGACTTGAGGTGATTCGAGCCATGGAAAGCTAGAACACACCGCCTTCTTAACACTTTATTGCTTGTAATCAGTGTGCAGTGGAATCAAGCGTGACGTCAGAGCGAAGCGGGGCTTGCATCAACGGTGCATCCGATGTCCGGCTTTCACTGGCTCCAGGCCCCTAGGGGTCAGGGGTGAGAGCCTATGCGAGGATGTCAGGGGTGGTGATAGCTGCTCTATCTACGTCTCTATTAGATCACAATACCTAGAATCAATTTGGAGATGCACCATAACGGTAAAGGGCCAAATGGGCGACTCAAGAATTTCAGACACATCGCGCAGAAACCTAGCACCCGTTTGTAGTAAGTGAGTAAGTAAGTAAGTGAGTAATAGGTGAGTAAGTAGTGAGTAAGTAAGTAAGTTAAGTAAGTAAGTAAGTAATTAAGTAGGTAAGTAAGTAATACGGTAGGGTAGATAAGTAGGTAAGTAAGTCAGTAGATTAGAGTATACGTAATTAGTAAGTAAGTCAGTAGTAAAGGCAGTCAGTAAGTAAGTTATAGGTTTTATTCATTGGACAAATACATGGTATAAGTTATAACATAACTCTCTGTAAACAGGGATATTGCAATGAATAATTCTAATTTGGGGGGGGGTTGGCGATTGCCTGTTTCCTCGCCTTTTACGATATAGAGACACAAATGCTTTAGCTCAAATTCTACCTCGGCCCAGACGGAAATGGGTATATAATATATTTTGTATTTTTAAAAAAAGCAAACATCTTTGTCTTTTTGAACAAAGCTAACCTGTAGTACGGTCAACAACACATTCAAAATTGTCAAGGAAGTATGTTTTTGGACTCTACTCCCTCATTTGGCATTATTACCAGAAGACTCCCCTTGAGGCGAGATTGTCTTAAAGTGCGTGCCTAAGGCCTGAGCCACATCTGCAGGGATACAAGATAAACTCTGGTCGAAACATTTATATGTGGTAGCGGTACGCAAAATAATACTGCACTTTTTTGAACACGGTTTGCCATCTTTGGAACAGGTGTAGAGTGGACCAAAAGTAATTTTTTAAGACTGTGGAGGCACTCGAAATTTCCCTTAGAATTCTAAATGGCGGCCATTTTTTTTTCTCCAAACGATGTTCTCAGATACAAAAAATTCTTTTGAGTGTTAATAAATCCATGTTTGGTATCGTGTTCGTATATTTCCGACGTCGAATAGCACGAAAAATAATGTCAAAATAAAATCCGGGTGAAATTCTAGAAGTTAACATGCTATTTAACAAGTAAGTATTTTCAGAAAATCTTCACAGATTGGGTCCGACATAGAACGCCTTACCCTACCCCTTTTTAATGCCTTCTAGCAAAAATTATTATGATTTAAATTTTAATTTAAAACGACATTCATTTTTTTACTTTTTGGCCAGTCATTGCTGCGGCAACCAGAGGTGCTCAACAGGTGTTTAGGATTATTGTGCTATTATATGCTGCTCTTTTTTTAACGCGTTTGGCCTTGGCTCAAGTTGAAGCTGTACTCACCGATTTTTTTAAGATGTGGAGTCAGTAAAAATTCCCTTCGAATTCCAAGATGGCGCGATTTTTTGGAAATGGACCTTTGAAACACCAAAATTTTGCTCAAACGACGACTAATATCATGTTGGTGTCAAGGGCCATATGAATTTTGAGCCAGAGAACACGAAATTTGAGCTCAATATTAATGATACGCACATTTACAAATTCACGGTCCTGCTATTTATCAACATCGACTAAACTTTATTGATAGGTATATTTCGTAAAGAAGATAGTATTTAGATTTTCTGTTAAAGCAATTTTATTACTTCTATGCCCCGTTCTTCCACCTACTTCACACATTGCTCTCTTGGCAACAAGGGGCTACCACGCTTGCCTTTGGAATTAAAATCAGACCTGTGTCCAATCAGTGAATGCGTGAAAATCTATGAGTGCTAATGGTCAGTTTTGCCTTTGTTACCTATGCTGCAGCTCACCATTTGCTGAAATCGAATGGGGAGCAGCCTGATTTTTCGTGCAAAAACAGTCACTATTCATTTCGCTGTGCTGACTTGCATGATATTTAGAGAAAAGCTGCTCATCAGTCATCACACTTCTTATTCTTGTTCGCGGCGTGGCGGACGTAATTTTAGTTTAGCCGTGAAGATCGTTGTGGTTCACTGTCTTTAAGGTTGAAAAGTTATTTATACAACTAATAGGATCGCTCCCTTACAACCTTATACAGATTGATGCCATCATCTACAGAGAGTTTAAATGTGTCCAACACCAACATTCCTTCCCTGCTCACTTACACCCGCTGTCAATTACTATAAGATCTTCGCTTAATTCCAAGAACGTATTGACCAATTCTAGAAAACTGTCTTTGATCGACAACTGCTAATTATGAATCAATATAATAATAATATAATAATAATAATATATATAATAATAATAAGTGAATATAATAATAATAATCATACAATAATATAATAATAACTCAATAATATAATAATAATAATAATAAGAATAATATTAATAATGTTAAATGTCACATTAAGAATCCACTTTAAAATAAGTACCTAGCTTACCGAAATCCCCTATAGTGACAGTTACCATTTATATTCATATTTTTATACATTATATAACTTATTTTTACCATACATTTATAAACTTTGATTGAATACTCATCTTAGGTTCCATCTATGATTCAACGTCCTATCTGCCATCTAACTGAATTGCCACAAAATATTATGCGCCCACACACAACCCGCTCTCATGTGGGCATTCACCTTCATATTATGTTAAATCAATGTTTGTTTTCTATGTTATGTATTATCTGTACAATGAATTGATAAAATCGGTGCTAAATCTGATCTGAAATCTGAGCGCAAGTGTCGTTCCCTACCACATAGTCTGGTAATGCTGAGTATTTGCTCATGTTGTCGGAGAATACTTGGTTTCATCTTGTGCGGGAATAATTGTCAATCGCGAGAGTAATGTGTGTGAGAAAAAACAAGAAACCAAGGACTAATGCGTTTGAGAGATTCTTTGACAGGTTATAAACTATGGCCATTGGACTAAACTTTGCTGAGCTTTGCATGGCCCAACTCAAATTGCGCGCACTCAGGTTGTGTTCATAGGCGCCAGCTCCGTGGGTGCGGGGGCCAGAGCACCCACGCGATAGATTGTGTAGGAGCTGTGCAGCCGCACACAAATCCATCACAAAATCATCATCACACAACGGTAGTTCTCTGCCATCCACACAAAAATACGTATTGAATGGTATAGTTTGCTATATTTATTGTTTTCAATGTGACAAACAATTGAAGTAGGGGCTGATTCGAAACTACCGCAAAGCCCCAGTGCCAACACTAGCGGGGATGTAATATACTCTATCACATCAGTGCTCACTTCTTTGGTGGGGTTTCCATTTTTTGACTGCACAAACTACATTTTTTGTTAATGCATTCAGCCCACAACTTTTTGCTTTAAACGGCCACCAAACCGCACATCTAAAAATCCGGATTGTTCAAATTTTCGCCCCGCGCTATTGAAGGGGGGTTTTGCCCCGAACCCCCCGTGTGGACCCCATATACTACCTCCGGCATATTAATTTCGCCTCCACCAATAAAACTTCCCCGAGCCGCCACTGCTCTAGTCGCCCCATAGTTTTGTCCTAAGTTTTTGAGCACCCACAGTCGTTCTGAAAAGTTGGCGCCCCTGCAGGTGGTTCACATTGATTTAATCGTTGATATCCGTATGTCAAATATGCTTTTAAAATACTCTGTACACATTGTACATAATTCCCGAAGTTCACCAAATTGAGTAAATTACGGATATTTTACGATTTGTGTATTCAAATTTATGAATTAATCTAGGAATAACGAGTACTGGATCTCCATAGATTGATTCTTTATAAAAAGTTCCGTGTTTAAATATTATACCGCGTAATTAACCGTTTACCCGAAAACGAAAAACAGAAAACTGAGTTCGAAACTCGTCTCCAGCAGCCTCAGCGACTCCTCTTAACAACGTCCACAAAGTAAAACACAGGCCAAGTAAACTCCAGTTTTGAGTTTTCAATTCTAAAATACGTCAGTTTCTTAATTTTTGTTATTTTACTTTCATTTTGAAGTAATATTTGTATTCTGAAGCACTTACCATACGAAAATGACTCTCAAACACAGATGATTTGAAAAAACTGCAAGCCTATTTGGTTGACTAGGGTCAACATTCCAAAATCGCCGCCATCTTGGTTCGAAGGGAATTTTTATTGCCTCCACATCTTAAAAAAATCTTTGGGTACCAGCTTCAAATGAGCCAAGTGCCAAAACCGTGTTTAAAAAAGCAGCATATTAATCAGCACAATAATCATTACCACCTTTTGACACCTCTGGTTGCCGCAGCAAAGCTGGCCAATAGTAAAAAATGGAATTTTCGGTTTTAAACCAAAGACATTATATCATTAATAATTTGAATGTTAGAAGTAATTACAGGGTATTTGTAAAGGAGTTTCTACGTGGACCAATCTAAGAAATTGTTCTTGAAAATACTACTAAATAGATGTTTAGCTTCTAAATTTCTCCGGATTTTTATTTTGACATTATTTTTCGGGTGTTATTCGAGTCGGAAATATACGAAAACGATACTAAACATGATTTTTATTAGACACATCAAGAAAGTTTTTTGTAGCTGAGGACTCGTTTTGAAAATCGGCCGCCATTTTGAATTCTAAAGGGGAAATTTCGAGTGCCTCCACATCCTTAACTTTACTTTTTGGTCCCACCTACAACTGTGCAAGAGCGGCAAACCGTGTTCAAAAAGTGCAGTATTATCGTTTTTCATGTCGTGTACCCGCTAAAAAAACCCCCACCTTTAATTAAAGGCCATATTAATTATTATAAAACATGGAGTTCTGGATCTGACCTTATAATAAGCAGATGAGATAACCGCCGTGAGGTCTACTGACACAAACAACACTCAAGGTCGAGTCTTGGTTGCATAAACAATAACCCGAGTTGTTTTACGATGTGTGTGGTAAAACTTTATGCAAATATCCCGTGTTTGTTTCTTTGTTGACCCAAGTACTGACAGCGAGTAGCGAGATTGTGATTATTCTTAACGCATGTTATAAACAATACCTACATCAACACCTATTGAATAATAAGCAGCTTTACTTTCAATGACCATTTTAAATCAGAATAAAATATGTTGTTCCCAGACGCCACTAACCGAACTATACAAAATTTTCTGGAGCACCTTCCGAACCCCTCACTGCCCCCGCACGCTAAACTACACGTCTGCCACGTCGCCACCCGTGAAGTGCCCAAACACATTCACAAGCGTCGAGACTTCTCTCCACCTCCAAAGAAGAGCGGAACCAACTCGACTCATATAGGGACCAAGATAGTCTAAATGCCTCCCCATCTTTGTGTCTCCCCACCCCTAAATACTAAATACTTCCCATAGGACAAAGACCAGCCCCCTAACTTCTCAACCAGCCTATACTAGGCAATAAGAGTGTTCCCCAAAAGTGACCACTTATGAGCTAACGCTCGATTGGCATGGGAACTGATAACCAATTCAGGGAGTATATATTAAATGACTGTATACTACCCTTTTTACCAGCTGATGTTTGCGAGATAGACTATTTCTCTTGAATCGCCAAACAGTGGAATAATATAATGCCTAGTTAGTCATCCATCAGTTCAAATGTGATAATGTCTCGCCCTAGTCAAGGTGCGATCTTTCCTCGTAGCGTTGCGTCCGAGAGTGTTATTACTAATAATTAGTGACCTGTGGTCGCGCGAGCTTTCTTCGAACCGCAGTTAGCATCAGACTCACACACAAGAGAAACCCTCCAATGACGTCACACGACACATCGCACCTCTACCTCTCACTCCACCCCAGGCAAAATATCATGTTCAGTTATACAAATTGATTTACAAAGGAGGACAACTAAATAAATTAAGAACATAAAATGCATCACACACAATAATGAAAAGTTTAAAACAATAATATTTACAACATTGTATAATACTGCAATGGATAAGGGCAACAACAACAACAATATTGTTGAAAAGTTATTCAAATAATTGTATATTCAAAATCACAACTAATTACTGGTAAATAAATTTATATATTTAGGTTTCCTTCCATTTCGGAAATTTATGATATTTTACAACGTAAAGATATGTTTTTGTGAAATGCATTCTACAACTACCCTGTAATTAAACCAACCGACAATAATGATTAAAATGGGAAATAAATTAAAAGTGCCTTGGTGTTGCACACAAATTGTAGGTTTTCTACATAGAAACTACGATTTTCCAGTTTTTCTTTGCTTTGAAGTGTACGAATGGTTGCCTATCGTGCACACTGCAGGAGTACCGTACGGTGCTGCGCGCGTGGCAGAGTTTGGAACTACTAGGGGAAGGTTTATGTGAGTACAGCTGGTTGCCTATCTGTGCGACTGCAGGCGTACCGCACGGTGCTGCCACGCGCGGCAAAATCTAGAACTACTAGGGGAAGATTACTACAGTTTCTCGAAGGAATATTTTCTGAACCGATAGAAAATCGAAATGAAATGTCTCAAGATCGGGATTAGAAATTCAAACCCAGATCATTACAATACGTCATCTAGGTATCTAAAGAGGGTATGCCTCTGCCTTCCATTGTAATGTCACTCTTGACAGTCAATGCCAACTTTTTGCCAGCTCGTCGAAAGCAAAGGCCTTGTAAACAGCATAATAATGTTATGTTAAAACAAACTATAATAATATAAATAATGATAAAATGTGTTTTGAGTCTCGGCCAAGGTCGGTTCAGATGTCTCTAGTCGGAGGAGCGGCCCTATTACCTTTGAGTAGATAATTAGATGGTTTACAACTTTGCCAGCCGACAGAAGCGGCTCATTGCTAGAGCGCAAGACTTGAGTAGGTTCGTGTTAGGCACCGGGACCTCAAAATAGACCACTAACCATCATAGAATTTTATTCGAGGACAGAACCAGCCACATGCAAGGGAGGAAAGAGGGTGGGTTTCTCACGTCGTAGTCGTCTTTGTCACAGCTCGTATTATCGTTGTCTTGTCGTCGTCGTTGTCAGGGGGGTCCACAACAACAACAACAACAACAACAACAACAACAACAACAACAACAACGGAATAAAAGATCAAAAAAACTTTTTTTGTGTGGCTCGTTGGTCTTGTGGTTAGCGTCTCTGCTTCCAATGCAGAAGGTACAGGGTTCGATTCCCGCAAAAGTCAGAAGTTTTTTAACTTCTGATTTGGACTTAAGTCCATCAGTTCTTATCTTAGGAATTTGTAAACGGTGACTTTGGAGCCGTCCTAGCAACGAGGCACATAACACACTGCATCGGCGTTGTTGATTCTGGCGTGGATCCGCGGGTGTTCGTACTGTCCATACCACTGATTGCTACATTTCCTATAAAACGTATATCGATCTTTGGTTGGTTATCGCTCACTCGTCGATTGCTGTCGGGCTTACAGGTTGGCTTGGTCCCCTTTTGGGTTTTCTGTTCCCACTGAAAATCAGTTATATGGCTGAGTGGGTAGACTCTAAATACGAATTTATTTTATTTATTTACTTCAAAATGTCAGTCACCACTCACAACCTCAAATTATGACGTTCAGATCTCGTAATCGGCGGAAAGAGATTTTACAAACATGGCAGTTTACTTCACACAGCTGTTAACGGTATAATAATAATAATTTTTGTGGGAAGCCTGCCCAGGGTGCAATTCATGCCCCTCTTCAGGTGTCTAACTATAGGTATGTTGCGGATAGGACAATTGTGAAGGGATGTCCGAGGGCTGTTTAAGAGGACTCAATCCCTTGAAATCGCATAAACGACTGAGGAAAACCTCGGAAAAAACCTTCAGTCAGGATTGCCGGTCTAAACGGTATTTGAACCCGGGACCTCCCGAATCAGAGTCGCGCGCTTAACGCTCGAGCCAACACAACTTTATAGGCTACGATCTTAGACCAGGTCTAAGGCTACGATCTAGCTTATAAGATTGTTGGTAATTCTGATTCCATTTCGCTCTAATGCAACTTGCAGCCGTGTCGGTGGTCTGGTGGTGTAGACGTCCCCGGATTCGGTCCCCGGTTAGCCTAGCCTGGCGGCTAGTGACCCCTGGTCCTCAGATCAGAGATAAGTGTAACGGGCGGGATTACTGAGAAGACCTGACGCAATGTATGTGTTGGTTTTAGCGGTGATTAGCAGGTGTTGATTGCCCTAGTGCATGTATGTGTTTGCTCTGGCGAGATATATAAGCCAGGGAGACGGGCTACCTGACCACTTCAACACAGGACACCATGGCTTCATTCAGAGTACAGGTAAGAACTATATTATAGTTGATTTGATAAGGGCGCATCACACACTACAATCTAAGGGATGTGGGGGACAGGCCCGTGCTGGACAGAACCAGCCACAGGTGGGCAGGACGAGTGAGTACTTCTAGCAGCAATCACAGATCAAGCCAAGGGGAGTTGATGACCTGATAGCCTGTCTGTTTCTTCGTCATTAGTCAATTTGTTTTGGGCCCTTCATGATTGTTTTCATTATGGGATCCATTGCATTCACAATATAAGCCAACTCATAATCCCCTCTGCTACTTCTTATAGTCCTAACACGAGCAATAAGGGTAGGGGGTTCTCATGTTCGTGTCGTCGATGTCATCGGGGAGGTCGTTGAGGGGAGAGGGAGGTCCCAGAGCTCTCACCTAGTTTCGGAGAGTTTTTTTGGTTCATTTGGATTAAGGGCGCGTCAACCGTTAGGTCATAATGCACCACTCTAGCCTTTTCCTAGGGGATATGGGGAGGAAAGGGGGAATTCTTAAATAGCGCTCGCCATCGTCTTTGTCATCGTCGTCGATCAGGTCGTCATGAGACAGGGAAAGTGACCCTGACGACGATTGCCAGAGCTCGCCTCCAGTTTCGGGGAGTAATATACTCTGCTCTTACTAGGTGATGTTTGCGAGGAGGACTTATTCTCTTGAATCGCCTTTTACGATCAGCAGAGCCATGCTCTGGGCCAATTCTACCCGGGGCCCAGACGGGAGAGTAGAATACTCCTCTACTTACTAGCTCTGCCTCTTGTCTCGCCTCAGAGTGGCGACAACGGTTAGACCTGCACTCACCCCTGTTTTGTCCGTAGATCCTGGTAATCCTGGCCTGCCTGGCCACCCTGTCTGCGACGCACCCGGCTCCCCAAGACGAGGACAGTGGGTGAGTTAGCTTCAACTGCTCCAAGTGTACACCACACGCGCGACCACCACACAGTTTCCATGGCAGCCACCCTGGACTGTTACACCCGGCACACGCCATTGTTAGTTAAACGCGCTCCGTGGAAACTCCCAGTGTTATAAGACTTTTTTGTGTGGCCACATTGCCCTGTTCTGTCATGGGACAGGTTAATTATAATAAACACAATTAAATAATTAGTATTGATATCATCGTGCACACAAAACACAATACGTGAAGATGGTTCGAGGAAGTCGCACTATGACATGCCAATTCTACTAAACAATAACTAACCAATGTAAAGTCTTTGATTTCTTGCTGCAATAACAATTCCTTTTTGAGGACATAGTTTTTTAATGAAAGCATAAATGTCATTAATGTTTGCCCCGACAGGGAATCGAACCCAGATCCTCCGGGTAGAGCATTGATACGTAAAGTCGGAGGCTCTGGGTTCGATCCTCAGTCGGGGCAAACATTTACGACGGTTGAAATACACAATACTTGTAACTTGTAACTATTTCAACTGGGACTTGCTCTGTCCCTGAAGGGTAGGCCGTACTGTACACATGAGCAGACTAGAGTGACATCTTATTGTCTGGTTTCAGAGATTGCTCGCAGGATCACAGCGAGGCTCAGGCTCAGGCTCAGGCTCAGAGTCAGAGCAGCGAGTCAGGGGAAACATCCAACGAGTCAGAGTGAGAACAAAGATATTATTACTACTGAAGTACACCTAGCTTAGTACGACCCACGTATAGCTTCACTCCGACGCTAGAAAACATAGTGTTGTTATCATTCTTCTTGGACGTAAACGTTATAGTAGTTATTAAACAATTATACTTGTTCAAGAAGAAGCAATTTTTTTATGAATTTATTACGAAATTGAGCTCTCTAAAATATAGCTATAGGGCTATTTGCAAAGTACGCAATCAATTTTAAAATTCATTATTCAGCCAAATAGGAGTAAATATATTATTATTTTGTGACCAGACTCTAAATTAAATTAAATCTTTTACAGCGGTAATAGTGACGAGGAGTCTGCCCCGGTGATAGCAAAGTAAGTGTAACTTACTATAAAGTATAGTCTAGTAATAATATCAGTGTTCTCAGCTCTGTGACGTAGTTGCTTCCTGTCTGACTCTTGACTATACTGTACTAATGTGTGTACGATATACTGTCCTAGTAGCAGCGTATACCTCTTCTCTTTGAGGTGATTTGCCATTGACATCATTCGTTTGTTCGTTGTTTGTTTATTCGGGTTTATTTATTTATTTAAATGATATTTTCTCGCCGCTAGGCGAGAAGGCCATTGTAGAGCACAATTCCTCTTTAGCCTGTCACAATGGTACAACAAACAACACACATAAGTTGCAAGAAAACAAATACATAATATAGAAAACAAGTTGTCATTCAGACATAACGGAGAACATAATTTGTAAAGCTAACATAATAAGTAAAAACGGGTTAAGTGTGCGCGAACCGTTGGGTCAAAAGCGCCTCTGTAGCTTAGGTGATAATGCAAGGAGCGAGGACTACGTCTATATTACCCTCGTTACACGACTGATTCTCTCCCAGGCGCAGCGCAGACGAGGTGAAGTCAGACCAGCCGAAGATTGAACCGATCAACACACCCTTCATAAGCCGACCCTGGGCGAAACCACAACTGCAAGACACCCCTGCAGCCACCGAGGACAAGAAGGAGAAGTAAGTCTAGGGTCAAGTAGGGTCTCTGTTGACTAAGTTGCTTCGCTGACTTTGATCGAAACTGCCATCCCCGTGCTTGTCACAGATTCTAATCGCAAGTGCAATTAGTTACGTGTTTTAATATCTCACTTACGCTCCTATTGTTCTTCAATCTCCCTCCCCCTTTTCCCTCATGACGTGTCTAACCCCCTCTCCTCCTCCCCGCAGACGAAGCGCCGAGGAGACCAAGGAGACGCCCAAGGGATCTTACTCCACCACCACCGTTCAACCCCCCAAGACCCTGGAGTCGGCCAGCAGCAGCTCAGACAAGAAGGACAACAAGTAAGTAGACACCTTGCTGCCCTGTTATCAACCACAGGAAATAAGCTCTCCCCTTGCAATCAATCTTCCTCCTCCAAACTCTCAACCACTGCCTAGATCACAGAGAAACAAGTTTTAACTTGCAATCATCATTATAATCATCACTATCCCATCTCAAGATCAGTGGTGTGGGCCGTGGGTGAAGGGAGACAAGAGAATGATTACGTTTAGTTGGACCAAAGGTTGAACTAAATTTTAATGGGTTGATATGTTTTGATCTTTCGATAGGGAGGAGGTGGATGAAAAGTTGATTCTTAATTTATTGAAAATCTAATATCAGTAAACGATGATTGGGAGTGTTTATCTAAAGTTTGCTCTTCCACAGACGAGAAACTGAGCCGATCGCCCCCACCCGCCTGCCAACCAACACCCCCACCAAGGTGACCACCCCCGGCCTGACCAGGCCCGCAGTCCGACCAGCAGTCAGCAGGCCCGAGCCGTCCACCACGTCAGACAAGAAGGACAAGTAAGTCACTGCCTCACTCTCTGGAGAATCAGGAATATGCACAATTTAGGAAGTAACTTTCAAGACTGGCTTCAGCAATGAGTGAATAGTCGCCAACATCGACTCCCATTTCAAATACTCGTCATTGATTTGTCAAATGTAACATCGGGAAGTTTAATATTTAGAATTACTTCACCAACATTACTGCTCGTTTCCTCCATCCACATTGTAGAGGTCTAGGCCCTATACGATGTATTGATTTGATTGATATATGTATTGATGTTGTAGTGAATCGGCTCTATAAGGCTTGTCTCACTTCCTAGTTGTAGAACAAGGAATAAGGAAATGTCAGGTGTCGAACTAAGCAATCGGGTAGTTGTGAGTTTGTCCACAAGGATACGTCAGAAGTTTAGTACTTTTCGTGGGGCGAACACTAAAACATGGCCACATCTCGCAAGCAAACTGTACTTTACTCATTGACAGTCACGTGATTCACATGGGAGATATGGTAAGCGAGTCTTGTTTACTAACAGTCACGTGGTTCAACAGGCGAGGCGTCGAGGCGGTGAAGGACGGAGAGAAGACGCCCGCGACGTCGGGGACTCCCCAGCTGGCGGCTAGACCAATCAGGACCGAGCAGCCCAGCAACAGCGACAAGAAAGACAAGTAAGACTCGTCTCTCTCTCTCTCTCTCTCTCTCTCTCTCTCTCTCTCCCCCCCACACTTTATCAACCCTCTCGTTCACAGGTTCGATACCCACCACCGGCAAATAATCACGACCGAAAGTTTTCCAAGGGTTCTTACTCATTCATCAGTCGTTAAAAACTTAAACTTAAACCAAATAAAAAACTAGAACTATTCGTGGGGAATATACCCTTCATAACTACTTTTACTACAGACACTATAGTTAGTAGAAAGACACCTGAGAGGGCCATGAATTCTTTTTCCACGATAAACAAAAGTTGATAACCTGGTAATTTATCTGAAGGATTGTGAATTATATGTAAGAAAGTTAAGCGATCTTGATGGCCGAGTGAATATGATTCTCTCGTCGTTGGCGTCGACAGTTGGCTTGGAGCCACCCCCCATGCAACCGAGTGGGTAGACTCTAGACTCCATCGTCGATGATGTCGGCGCCTACAGGGTCGACTTTAAATTGAATGTCCCCCACTGAAAATCAGTTGTGACACATTAGGTAGACTCTAAATACGAATGTATTTATTTCTACTGCTATTCTTCCAGGCGGTCGGCCGAGGAGGCCACCAAGCTACCGGAAACCAAGCCATGGCAGGGCAGACCGGAAGTCACCACCGAGTTCAAGACCAGACCGGAAACCACCACCGAGTACAAGACCAGACCGGAAGTCACCACCGAATCTAGGCCCTTCAAAATCCCCTTCTAGGGCTCAACATTCCACATCCCTGGGCGTCACTTAGGCCCAGCGTCATTACTAACTTACTCTTATCCTCGTAAGAAGGATGCTATTGTGTGGTGGATACTATATCTCGGTAGTGTGAGACAACAATACTAACAATAACAATCATTATTATATGGATTTATACGGAATAAAAAATGAAATAAATAAAATAACACTGGTTTGAGATGGATTAAAGTTATTACTACTAACATTGTATCGAAAACTATCAACTAACACAATATAAATAAATATTGGTCAACAAAACAATTTTAGCTTTGAAAGTGGACATTGGTTATGGTTTATGGTTAATGTAATTCATACAAATATATTGTTCTTTTGTGAAGTGTGAGCTTATAGTTATAAAAATATCTGTAGGAGTTTCACAATATACAATATTAACAAAATGAAAGCAAGTGTTACATTTTCATTTCTTGATCTGAAGCTGTGTACAATTAATGGTTGGTTACTCTTCGGTTCAACTCAACCGACACCTTGGCAATCATCAAACTGAACAAGGCGATATTATTGTGGGCTCTCGCCTTCTTTCTTGTAAACGTCCGTGAAATCTTCGTGGACACACAGTTACAACCTTCTCCTACCCAGGCGTGGGTGGTAATGAAACTGTCTCGGGTGACAGAATGGGGATGATTTAGATTTATTTGAGGCTTCTCTTAGGTTGATGGTTGGCAGGGTGTGAGTTGGGCGACAACGAAGAGTAGCTAGACGTGATGTGATGATTTCAACTCACACAACAGATACCTCGTCTAGTATTTACATTACAGGGTTTACATAAATAACGATGGTATCAAAATATTAATCTATTTACATACTCAGTAGGCGTGTACCTGAGTACAACATAAGACGAGGGACGCTCTGTCAAGTGCACTTCGACCTCGTGGCTTTGCTTTAGTTCAGGCAGTCAAATGTATTTGTCTTAGCTTATTGAACACAGAGTGGGAAACAAGGTTCCAGCGTAAATGCTCACTTTTATAAACTTTCACAAGTCTTCTGGACACAGTAAGAGGTGCCCTGTGTTGTGTGTTGTATGAGCGCGCAGAGTCGGTACAAGGAGACAGTCATCCTCTTAGCCGACGTGACAGACTAGCGCTCTCTGAGGCTGGTACTAGGTGCTCAGTTGTTCAGGCTACGGTGGCTCGAAGCGCTGATACGGCTTCAAAAAGCTTCTTGAACAGTGCGCTTCTTGTAACCAACAACCTTCTGGTCTGGCCTCTTGTACCCGAGTAGGCATTGTTATCCTCAAGGACACTAGTAGGCATTACCAGCCTCCTGTACCGCAGAATACATTATTAGCCTCCAGTACCACTGTGGACATTGCTAGCCTCCTGGACCCTAGTAGGCATAACTAGCCTCCTGGACTACAGTTGGCATTATTAGCCACCTGTACTACAGAAGCAATTATTAACCTCTTGTACCACAGTGGACATTGCTAGCCTCCTGTCGGGGACAGTGATAGCCTCCTGTAAGTGCTCGTTCTAATAGTTGGGCGGGGGGCGTCGCTCACAGGTCCCGTAGGTCGGGCCCAGCCACAGTCCAGTCTGTCCACAGAACCTGCTGTACAGCCCGGTTATCCTGTACCCCATGGGGCAGCGCAGCTCACAGATGGAGCCAGAGTGGTTGACGACGCGATGCTTCCAAGGTCCGGTCTTCAGAGGCAGCCGGGTGCAGACTAGGTAGCCGTGACGTGGGGTGTCCAAGGGGGGACAGACCGCGTCCAGTCGCACCTCTGCAACACATCAGGACACAAGTTGTGAGGTATAAAGAAATAACTTGTTTGACCCACACAGATGAAACTACACAAACAATGAGGTCTGTAATTACTCATCAATCATTCAGCCAAAGTAAGGGGGGGGGGAGAAGGAGGAGAAAGAGGGCAAGGAGAGGAAGAAGAAAAGAAGGGAGAAGGAGGAGGTGGAATAGGAAGAGGAGAAGGAATAGAAGGAGAAGAAGGGAAAGGGGCAGGAGGAAGAGAGGAAGAAAGTTAAGGAGAAGGAGGAAGAGGAAGAGAATTGAGTAGGATTTGTATTTACTTTTAGCGACTTATTGTTGTTGGTCATCTATTGATCTTCCCCACTAACATATATTTTAGTTTCTGTTGTTGGTGGTGACATGGGGTATTGAGTGATTATATTGTACCTTACGACTGATTGTTCCTCACCCTTGCAAGTCCTCTGGTCAGCCGCCAGCATGAACCCTACTCTGCACGAGCAGCGGAAGCTCCCGTTAGTGTTGACGCACTGCTGTGAACAGAGCTCTGCATCTCGGCACTCGTCCACGTCCTCGCACCCCGCGGCCCCCTCTTCGAACCCCGGCGGACACTCGGGCAGGGCCGAGCAACGGTAGGAGCCGGGAGTGTTGACGCAGCGGACCGGACACTGGCCGGGGGTCAAGCACTCGTCCATGTCTACACAGAGAGATGTCCCTATATGGTAATGGCGACTACAGGGTTGGCTTGGTCGACTTTAAATTTTATGTCTCCCACTGAAAATCAGTTTTGTAACTGAGTGGGTCGACTCGAAATACGAATTTATTTATTTTATATCTTTGAACAGGAGATTCACTTTGCACAAACACTTCGTATTCACAATTACACACAACAGCACGTCACAGTACAAACATCCCTCCCCCTGCACAATGGCTGGTTCTCACCACAACGAGATTTCCTTCCATATCCCCTATAAGAGTGGCACATTGTGACCTAACGGTTGACGCGCCCTCATACCAAACAAACTAAAACTAACAACGAGCATGTGGGTCTAGGTTTTGAGGACCTCGGAGAAATACTGGACTAGAACGCAACAATCATTATATCGTATTTGGTGGAGGTGCCGGGTTAGAGTGGAAAACTTGTAATCTTCACATGTTTGACGCATGGCGCGGATCTTGTCGAAAGGAATGAAGCTTATTATTATATTGCAATATTGTAAGCAGTTAGAGGCATTTCCCTAAGTCACTGGTTCCACTCCAGGCATACCAAGTGAAATGTTTTCCTCGACGACAAACGGCGAATGCTGGGTTTTGAAATTAATACATTTTGTGATATAGCCGGTAAGAATGAGACTGTGTTTGGTTGTCAAGCAAGGAGGACGCATTCCCGTAGTAAACTGGAACATTGTCCATTGTAAGTGAATGACTAAATTAAAATCACAAAATATACCATACGTAGACCTAATACAATACATAGAATAAAAATAGTTTTTTAGATGATTTATTTTTATTTTATTATTTATCGGGTTGTTTTGTAGCGGTGGTATACATGATATTCTTATGTCGACGTTTCGAAGACCATTTTGTCTTCTCCTTCAGGACGTGATATATGATATCAAGTTTATGAATTGATTCTTGTTTCTTGCAAACAAAACATGATGCAACCATGAATAAAAATTACCCTTGATTGGCGTGTCATTAGATTTAAGTTTGAATTCCCACAAAATGGGCGCCAGGCGCCGAATAATTAGCAATAGGTACAGCAGCGCTCATGCGTCATCTAGACCTACTATTTATACTATTCCAACATCTTTGGTCACCACTGATCGTCTCAAGCAACACACATCATTGTTAACTAGCTCCAACGAAAGAATACAGATGCTTTGTAGTGGCAGTGGCGTAGGAACTATTTTTGTAGTGGGGGGGTCACAATAAAGTTGACTACGAGGTTGGGTGGGCAAACCGGGGTCTGGGGCCCCAGCCGCCGGAGGCTTTCTCGCCGTAGGCGCGATTTTTTTAGAGGTGCCCTTGATAGGTGGCCTGAAACACGTTTTCAGGCGAATTTTAATTGTGAATAAGGGCTACATTTTGAAGCTAATATTGCATTGAAGATTGATTACCTGACTAAAATCGGTCGACAGTCTGCTTGGGAGTGAAAACACTGCACACAAAATATAATGAATAATCAGATGGCTAGTCTAGTCTCGCAAATCACGTCTCTTACTAAATCTTTCTAAAAAAATGTTAACAAAAACCTTCTTTTTTGTTTGCAAGCCCGACTGTAGTAAAAATCCTAAAAATCACCCAACAAGCTATAAGTTAGCAAACTGGAGGGGTCAAGCCAACAAGAGGGGGGGGGGAAATTTCCCCCCCATCCCCCCCCGTTCCTACGCCCCTGTGTAGTGGTGGGGGGTAGTATGAATGCGCGGTAAATGTAATTTCGCCATTGTGTGTACAAAGATAAATATCTTTTACCAACGCAAGCAAATATTATCTGTGCAAAATCACAGATTTCCTCCGTGTGCAAGATCCACGCTTCGCTAGCGTGAATAGAGTTGATAAAGTTGTTATGTTGGGAAAACAATTTAGAGCTATCTGCATTCTATCGTAGTGTGTACCGTGGCACGTCTTCCAGTCGTCGCCGAGTCTGTAGCCGGGAGGACAGAGACAGAACGCGCTGCCCAGGGTATTGAGGCAGGAGTGAGAGCAGCCCGCGTTGTTCTTGGAGCACTCGTCAAGGTCATCGCACGTGTGGTTGTTGTCGGCCAGCCGCGTGCCGGGGAGTCCCCGGCAAGTGCACGTGTACCCGGCCCAGGTGTTGGTGCAGGTGTCCTGACAGGGGCCGTGGCCGTTGCGCAGCAGGCACTCGTTCACGTCTGGAACAAGGTGGGTCTATCAGTAGATGTTTATGTAGCCACAAGTCATTGCCAAACTTAGAATCGACGTTTAAATGAGAAACAAAAGGCGCCAAGATGTTCAGTATATAAAAACTTGTACATTCTTTTACATTTCCAAATGGAACATCCTCAGAAAGTTTTACATCACACAATCCAATTATACACTTTATACAAATGACAACATTTGATAAGAAAACACAGAGGCCTACATGATGGTGAGTGTGGGGGTAAAGAACACGTATAAAAGACCGAGGGAGAGAGAGAGGGGGGGAGAGGGAGAGAAGGATTGATTGATTTGATTGATTAAGGTCTTTATTAAGGCGGGATTAAGGGTAGTGAAGCCTTATCTTCCATCCAACCTGATTTTAGTGCTACATAAACTACAAAAATAATGTAATTTAATTGTTACAGCTTATCCTAGATATTAAAATAACGAAAGAATATTCCATACATACTTTAAATGAAACTATATAAACAAAATAGATGTTTAAGCTTACTTACATAATAATGAACTTATATTACTGTTTTAATTGTGAATGTGCGTTGTTAGCACAAAAACAATTTTTTTAGAGAATATTTATATTATTAAAATACACAATCATTCACACATCTTATTCATTTCCAAGAGTGTAGTGTAACCATAGATAAGGAGAGAGATATTAGGAGAGAGAGAGAGAGAGAGAGAGAGAGAGAGAGAGAGAGAGAGAGAGAGAGAGAGAGAGGAGAGAGAGACAGAGAGAAGTATGTACCGATGCAGGTCTTGCCGTTATCACTGAGTCTCAGTCCCTGAGGACAGTAACAGTAGGCGGAGCCCAGGGTGTTGATGCAGCCTCTCTCGCAGCCACCGTTGCCCACCGCGCACTCGTCGATATCTGCAAACCAAGACATTGTATTATAAGAGCACTGTGAGTAGGTGGTTAAAATAATAAAACTTTGCCAGCTACCTTAGTATAGAGATAATAGCTCGTATTGCTAATTACAATTGATCGCTTTGTCCTAAAATATAATTACATTTGAATGCTTCCATCAGACATGGAATGATCAGCATTCATACTTTGCACTTTTCATGTGAATCACGAAGTATTAAGACCTAGATCACAATCTATTATCACTTCAGAAACACAATATTAAAAACAATTCGCGCTTTAATTGCTATATGAAAACTAAATAAAATTATTCGCAACTATACGTCCAGAAAAAATACAATTTGAAGTAAAATCTTGCTGAAAACACTCACCTTACATTGATACACTTGCATTTAATATATATAATGTGATTCAAGTGGTATATAAAGCGTTAGTTGTAATACAAGCGGAGATATAAGATAAAATAAGAGTATTGGTGGAGGTGCCGGGTCTAGTATTAGATCATCATTCCTGGGTTTGATTGACTACTTTTAACTTTTCATTTTCAACTTTTGGATCACACATTTCAGAAACTCACAACGAAAACATTATGCACGTTAATGGCGTCTTAGAACATAGTGAACTAAAAAAACAATCAGTTTGAAAGGTGACTAAATTCAATTTTCACGAGAAAACGTCCTGAGCAATGTACAATTGTTGAAGATATACACAAATCACTCTTCATACATTGACACACTTGCATTAAATATACATAAACTGATTCACGTTGTACATGAAGCGTAAGTTGTAACACAAGCGAGATATAACATAAAGTAAGTGTTTTGGTGGAGGTGCCGGGTCTAGTATTAGATCATCATTCCTGGGTTTGATTGACTACTTTTAACTTTTCATTTTCAACTTTTGGATCACACATTTCAGAAACTCACAACGAAAACATTATGCACCTTAATGGCGTCTTAGAACATAGTGAACTAAAAAAAACAATCCGTTTGAAAGGTGACTAAATTCAATTTTCACAAGAAAACGTCCTGAGCAATGTACAATTGTTGAAGATATACACAAATCACTCTTCATAACATTTACACACTTGCATTAAATATACATAAACTGATTCACGTTGTACATGAAGCGTAAGTTGTAACACAAGCGAGATATAACATAAAGTAAGTGTTTTGGTGGAGGTGCCGGGTCTAGTATTAGATCATCATTCCTGGGTTTGATTGACTACTTTTAACTTTTCATTTTCAACTTTTGGATCACACATTTCAGAATCTCATTACGAAAACATTATGCACCTTAACTTAATGGCGTCTTGGAACATAGTGAACCAAAATAAAATAACCAGTTTGAAAGATGACTAAATTCAATTTTAGATATGCACAAATCACCTTTCATACATTGATACACTTGCATTAAATACACATAAACTGATTCACGTTGTACATGAAGCGTAAGTTGTAACACAAGCGAGATAACATAAAGTAAGAGTTTGGTGGAGGTGCCGGGTCTAGTATTAGATCATCATTCCTGGGTTTGATTGACTACTTTTAACTTTTCATTTTCAACTTTTGGATCACACATTTCAGAATCTCATTACGAAAACATTATGCACCTTAACTTAATGGCGTCTTGGAACATAGTGAACCAAAATAAAATAACCAGTTTGAAAGATGACTAAATTCAATTTTAGATATGCACAAATCACCTTTCATACATTGATACACTTGCATTAAATACACATAAACTGATTCACGTTGTACATGAAGCGTAAGTTGTAACACAAGCGAGATAACATAAAGTAAGAGTTTTGGTGGAGGTGCCGGGTCTCTCAATTATCATTACTGTACCATCAACAACACTCGTTTCTCAATCAAACTGGAAGATTATTTCTCGATTTGTTTAGTCGGGTAACACTCCCGTAGGTGTAATTGTTATTATTTACTACAATTCAGAAATTAAAAAAGTCCGCCCCAACCGGGAATCGAACCACCAAATTCCCGGTTGGGGCGGACTTTTTTAATTTCTGAATTATACATCTGAATGGATGGAACAGAACTGCAACGAATATCTGCTGCCTTTGAACTGACCACCAAACATTAATTATAATGTCATTAGCTTTACGTAGGTATGAGCGAGGGTTTATTTCTCGATTTGTTTATTCGGGAAACACTCCCGTAGGTGTAATTGTTATTATTATTTTTTTATTATTAAAATGTACCCGTCCTTATGGTCTAGTGGTTAAGACGCTCACCTGAAATGTGGGAGATCCGTGGAAGATAATTGATAAGTAAAGACTAAAGAGACATCTAATGCACTAAAGAGGGTAATGATGATCACTTCAAAAACTCAATTTTAAAACATTATGCAATTTAATGGCATCTTAGTGAATCAAAACAATGATACAAAATTCAGTAATCAAAAGAAAACGTGCAGAACAATGTATAATTGAAGTAAAATTTTACTGAAAACACTTTTATACATTGACACACTTTCATAAATATACATAAACTGATTCACGTGGTATATAAAACGTAAGTTATAATACAAGCGAGACATAACATATAATGCAAGAGTTTTGGTGGAGGCGCCGGGTCTACTATAAGGTTGCTCAATCAGATATTCATTCATAGGGTTTGAATACTTAACACTTCTCATAAGAATCGCGGAGTATTTAGATCTATTTATTATCATAATCATCATCAAAACGATTAGCAGTTTGAAACAAGATTCAATAACCAAATTCAATAATCGCAAGAAAACATCCAGAGCAAAGTATAATTTGATGAAGATATACACAAACCACTCTTCATACATTGACATTGCATTTAACAAATAAACTGATTCACGTGATATATATAAAGCGTTAGTTGTGATACAAGCAAAGATATAACAAAACTGTCAGTTTTGGTGGAGGTGCCGGGTCTCTTCATAACCATTGCTGTATCATAAACAACACTTGTTTCTCAATCAAACTAAGATAATTTTTGTTTAACTAACAAACTAACATTGAATAATTCATAGAACATTTTTTTATGACTTATTAGTATGTGATGTAACACAACCCCCTACTACACATACCGTGGCACTGCCGTCCCTTGAGTCTGAACCCCTTGTAGCAGCCACACACCGGCCGACCCTTGGCCTCCACACAGATCTGCTCGCAGCCTGTCTTCATCTGGTCGGCGCACACCTGTGATTGATTGATACGTCATTACAACATTCACACTTGACCATCCCCTCAGAAACACAACATTGAAACATTAAACAATTGTATTTATTTTATTTTTATCATAGAACACAAATGTCAATCAAAACAGCAGTCAGTTTGCCCGCCTGAAAGAGGATATTAATGCGAAAACTCAATTAAATTATTAGACAACAAACGTACATAAGAAAATACCACACTGAAAAAAAAGATCTGGTTTGTTTACCTATCCTGGAGGGTGGAGCTTGGGTTTCAAGACCAGGATTGAGAAAATCTACAATCCATTGGTGGGCCAAAATTATATACCCATGGGTAAAGCATAAGTTATGTCCATGTTTATTTTTAGTACAATCCATGTATTCACGTAATTCCTCATCCATGGATTGTAGATTTATTCTATGACACATACAAAATACACACCCATTGGCTTGCTAACAAAACTCGTCTAGGTACAGGAAATTTACACACATGTCTTTTTTATTTTACTATCCATGGAAAATGCTTAATAATTAATCCTTGGGTTTTGAATTTTAACTATTCAAAATAGTATTTAAACCAATCCACTAGGCTACTTAAAACATTAATTTAGGATGTGTATATTTATTGCTCCATGTTCTTTAGATCACCACCCAATGGATAGGCGTATTATATCAATCATGGGTTGATAATTTTAACCATCCATGACACATCAAAAGCTATATCCGCTGGGCCATTGAAATCATTGACCCTGGATGCTCATAAACGTGGGTTTTGAATTAAATTAAATTATCCATGGGATATACTTATTTATTAATCCATGTCTTTTTGATTTTGGTTATTTTATCTATTGTTTATACTTATTTTGACTATTCAAAATAGTATTTAAAACAATCCACTGGACTACTTAAATTATTAACTCGAGATATGTTTATTTAAAGCTCCATGTACTTTTTATCACCACCCAATGGATAGGCGTATTATATCAATCATGGGTTGATAATTTAAACCATCCATTACACATCAAAAGCTGTATCCACTGGACCATTGAAATCATTGACCCTGGGTAAACCTTAAACGCGGGTTTGAATTAAATTAAATTACCCTTGGGATATGTATATTTATAGGTCCATGCACTTTAAATTCACCACCCAATGGATAGGTGTATTATATCAATCAAGGGCTGATAATTTTAACCATCCATTACACATCAAAAGCTATATCCGCTGGAGCGTTGAAATCATTGACCCTGAGTTTTCATATATCCTCCAGGACTGGTTTGCATTAAATCTGTGAAAAAACAAAAATGTTTAGTAACAATCAAGATGTATCCTCAGGCTGGTCAGCATTAGATCTAGAAAAATATGGTTTAATATCATCAAGGTGTATCAATGGTAACAGCTCTCTCCTCTAAGGCTGGTCAGCATTAGATCTGGAAAAAATATGTTTTAATATCAATCAAGGAGTATCAAATGGTAACAGCTCTCTCCTCTAAGGCTGGTTTGCATTAGATCTGGAAAAAATATGGTTTAATATCAATCAAGGAGTATCAAATGGTAACAGCTCTCTCCTCTGAGGCTGGTTTGCATTAGATCTGGAAAAATATGGTTTAATATCAATCAAGGTGTAACAAATGGTAACAGCTCTCTCCTATAGGGCCGGTTTCCAATAAATCTGGGGGGAAATTACCATTAGTTTATTCATTCACAAACAGGTTTCCACGGCTGCACTGCACTGTTAGTAAGGCGATGTCCATGCTTCCTTACTATAATCTTCGATTCCGGGTTAATCAACGATATGGAAGTCAGTCAATCAGTCTCCAATACAATATGATGACATTAAATCTGAAACAAACAAAGTTGTTATCTTATAGCAACAATCCTGTCATGTGTTTCTGCTTGTTTGTAATAAATCTGAAACAGACAAAAAGAGTAATTAGCAATAATTATGTAAACAATGGATCTTTTTTCACCAAGCTTTTCTTAAATTAACGATGACCGATGAGGTTATATTAGAAATCTTGAAACATTGCTTTGCGGCCGCTTGCATCGGTCCGCCCTTACAAAGTGAACTGAGTGAGCTGACTGCCTGGCTCTGACTGACACGGTCGTAGTCGCCAGGCAGTCGCAAGCACGTAGAATGAACTTCGGATTTCGTCTGTCTGCCTCCCACCCCCACCCCTCCTTTCTAGGTAGCAATGAATGGGCACACCAACCGGGCGTGTAATTTATTCTTGAATAGAACATGAGTTGTGGTATGGCACAGATGTACTATCCACTATGACCCTAAGAAAACTTGTCACCATTGGTATTATTTTCGAGCTATAGGTACAATCGGCAAAACTCTGCTGTAAGAAATAACATCTCCGGAGATGTTCTTTCTGCCCCGTGACCTTGGAGGATTTTAGTAAAAACAAATATTTAGCATTATTAACGAACGCGTCAACCTATTATGTGAACCCACCATATTTTTTTTTGCAGTTTAGTCAAGTGGTTCGGTCAAAATATGCTGATTAGTGAATACCGAGATGGGGTGTGTTTTGGAATGCATATATTTCGTGTTTGTTTTGAGTGTATATTAAATTGTGCACAGTTTAAAGACACGATTTTCTAAAGGGCGTATTCGATTGGAACGATGTCCTAGTCTAATATATGTGTGCATGGAACAAAAATAAGCAGATGAAAGCCGATTTAAGATTTCCCAAAAAACTATTTTCGTCAGGATCAAAAAGCTTAAAAAATCGTGTAAAATCACAGTTACAAGACAAAAAAATTCAAAACTGTTATTTGTTATGTTATGCTATATTGTATGGTAAAAAATATTTTTAGGTGTAATAGCCCTTTTAGTGCTAGGTTAACGTGGTAAATAATAACAACAATAATAATTTCTTGCTTGATGCTTTCACAGCCCGAAATATTAGAGAAATTAAATATTTTACGAGTCATTTCGCTGTGTTCGTTTTTATTAAATTACCTGAAGTTTCGATACGACTGTGCGTATCATCATCTGAGGCAACACTGAAAAACTTTACATTTGAGATTGTTTTTGTTGAATTCTTTTGCTTCTTCTTTGGCTCTGATTGTCATTGTCCAAAGATCTGACTTCCTTGATGCTGCTGCTGCTGCTGTTGTTGTTGTGGCAGTGGTGGTGGTGGTTGTTGTTGTTGTTGCTGCTGTTGTCGATTGAAATTGCCAAGCACCCCAATAATTTTAATGGGGATATTGGTGGTTTTAAATTAAGCAAAACATGGATTCCGATGATAGGGAAACTACTCTCAAGAAGACAACAACAACAACAACAACAACAACAACAACAACAACAACAACAACAACAACAACAACAACAACAACAACAACAACAACCACTGCCACAACAACAACAGCAGCAGCAGCAGCATCAAGGAAGTCAGATCTTTGGACAATGACAATCAGAGCCAAAGAAGAAGCAAAAGAATTCAACAAAAACAATCTCAAATGTAAAGTTTTTCAGTGTTGCCTCAGATGATGATACGCACAGACGTATCGAAACGTCAGGTAATTTAATAAAAACGAACACAGCGAAATGACTCGTAAAATATTTTATTTCTCTAACAATAATAATAATAATCAAAATTGATCAATTATACCAATATTTTTTCGTGCGAAACGTACCCAGGGTGCAATGAATCCCAAACATAGTGAACATAGTGAACATAGTGAACATAGTGAACATAGTGAACATAGTGAACATCAATGAGATTATGCCACCAACCAATTATTTCAAATTTTTTGTTTAGCTCGTCTTTTTAATACAAAGTTTGTACATAAAAATTTAAAAAAAAAATGTTTGACAAACTCTGCAGTCTATATATTTTACGGAAATTCTAGTGGTAGGGCATTCAAACTCAATCCTCATACAACAGTAATTGTCAACCCCTTGCATGTTTGATAAAACATGAGCGTCAATTTACAAAATAATGTATCCCCATTATTTTCAAATGAGACTTATTATTACAAAGGTTCTGATTTAATCCGGCTTTGAAGCACTTTGCAATCCTTATGCTTGAATGGTTCTTGGGTGTTTTTTTAAAATCGTTACAAAAACTCTAGTGTAACCTACGTTTGAATTGTTGTATTGTATGCAACAACACTAGGAGCATCAGTGTTGATTCGACTTTAAAATAAAAATCTATTCATTGCACACAATATACAAGTTTTTCACTATTTATTTTTTAGCAATCAAACCATTGAGGTAATTTGAAATAAAATAGTTGTTATAGCCTACCTATTCAGAATATGAGTAGAAATAATCAAGTGTGTAGAATTCAGCTAACTCTCTTCCTTTACAAAACACGTAAACGGCGTATTCGTTTTCCTTCCCGCATGTTAGAAGTAATTCTATTGGGTTGCTTTTCAACCGAAAAGAAAAATTACAATCTTAAATTAATTTATTCGCAATAGCATGCGCAAATCCTACTTTTATACTGACAGACATATTTAAAGTAGGTAATACACCGTACATACAATTAATGTAATCACAGATTTGGCATCTAAAACACAACATCCCAAATTGTACTGTGAGCATCATGCACCCTTTATTTATTTTGCTTTTATTGCCGAAATGGGTTTGAGTTGTTGGACGTACTTTGTAATTAAAAAAATTAACCAGGGCCTAGTTGGCTTCGGCTTTGTCCCTTCTGTGAAAAATATTACGGACGCCCATGCTCTTCAGGAATTCGAGTTAGGATTATTGTGAAGGGATGTCCGGGGACTGTTTGAAGAGGACTCAATCCTTACATTTGCCTAAACGACTGAGGAATAAACCTCGGAGAAAACCTTCAGTCAGGATTGCTGGTCTCGACGGTATTTGAACCCGAGACCTCCCGAATCAGAGTTGCACGCCAACACTGTCGGTAGATAATAAGTATTGATTGATATCAATTCTAGCAAAAATATGCACCGACTAGGCACCTGCCCCTATTACCATTGTTACGTGCCCGTGCACTCAACGATTTAATTTACAAATGTACTTTAAAGGGGCTAATAAGTCAACAAATTATTTTTTACCACATGATCTATCCATAGCACAATACTACACTAAAATAACAGTTTAAAAAATTATATCTTGTAACTGTGATTTAACACGAATTTTTAAATTATTTTGATCCAGAAATTTGCAAATATTGGTGTTATGGGAAATTTCTTAAATCGGCTTTATCCTGCTTCCTTTTTTGGGCCACATAGATACTAGAGCATAATACCAATCTAAAATGCTAATTTTTTACATCGTGTCTTGAACTGTGCCCAAATATACCCTCAAACACGCAAAAATATGCATTCCAAAATCACACCCCATCTTGGTAATCAGCATATTTTGACCGAACTACTTGCCCAAATTACAAAACAAAATATAGAGAATTTACAGAAAAGGCTGTAGAGTACGTCAATAATGGCCGATATTTTTTTGGATCAAAATCCTCCAAGGTCACGGGGCATAAAGATCGTCCCCATGTTATTTCTTATGGGAGATTTATGCTGATGGGACCTAGCTCGAAATATGTCATGTTTGACAATTTTTTGGGAGTTCATGGTGGCCCCAATAATTTTTCTGTTGATTGCTAAATTCATTACTGGTTAGCCTGAATGAAATATATTTTTTGAGTTTAGCGGTTAAATACCCCTTTAACGAAATAAAAGGGTTTATAGATTACGAAAAAAATAGGGTAACGTTTCCCATGATGGGAATTCAAGGGCAAGCTGTTTATCAACCGTTAGATTTATTGACAAGTATGGAGTTCGTCAAGTCTACGACGTACTATTTGAATGGACGTGCTACCTCAATTTAAATTATCCGTGTGATCTAATAAAGTTATTTAGTCTATTTATTTTATTGAAAATATTAATGTTAAATTTATATTGCGTAATGTGTATTTAAATCAGTCCAAGCCGTTCACGATGCAAATGCAAAAATGTTTTGCACTACCGGGAATCACGTGCTCACAAATTCCAGTGGTCTAGACGTTCTGACCGATCTTCTTCGCTTTGGGCGAGGGGAGACGACAAAGAATTTGTAAATTTCTAATTAGAGTCTGGCCGTTGGATACAATAGCGCAACTCTGAATCGAGAAGTTGTCGATTCGATACCAGCCATAGACAATCCCGACTTGAAATATTATCCCATGGTTATACTCACTTATAGACAAATGTTGGAATAAATCTTAGTAGGACCTTGGACATTCCTTCATAACTATAGGCCTGGCCTAGGCCTATAAGGTACCAAAACCTGGGTCCAGATTTATTTATTTATTTATTTTTATTTTTTGTATTTTTAATATTTATTATTATTATTATTATTATTATTATTATTATTATTATTATTATTATTATTATTATTATTATTATTACTTTATTTTAGTTTTTAATTTTTTAATTTTTTAATTTATTTATTTATGTATTTATATATTTATTATATTTATTATTTATATTTATTTATTTATTATTTAAATACAACTATACAACCAGTTTACATTAGATCATACCACAAACACAAAAACTTGTAAATAAAAAGCCAACCCTTTTAAAACGCTAATATAATTATTCAAATATCAATCAATCAATCAATCAATCAATCACGTCGTAAATACACTTTAAAAAATCATGCTTTGCAAAATGATTATTTATTTTTTCTGGTTTATGTTTGATTGTATTAGAAAAGTGCTATCAGTTTACATTTTGTGTTTTGTTTTTTTATTATTGAATATTGTTCTGTTTATGAAACCATTTTGCCAAACATGATTTGAAGGAATGATCGTACCCCAACCAAATTTGGCATGTGTTGTCAGGAACCTATAAATACCCCTGAATTTGATAGTTTTCAAATTCACATCACGTTTTATGACGGCTGGGTAACACCTCAAAATCACCCCAACACCCCTGTATAAGGTGCCTGAGTGTGTAGCGCACCGCGGCTTGGCTGCGGCGCCCTAACGGGCACCTAGATAGTATAAAAAATATTAATGTTTCTTGTTCTATCCCGGGATAAACATACGTGGGATATAAGCGGATAAGAAGCGGATATAAGCAATCGACAATATTTAGGTTTTTTTTATTCCCATGGCATAGAGGGATAAGTCTTCATGAATTAGATTTGGAATCATCCTGTGCTCATCCCACATAATTCTGCCCATCGGAGCCCTGAAGAGGGTCACACTGGATAAAACTGATGTGTACAATAATACTGCGGACAGCGGGCGAAAACAATGTTGAGTACTCAAGGGCATTTTTTATATTAATTATTATGATTCAATGTTTGGGAAACTTCAGACTGTTAAAGGCTTAGTTACGTAATATAATCTAGCTAGACAGCTACTTCTAATAATAAAAAAATACCAAACGAGTCCTACAAAACTTGGACTATTTTTATTATTGACCAATCCATTACTATACATTTAGATTATTCTACTTCCTAGCATTGGTCTAATTATAAAAAAGTTGATATCTTTCTCGTTACTTTAATTTAGAAAATGGTTAACCTTTTCTTGCAGATGAACTAAAATAAGTAGGCTATGTATTGTGAGAAGGGATTTTTTTTTTAAATATACTATTATTCTAGTACTACCTGTGAATGGTTTTGAATTTACAATACATTTTTGAGAGTATAAAACTCAACTCGAGTTTGTCGTGTTGTGTTTGACCGGACTATGCAGTAAGAGCGGGCAATCCAATTTTCTTTCAGTTCAATAAAATAGGGAATTTTAATGAAAACCGCACTACAGGTCTAAGATTACTGATAACGAAGTTATGGTGAGCGACGAAATGTTGTTCATGGTTGTTTATTTTTGCTTTGTTTCCCTTATTTTTTGTAGGTTTTTTCATAATTATTATGTGTTACAATATGATTGTGATTATATTGATCATATGCTAATTTCTGCCTCAATTGACTTGTAACTGGACTGGAGTAACGCATTTTGTTTTAGGATCCTGATACAAAGCTGTGATCAGTTTGATGTATATAATCATAGTTATAAACGTGAAGGTTCTTTTTTGCTCAGCGGTTTTTAAAATTAAAACACAATAATGAAGATTCGTGTTCGGTGTTTTCTTCCGCGAAAGTTTGGTTATTCCCTGATAGTCTATGCCGTGCAGAAAACCTCATATTAGGTTTAGTGGGATCGTCTAATAATAAATATGTTTTATTTTGGTTTTTTTTTATATAATATGTTAATGTTTTTCTTTTTCCTTTCTTTTTCTCTTAGTTCTATTCCTCATGCGTTTTAAATGTTGACTTTCAACAATCGAAAAACTTTGGGAAAGTGATAGTGACGGATGAACTGTATTTAATCGATTCGGAAAAGTGGTACTCTTGCTCTTGCCCCCCTTTTGCTAGGACAGAATGGTTTCTCTGCCGCGTTGTCGCCTTGTACAATAATGCTCTTGAGACGAGTTTAGGCGCTCAGCTTTCTGTTTTTTTTCGGGGGAAACGGTTTATAACACCTTCATCAAATTTCACACCTACGTTAATAGACAAGACATCTATGGTATCTAGTACGTGTATTCCGAAATTAATTAATTGATTTTGAATTTAAAAAATTGAAATCACCGTAATTTACTCAATTTTGGTCATTTTTGGGAATTTATTCCAAGTGTACAAATTTTTTTCACGCACATTTGCATACTGGATGACAACGTTTAATTAAGTCAATGTGAACACGCACACGCAGGATAATTTGTATTTATCGTAAGATAAACGGTTTGGTGCGTATTTTGGACTTCTGTCTTGATGGATCTTTAAGACTTATTATTTGCAACCAAGTGCGGATATCAATATAGAAGTAGTTTATTAACATTCATGCAATATTTGATAATGAGATTACCAACTGTTCAGCAGAAATCATCAACACTCGAGTGCGCGCGTTTGAGTTGGGGCTATGTTTCAGGTTCAGGATAAAATGCGTTTTACAAGAGAGACAGGAAGTTTATAGTTTATACTGCATGTATTGATAATATTAATATAATTAATTTATTACCTCGGTTTAATGTTTTATTGATGTTATGTCATATAATTTTTTCTCATTTAATGTTTGTTCCAGTGTTTAATTAGTTTATTATAATAATATGTAGTTGTTAGATAGTAGTAATTAGTTAATGATTGATGGCAAAGCCTACTGTGTGGTGTGGGTCCACGCTCTAATCTCTTGCTTTCAGCAATATGTATTGTCTGTATTCGATTTTGAGCTTCTTATAGTTTCATGTACGAATGAGAGTATGCTTCAAATTCACCACTTCCTACAAAGCGTGATTTTTTTATAGAGCTGAGCGCGTCGTGAGTCACACGTGAGTGTGAGATAAGTCGTGAGTGATTAAAAATATACATAACTCACGCGTCAATGGTGACACGCGTGATTGTGGGTGTCACGTTCAATTACGGAAAAATGAGTTTTTTTAGGGATGATGTTTTTGACATAGTTATATGCACAATGTTTTTTACATGTGGTATATACCAAACTGAAACTTATGCCTGAACAACTTTTAATTCTATGCTCCTGACCGCGTTCAACCCTTGGCCAGTTGGTCTTCTCATCAATGAAGGTATTTTTAGATATATCTTTGTTTGGTAATTGTCGGTTTCCGGTCAGGTAAGAGTCTCCAGGAATTCGGTGGTGAGGCGACTATGTGGCGACGGATGACAAGCTACCCAAAGATAGAACTGCTAAAAGGCATGAATATTGAATATGTATGGGTGTGTGAGGGAATATTAAATTATTAGCATGAGTGTGCGTGATTAGAGAATGTGTGACACTCACGCGCTAATTATTACCAGGAATCAGTCACTTCTTTAACATTTTACATTCTGTTAATTTTTAATGCTGGTACATTCTCTTCCCGAACCGTCAAATTGAAGAAAATCGTAGAAAAGCAAAATATTTATTAAAGGCACAAAAAAAAACAACTCATTCCTTGGTCACAGGTAATTCCACACTTTTATTTTTTATTTTTGCCCCATATAAATAGCATTTGTTTATTTATTAATATTATGTAATATATTTTCCATGGAGGTCGCCATTATGGGAGTCAGTGGCGTATCCGAGAGGGAAGGGAGAAGCTTCAAGTAATAAGTTGTTGAAGCTTCAAGCAATAAGTTTTATCTTATGAGTTAATGTCATAATAAGGTCATAACACCCCCATTCTTCACCATCCAGTTATGTACCCCCCTCACGTCACCACTCTGAATAAAGAGATATAGTTCTAGAGCTAATTTGTATATAATAGGTGGTCCTAGCTCGTCGGTCCGAGTGCTATCTTTGGTTTTATAATGTAAATACCCACACATGGGTGGCAAAATTATTTTTGTCAACAAGTATATAATTATAACCTATGCCTGGATGCGTAAATAGGATTATACCCTAGATATGTAATATACTACTCAAGGATAGTGAAGAATGTTTAAACTGTATTGCTAATATTATTTATCCATGGGTGGTGAAATTATCTTGTCAAGTATATAACCTAGCCAGGATGCGTAAATACGACCATCCAATGGATATGTCAAACTTGAATGATGGGTAGTGATTATATTCAAGTTGTATAGAAAAAAATACTTATCCTTATGAAGTTTTAGTATAATCCGGGTAGTTGAAAAAACCACATAGTCGAGGTATATTAGATTATCCAATGGGTTAGTTATTTTCTTGTACATAGTGTGATTATTAAATATATGATGGGTGTACATTTGCATGGTATCTAATGGATTGCGTTTTATAAAATATGTATACTTGGACACAATTTTGGTTTTTATCTATCCAGGAGTAACTTTTTTACCCGTCCTTGGATAGTGTTATTCTTCAATTTTTTTTACAGTGCATGTATACCACTTATTGACACCCATGCATTAAATATGTAAAAAACAGATCATTATTTTGTTATTTTTTACTGCAATGGGACTTTGAGAACAGAAGACTTGTCTGTAATATATATATAGAAAATATATCTGCTTTGCGTCCAACGAAGTTTTTAAATTTTATATCCAATTTAAAATATATTATAAACAGAATCTGATTGGTACCTTGAGTCTCTCCCGGTCGGGGATGGTAGGCGAGAACACTGGGACCACGTTGTCGTCTGTCTCGCCCCCTAGGAGGGTGGGAGGGAGGATCTTGTTCTCAAGGTCAACGTCTAGGGGATGGTTCTCCGCAAGGGGCGAGGGAGGAATGATGTTCCCAAGGTCGACCGCTAGGGGATGTTTCCCGGCGTCTACGGGGGAGGAAGGGACGATGACGGGGAGAATGTTGCTCGTCTCGGTTTCTGCGCCGTGATCCAACCTCGTACTTATGATCCCCTGATCACTCTCTTGAATATGAATCTTGTTGTGTATCGAGTGCAGGCGCCTCGCTCTGTCCTCTCGTACATTAACCTCTGCTGTGCGCCTCGTTGTGTTGGCCCTGCCCTCTGCGACGCTGACGGGGGTGTTGGACATGGCTTGCTTGCTGGTCAGCTGTCTGTAGTCTTTGATCCTGCGGTTGAACAAGCCCATCACATCCACGTCTGCGTCTGGTGCCCCCAGCACGTGCTGGCCCTCCCCCGACAAGGCTCTGTTCGCTACGGCAACATCAGCGTGAGCCATCAGTCGCTCCTCCTTGGAGAGATAGCGGCGTCCATGACTCTTCTTCTTCTTCTTCTTTCCGTAACCTCCCCGCAGTTGTCGTGTTTGTACCGGTCGGCTTCAACCCCTGCGCATCAGTGACGCGATCCTCCTTGGAGACGTCTTGATTCAAGGAGTGAAGCACAAAGCCCAGACCTTTCCTCTTCCGCTTCGTCTTGTTCTTCTTCCTTGACTCTGCGGTCAGATTCAACCTCTGCCGGCCAGAGAGTATTCCTCCAGTCCGGTTCAACGAATGTACACCTACTGGAGATTGCGGCGCTGGCTTCTTCTTTCCCTGGAGATTGATCGCGTCGCTTTCTTTCTTGCGCTTCTCTTTCTTCCTCTTCCCCTCTCCCTTTGTTCTCGTCTTCTCCTTCTTATCCCTGCTCTTCTTCTTATCTCCCCGGCGTCCCGACGCTGTCCGGTCAGGGGTCACGCCGACGTTAGCGACGTCCCCGTCAACAATCTTCGACCGGTGACGCTTGTTCAGCCTCAGATGATGATGACGTCGTCTAGGACCCTCTCTCTGATTGGACCATCGAAGAGCGTCGCCGCGACGTCTCTTGTTGTCACCGGGCGAAGTTCCTGTGAACACGAGCGTGGTGTGAACTGTACAGACAGACAGACAGACAGACAGACAGACAGACAGACAGACAGGCAGATAGACAGACAGGCAAACAGACAGACAGATACAGACAGCCATGAAGCAATTGTGGGTCTATATGCCAGGCGGCAAGGTTGAAAGCCATCAGTTTAATGAGGGAATTGATGATGACAGCCGTGGTTGAGATATAATGCGTACATATTATTGAAACGACATCCTCTGAGAATTATTGACCTCCTTTGTAAATCAGTTTAATTTTTAAAAAACATAACATAATTAAACATTGACAGGCGGGCACTATACGAACGTATTTACACTCACGCAAAGTGAGGTAAATTATTGCTGATTGTCATATTATAATATTGTATGTTTTCTGTCTTGTGGGGCACTTGGTTATACTATGTATAGGTATCAGGGTTAAAACGGGTATGTGTATGTTAGGTGGTTGACTTGTTCCAATGAACTGAGCAACTCATTGCATGGCCTTCAATCAGAAGGGATTAGAACCGGGATTAGAACCCGGCCCCCCGAGCTAGATTCAATCAACCCCCCTCTAGCAGGTCAAGAGATACATTTGAATTGTGCAATCATAGAAATACAATTCAATACTCAGTTCGGGCAGATGATCTGTGAAGTCAGACGTGAGGTCGACGTTCTACCGTAAAGTCCCACACTTTGTTTAGCACCACCGACTTCTTGACGAGTATGGTAGGAACGTGTGGACAATATTTACTTCCTATTTCTATATCTGAGAGTCTGTGTGTCATGTGTTATATTGTGGCGGTCTCTTCAAAGACGAGACCGACACTTTCCGGGATCGCCGAGTTTATGTTATCAAGAAGCATTTGTCAGAGAGAGAGAGAGAGAGAGAGAGAGAGAGAGAGAGAGAGAGAGAAGGCTGAAGAAATAAACAACTCTCTTCTGATGTCGCGAGCGAAGAGGCGGGATGCGAACAGAACTGGGTTTGCTCTCTTGCGGGGAACTGTACAGACAGACGTGTGCTTACACTTACATAGTTACAGTTAGTGTATTTTAGGAAAAAATGCCTAAACATTCTCGAAGAAACCTGACCAACAACTTGACCTTCTTCTGGTGACCAACGAGGCGTGCTAGAGTAGTTGGAAGAGACTAAGGATTCAATTTCAGTCTACACCTTTTTATTTTTGGTATTTTGAGCAAAACTTTACAAAAATGTTTAGTCCGGATTCGATGTGACGGGTATGACTGGGGACCTTCTAAGTTAGAAGACGGTTCGGAACCAACCCAACCACAGATAATATTGACTGAAAGCTTCCCACAGGTGAATGCTGGGGTTTTCAAAGTAGCCCTTGGGCATTGGGTCCAAACTTTATCCCCTCGCACTATCACTGAAGTTAGACCAGTTAGTTCTCCCTCGTAAGGTTCCCCACAAGCAAGACACAAGTGCGTGATGTGCTCGGATTACCGTTGACCGGCTGCTCCTTGGGCTGGGTGGCCTCCTCAGCCACTGAGCTCGGCTGAGGAAGAGACGCGCTGACTGAGGAATCCTCCACGGCAGTCGACTCCCAGCTGTAACAACACGCACCAATCAGAACGACGCATTGTTCGGCTGGTTGGTGACATCAACACCTTGTTGGATTTATGGAGTCACATTTACCGAGAAGAGGAATGGATGAGGTAATGATCGTGTTATAGCATGTTCGGTTGACAAGTTGCCAAATATTTCATTTCGAGTTTCAAGACATGATTATAATATTTAGTTACACACATTCGGAGGAACAATGAAAACTAACTTGCCAAGACCCAAAACCAAGTGTGTAATAAATACGATTAACATATTATTGTGAAGGTACGAATACAATTGTACATAAGTTATATTATATTGTACACCCACCAAGTCAGGAAGTAAGAAAAAACAACCTGTTTGATTTATATCAATAAACTTGGATGACAGAGAATATTATTTTAAAATTTCCTCTTGTGTAAGCTAAAGTCATAATTTACAACAATTTACAAACAAATTAATTGTTATTATTATTAATTTCATAAACAATTATGAAACACATTGTAATGCTCAGTCCTTACAATTATCTCAGCGTATCATGAACCATGATGGAACTAGAACCATTGAGTCTAACTGTTCTAGAAATACTTATATGATGATCTAGTAAAATCTAGAGACACAGCAAGGTAAGAGATGTGTTTCAGCTCTCTCACCTGAAGAGGGTCCGGTTAGTGTGAGATGAGCGGAGCCTCCCCTCCTCCCCGAGCCCTCCACCGTGGAACCTCGTGGCCAGGCCTACAACAACAAGGACATGTTTAGTGTATGACTCCAAAGGACACGGGCTCGAATCCCACCTTCGTCATCCATACACAGCTCAGCGTCAGGCGTGAGAATGATACGGGAGGACACGGGTTCGAATCTCACCACTAATCCCGACTGAAAGTTATATCCGAAGTTTTCTTCCGTATTTAACCATCTCCCTTGCACAGCACGCACACGAGGCAACACATTACTTACTACGCTTTAGTACACAATGTTGGGATTGAGTCCTCTCATTTACGCAAAATAAGACTAAACATTGTATTTTATAAACGTAACTGTTCTAAAATCTCATAATTCACATTATCCTGGTAGACTTTTGGTGGAGGTGCCGGGTAAATTAAAATTATACTTTTACAATGTCCTTCCCCGCCCCTCTGCCCACAAAGGTCCAAACTCGACCATGTTCGTGAATTTTATCTGTCTGATTGATATTATAGTATACTGTAGCTGTCCACATATCCTTATCCATATCCACATATCCTACGCACAGTTTCATACGTATGGGATACTTCATGGTGGATCAAATAGCAATTTGCCAAGTGCCAAATGTGTTCTATTCCCTGTTCTTCTATACAATCCCTCTCGTCCCGGTCATTTTAACACTAAGCTGCCGAGTGTTTGTAACATGGGCTCAGTATTAGCGGTACTCTGTATAGTTTAGTGGTCGCTCCTCCGTTTAGAGCCAAACAGAATCCAACTGGTTCAACCCACGTGAGAGAAACCTCGACCAAAATACGCTACTAGATATGGAAGTCAGCTCGGACCGACCGACAGGTCCATGTTCTGCCCACGCGGGTTGTTACGCCGCTAGTTAGTGGGTTTAGGGCACTCAACAGCCTCTAGTAATACCTGGCGCATCGAGGACGATCGAGACGTCATCTAATATCAAGAGGAACCGACAGCTATAATTTGGTCTCCGGGTGCAGCGCAATGAAAATTACACATCTGGTACGATAAATGATTTTTTGAAAAATCAAAATGTTCTTTAAACATATTTTTTTATAAAATTTTTTGAGAATTTTCTATTCTAAGTTTTTTACACAGCAAAAAATGATTTCATATATTCACATAGCATGTTACGAGTAGGTCATACACCCCTTTCTTTACTGTAAAAGGAAAAGACGAAGAACGAAATGTTATTGAACTCTTAAAACTAGATTGACATGGAAAGTTTCGTCCTTCTGTGATGTGGGTTTTGTATTAATTAATGATGATAGATTAGTCTGCGCATGGGGGCGCGAAGAACTGCCTTGTGAGGGGCTTGAACCCACGTCCCTGGTTGGGTCAGACTGATGCTGTCTGTGTCCCGCTAGGTTCGATACGACGCGGGGGCGAATAACTCGCATTGTACTTTAGGATTAGGAGGATCATCAATCATAGTTAGTCATTACTTTTGTTGAACTCACTGCTCAAGTTTGTTGTTAATTAATTAAATAAGTATTACTATTCGAGCACGGCACGTGTAGACTTGATCGGAGTCCGGTTCAATCCCGCCGCAATCCAGAGAATCTTGTCCGAGTTTCATAGTTAGGGAGTACTGCATGAATTCTCTAACATCTGAAGATTCTAACCCTGAAGAGTCACCTGGACGCAGGTGTCAGCGTGAAGCACGAGACTCCGATTCGGGAGGTCGCGGTTCGAATCCCGTCGAACCGCATCCGACAAAGTCTTCCGAGGTTCCTCAGTCGTTAATGCAAAGGATTGATCCTCTAAAGAGTCTCGACATCTTCATGTCTAATCCAACATTCCTATATTTCAGGTCCTGGTCATAGCTCTGATATTATATATTTATTTATTCGACACAGACTATAATTTCCAGTAATCCAGAAACATTGAATATAATAGTAACATGAGGAATACTGATTATTAGATAATAACTTAAAAGTATTAATACTTAGGTACCCTACTGCAGACATCCTTAGGAAACAGTATATGTTCGCAATGAGGATTGTAAGAGCGATATTGTCCTGTGGGCGTGAGGTCTCCCGGTACCGAGCCTGCAGCCAGGAAGCATGCAGTTGGTGACACGGTGACCCCTGACCTTGAGATGACGCCGGCCGGGCCTGTCTAGCGTACTCAGCGCGGACCATTCAGTGACCAAACGTAGGTCGTCGTAGTCAACCAAGTCCGTTGTAATAACGTTCATTAATGTTGGTTCTAATTGTCACGGGCGGGTGAACACTAACCAAACACTGTAAATACAGGTGGCCGGTGAGATGTTGCCCTTCGACCGCTTCTGTCTTAGATTTACAAAGAACAACAGTAAACACCATGCACAGGGAATGATTAGGAAACACAGTCACATCACAGATTGAAGTCAATCTGTCTCAGATTTACAAAGAACAACAGTAAACACCATGCACAGGGAATGATTAGGAAGCACAGTCACATCAAACAGATTGAAGTCAATTGAAGAGCTGTCAGTAGCCTATATAACTCTATTGGCAGGAGAATTGAAGGTGAACCCTAAGGTTCCGGGTTCGATCCTCAGGCGGGGGACTATAAAGATAGAATGAGCCGACTTCTGAGGATCCTATAAGGACACTAAACCATAGTATGATGAAATGCCAAGTGGTTATTGTGAAAAACATACATCGTGTGAACAAACCGGAAGATATCGGCACGACTGGATGAGTGTAGAACAGCAATTAAGATACAACGCGGCTCTGTTTCAACACAACTTTACACTGGAACATGTGAAGACCGTTGCCAAAGTAGACCACGAAGCATCCGTATTGTTAGAGGAGCTCTTCTAACAAGGTAGTTCTGAATGTTCGGTTAGTTATGAGGGGAATGTGCAACAAGGGCTGCTTAAGAGGCTTAACCTCTAGCAAACCCTCTCAGTCGTGATTATCGCTGACGAGGATCGAACCCGTGACCTGCTGAATCGAGACTATCGCGTACGCATGAGCCTCCTCTGTCGGTAAACCCTTCTATGTAAAAGTTAATGTCGGAGCTGCTCTAGCAACGAAGCACATTACAAGTGGCTCCGATGCCTTGGCGTCGATCGTGGCCAGCCAGCGGTTCTTATTTCAAAAACTGACCTCAGGGTTGCAAAGATTCTCTTATCAAGGGCATTCGGGTCGACAGGGTTGTTCAAAATCACGTAAACTAAATACTACAACTGTTTACAAACTCTGTGTTTAAGGGCCATGTTCGTTGTGATATTCCTAATGATTATAATTAGCACCCAGTGAAATTAGCACTATTTTTTTTTCTTCTGTAGAATTAATTTCCCCAAATTTAAGCATTAATTAGCAGTAATTCACAAATGGTCATAAAAACGTATATTTACATACAATTGCTACAATAAAACACATTATTTTTCTCCAAAGTATTTGCCAAAATGCCTAAAATTAGCCAAAGAGGGTATTTTAGCTCAAATTAGCAAATATGCAATAATTTTGAATTAATACCATATTTTAGCATTATAATAAGAAAAGGAAAATTGGTCATTAACACTCAAAACCTATATCAAAAGTTCCATAAACAAACTCTAAACCCAATTTGGGCATATTTAGCATTTATAGTTAGATTTCACGGGTTCTGATTATAATTACGTATCAACAATCACTGCTTGAAAGTGGTCCGAGTGTTGCGGAAGTGCCCCCGCCCCACCCACCTCACAGTCCCGTCCTCATCAGGAGGCGCCGCACGTCCGCGCGTAGCCCGCGCTTATTATTAGCCGGACCACCCAGGGCCCTCACTATCTCTCACACGACCTTATCTGCTAATTTACCCGAACGCGAAAACGTTTTTGTGCTGCGGTAGCAGAGAGAGATGCGTGATTCTGCTATCACTTGTGCCTGGTTCGAGGCGGCTAACTCGGCGCCAGACTTCAGGAGATATCGGGCGGGAGTGCACTACGTGCCACTCTATACATGGTGTTAATTACAAATTTTTGGTGGAAAGCCTGCCCAGGGTGCAATTTTGACCCATGTATGTTGCGGATAGGACAATAGTGAAGGGATGTCCGAGGGCAGTTTAAGAGGTCTCAACCCGGAAAACCTTCAGTCAGGATTGCCGGTTTTATAGGTCTCGGTGTAGCTTCCAACTCTCTTAGGATTCGCCTGACCTGTGGCTAGTAAACTTCGTGCGAAGCAAAGTCTCTATGTATAGCGAAGACATCAATTTGATTACCATGATAAAATTAGCTCAGCATTTTTGTATTTTGTCTGTCATTTTGTAACTCCGATCTTGATGCAATTTTCAGGAGACCTTCGAAATTCTTAGAACTGCCACTTTTCTGGGTACAACCGAAGAAATATTTCAAATCAAATATGTAATTTTACAATTTTTTTTTAAATATTGTACATATTACAATATTTCGCCTGATTGTTTTCTCTGTGGCACAAACGGTTTCTCCTATCGATGAGAAATTTTCAGATGACGTTCGAAGCCTTTGAACTTAGACATGCTATAAATTTGGTTAAAAGCAAAGATAAATTTCTAATCAAAATCGCATTTTATGTTTTGTCGATGTTTTAAACAATGTACAAACCGTTACTCTGATATCGATTAAACTTTTTAGGGAGGGAAACTTTAACATCTCTGAGCTTAGATATTTTGGTACAATCACACAATTTTTTATGAAAATCGCGCCATTACTATTTTTAACAAATATAGGAAGCTCATCCATCAACGCGACTATAAGATTTACGCAAGCGAAGCGGCCTAGTTATAAACATTTTACATCCAAACCGTTACCAAAACATTCCTCGACTTCCTGTAAGTTAATTTCACGGCTGTCGAGTTCTACGTCATCACATTGATACTGGTCTATAGCGGCGAGCTGATAAGATCCTAGCACTTCTTCAGAGAGGATGCGCAGATGTTCTGTGGTGTGGGTGATGTTCTGTCTCGCTCACTCGCGTGTACATTCTGAGAGAGAACATCGCCAGACCAAACAACAATAATTAGAAGCATGCATACGATCTAGTGCACGTGGAGTCTACACAGAAATGTCAATCTTACGTCCATAGTGCTACACCAGCCCTAAAAGAAACTTTTGCAGGATGCCCGCTGTAGGGTACTGTCGTACACATCAGATTCCCCCGGTGTGTCCCTAGGCTTTGTCTTAGGGATGTTTATTGAGAACTCAATCCGTTGTATTCGCATTAACGACTGAGGAAAACCTAAGAAAGAACCTTCAGTTATGATTGCTAGTCTCGGCGGGATTCGAACCCGGGACCTCCCGAATCAGAGTCCCGCGCTTTACGCTTGAGCCGACACTGTTGGCTACTCTAGACCTACTCTTCCATTAGATAAACAGAATGCTTGTTCTTTAATTAATTTGAGCACCGTTTTGAGTGTTTACCGTTAAATTACCATTTTAAAATGATGCTATTTATCAAACTTAATGATTTTTTTAATTACATAACCCTGTGGGCTTGTTTGTTTTTACCCTCGCCATCACTAATATCTTCGGTAAAACCAGTGATTAAAGACGAGCTTCTCTCAACCAGTGATTAAAGACGAGCTTCTCTCCGGAAGTTATTAAAAGATATGCTAAACTTATTAAAAGCAAACATGTTCACCAGAAGCATGGTGGTGGTCGAGGCTTATAAGAGATATAGGTGTAATGATGGTTATAAAAAAACTAGAAACGCGTTTTGAGAACAGCTTGGTAATGAAGTGGGTACAAGATTGTGACTTTCTTGAGATTCCCTGCCCGTCAAATGAAGGGTCAGTCGATGTAAAGCCCATTCCAGTGTTGGACAAGAGAGGGTCTCCCACCAAGAATAGACAGATCGCTTCATATCAGATCCACTCGTACTCCCCGTCTGCCTTCTTATCAGAGCCCGTCTTTGATCCGCTACTGAGATCAATTAGCAGGGGTCACGCTGCTTTCAACCCGAGACAAGTCCAGGCAGGGCGGGGGAGAATGCAGGCAGGGGTCAACATGCATCAATCTTCTCCGTCATCTGAGACGTATCGCTTATCGTTTACTCCAAGACACTCGACTCCATAATGTTCAAATAATAGCGTTGATAGGCGGTGTTTGACCGGAAGCAACGAGACCCGGACCAACATACAGTTCAAGGACGCTGTCCACTCAGAAGACTTCTAGTTGCACCAGGGACTAAACAATACCAGGGGAGAGGCTTCGTACGAGTTCTAAACGCACATGTTGGGCTTGATTCCTGTGGTGATATCGTGCTTTTTTTTATCATTTTTATAATTTTTTAGAGCCCCTTGAAATTCGTGACTGACGATAAAACCGAAATATGTGCTAACCATTTAATTTCATAAAATGAGCATGAATTGATCAAATCTAAACCAGAAAATGCCAAAATTGAATCACCACCAAACACCGAAATAGGTGTAAATTTCGTAATAACACCGAAATTCACAAAATTAATGTTTTTAACGACGAAAAGCACTGAAAATGGGAATTATTATTAAATTACAGTGTAATTTTCAATATTTTATGCAGTATAGTTCAACCAAACGAAGTTTTTATAAAATTTAAAGTTCAGAAAAAATGATGAATTTACTCATAGTAACTTACACCAGTCTGAACATAAGTACATTCAAACTTGTTTGTTTTGTGGCTAGAATGATATGCGAGCAGTGAACGAATATTACTCAAAACCGGTGAAATACAGCTTTAAACCAATAACACCGAAATTTTAAATTTTAAAAACGAAATTCACTACAAAATAAAACCACTTTCACGGACCTCTACTAATCAGGCTGCAATGAAAGCCCGTCTTCAGGTGTCTAACTAGGTATGTTGCGGATAGGACAATTGTGAAAGGATGTCCGAGGGCTGTTTAAGAGGACTCAATCCTTTGCATTCGCATCGAAGAAAACCCCGGGAAAAACCTTCAGTCAGGATTGTCGGTCTCGTCGGGATTTGAACCCGGGACCTCGAACCAACACTGATTCCGAACGCCGAGGATCAGTCGTACACAGAGCATCAACTATGAAGTTGAAAGAAATAACATTCCTTGTACAGCTTATGTTGAGTATTACCGACAGTGGTGGTTCGAGCGTAAAGCCGAGACTGAGTCGGGAGGTTCCGGGATCGAATCCAGACACCGTCAAACATGACAATGTTTAAAACCGAAGTTTCGGGTTGAATCCTTAGACCTCGGATATTCCCTTCACAGTTATCAAAACTTTGCACCCTGGTTTCCCGTGAGAAATTTAAAAACTATATGTTGAGTATGTTGTTGTATAATGTGAAGGTTTCCTAACATCTCCCCGACACAGAGTCTGCATAGAGTGAGGTAATGGACCCGGCTCATTGTTTCAGAGACATCATCCATCATCCCGGGTACAGTCGTGACAAGAGCGATGCAACAGACCTCTGACCTCCTCGTGCGGTGACCTAATAGTTGGCAATCACTCGATTGACTTCCAATTGTCGCCACTTTAGCTCTTAGATTCCACTCGCTGATTCCTTGAGGCAGGCCGGGCGACGACAGAGAGGCGACAGCTGGGGCTCGAACCCGGACCCTTGGGTAGACAGGCCCAGGTTGTCACCCCTGTGCAAGTGTGGGAGTATAAAGGTGTGGTCTGTGGTGGTGGTCGACAGTTGGACACGGATAACACATGAATGCAGTCGAGTGATGCAGCCGTGTAAGAGTCGTTATTTCTCTATGTAAGAGACATGTCGGAGTTGTATCGCCTCCCGCGAGTGTAGAGCCCAACTATACCGGACTTGTGTGTGTTTGTTCTCTTACTCCCTCACCCGTCCCCTTCACCACATAAAACACTATTCCTACAGACAACAGTTTCGAAAGACAATAGGGGTCAACACTCAAGACATGGAGAGAAAAGAAGTCGAAACACAATGGTGCCGAACGTTTAGACTCCGTGTGCCTCCTACGCATAACCGACAGACTCTGATTCAGAGGGTCACAGGTTCGAATCCCGCCATCAGAAACTATGACTGAAAGATCTTCCAGTAGTTAAGTCGATCATTCTGTTCCCAATTAACCTAACGCCCTAATAATAACCTGTATAGTCCCCGGAAGACTGGAAGAGGGCCACACCGGGTACCCTAGCAGGCTTGGTCCGAAGTAGAAGGTGGCCAGAGTCTGGCTCAGCTCTGGGAGTATAGACCTCTCACACCGCTAGACTTGTAGGGAGTTGGACTTGGATGAGCCAGCAGATCAGGTGACTTGACTCCCCATACAGAAGGTATGGAGGGTGATCGGAACGATCTGACCGGCACCCCCGCTATCATCAGTCCACCCCATCTGACACCTCTAACAAGATGTTCACCATCGACCGTAGTCTAGTTGTATCTAATGTACCCAGCCGTGCAAGTAATTGCAAGTAATGGTCCTCGTGGTGCTGCATGACCGGAGTACGAAAGGGCAAATGCGTTGTCATTGTCATGTTTCTAATTTATTGTACTTTTTTCCAAGTAAGCGGGCACGTTGCCCACCCTTGTTCAACTGAGAGACACTCACAAACACAACGTGTGGTTGCAAGTGGGGATGGCGATTCAGTTTACTGTGCCAAGACACAGCCTTGCAAAGCTACGAATGTTCTATATAACGACAAAGTATCTAAGAGCTTGGTACTTAGAAGGCTGACTCAGTAAGTTGTTTGATACCACGATGACCGAGGCTGGCTCAGCCTAGTTCCTCGGAAGACAACCACCCACTCTTCGCGTTCTGCTGACCAGGCTCACGGCTTGATTGCGATACGGAGAGGTTATGCGAATGACAAGCAGGAGAAATACAAACATGGCGGTAATAACGCAAGGGGCCTATATCGTCCACACGCAACTAGAGGGACAGGTTTCCCCTCTGCCCGTAGGTAGGGTGTGGTTGGGAAGGAATGTCCCACGGATATTTAGTTATTGCTCCTTTTTGACAAAAACATTAATATGCCACATTTGAATTCCGCGCGCAATGCACGGGCTACCTCTATCGGTTGAGCCAGGTTTGTCATTATTTCTCATCCTCGTCTTTCATTGATTCAACCTCTTCGCGTGGAATTCGTCAGTTTGTTGATGTACCTCAATCTAAGAGCTCACTCTAACTCGGGAAGCCACGGGTTCCATCCTCATCCATGACTGAAGGAATTGTTAGTCAGTCATTCAGCGAATGTTGGGCACGACCTCTTGCAAGCCTACTTCATAGTCTCAGGCACAGAACTGATTTTCAGTGGGGGACATTAAATTTGAAGCAGACCAAGCCAACCCGACACAATCGATCGGCGAACAATGACCAACTAGAGACCGGCATATTTATGTAGGAAACACACACCGATCAATCAAGCTGGACACGATTCCACCTGCAGACAGTGCCAGGCTGTTTCGTGTTCTGAACCAGCTTAGAACTTGTTATGTGCCTCGTTGCTACATAGAGGCGCCATTACTTTGTGCGGTTACTAGACACTAGACATCCAAGTAGTCATTAGGGCCAACTCTACATCCAACTTTATCTGTGGCGGCCAACTTTAAATATGGCGTCTAGATTGTAATTCTATCATAAATTTCGACGAAATCGTGTCATGTGGCACCATTTTCACCAAGTTATATCTCCATGTGTCTTAGACAGCGGTCGACGACTCCCTGAAGCAACATACTTCCTATATCGTTGAGCTGCTGTATTGATCAACCTTCTGATTAAATCCTGTACGGATTCCTGTTATAATAGACCACGGACAGTTTAATTGTTCAGATTTGTCTACAATTATGAAGGCTAATAATATGAACTCCCCATCTCCACCGGTCTATCGCTTCCCGAAACAGGTTCTCGTTATTTCAACATGTAAATATTAGTTTTGTTCACGCCTGCCAGGTAGGCGATAAATCTCTGGGTGCTGAGTCTATACCGGCTAACTCTAGTTCCGTGTACATCACTGCCGTCATAGGCTCCGGGTGTAACAATGTAACAGAGATAGTCCTTGCAGTCACAACGCGGGACGGGATCGAATCCCACCACCGGCAATCCTGACTGAAAGTTTTCTCGAAGTTGTCTTGGTCGTTGATGCGAGTGCTGGGATTGAGTCCAGCTGAGCACCTTACCGATATTTTTTAAGTCAAAGGAAAATGGCTGAAAGTTGGCTGAATGGAAGAGGAACTTGAATAAAAAGATTTTTTTTAAATAGACGGGACGATAGCTCCCTTTTGTCCATTACATGCAAATTTTGGGTTAAAGTGAAAAGTAAAGTGCAATTCTTAATTTTGAGCTACAATTTTTGCTTTTTAACACACCTTTGTCTCAGCTACGAGTATAAGGGAAAATAATTTACTGAAAAAACGTTTGATGCACAATTATTTTCGTCCACCGGTTCAAAACTCTTATTTGTACCATAAACACAGTACAGTTCGAATCCCGCTATAGATTTTTAACTTCTTATATGGACCCATTGCCTAGGACTCTGTAAACAGAGACTTTGAAGCTATCCACATAATAAATTCCAAATTATGTTCTGAATTAGAATATTGTTGTTGTTCTGAAGTCTTTCTTTCTTAGCCTTAACTTAGCGTTAGTGTCCCCACTGAAAATCAGTTAGGAGACTGAGTGGGAAGGTTCTAACTACGCATTTATTAAAAAAAATTAAAACCCGATATCGTAACCAGCCCTGCATGCAGTGGACCACGAAGGCAGTGTGTGTTGGGGGTGCGGGCCGTCACCGGACAAGGAATGTTGTTTATATCTGATACGCTCTCTCTCTACCCTTGCCTAACATGACTGTTTGATGGGTTGAGAGTTTTTTTTGCGAAATTTGATAACAGGAAGTCAAAGCAGTTTATACATAAGACGCAGGATGAGTTTTTTGTCGCCACCTCTACCCACGTGTATAAAATAAGGAACGTTCAACTTTTTAAGACGATCGCCTTTAAAGGTGATACTCACAACTCTATGTAGGTAATAAATCCTTCACTGTATGACACAGCGGTGAATGTATAGTGTGTGGGGGGGCTTACACCACCTAAAAGCACTTTCCAAATCCCGGTAGTTGCTTTTAACGAGGCCTTAGAGCCGACATTGCTGAGAGATTTAGGAGGTTTTTTGAGGAGTTGAAGAAATTAGTAGGTGTAGTGTGCACGTGTGCCAACCTTATTGCTAATTTCTAGCCCTAATCAAAATTATCAATGGGTTTCATTGTAAATGAGTGACAATAGTATGTATGTGCACAAGAGGTGTAAGAGTGAAGATGGTTTCTGTCACATCTTGATTTACTTTTATCAGGGGTGTGCGAGTACGCTTTATTACACTCACACGCGCACATGAACAAAAACACACTCACTCTATCTTCAACACAACAGGAATCTGATCACTGATGTATCTAAATTCAGTAGAATATAAATATAATCGTTCTGCGAACATGAAGCTGGATTGACACCTTGCTGCGCACGACTCTACGAGGCCGTGGCTTCGAACCCCACAGTAGGCATGTTTTTGAATCGTCCTTCATCTTCATCTATTCTATCACACCTCATCATCTCGAATAGCCTTAGTGCATTACTATGAGACGGAAATCATCATAAACTCCGTGCAGTGCTTGAGTTCATCCCTGAAAGAGTAGGCTATACGCACGACTGCGCCGGGCAGTGGGCTCGAGTGGTGACTTCTGATCGGGCGCTAAGCTAAAGTTAAAGTTAAGGCTGGTATTACTGGTTTCAATCGGGTTGTTCTGTGACTGGTCGTTGATAAGACAGAGCACACTTCTGTGCTAGACATTTGCCGCACTATAGAGTGAGCATTGTCATCTGAGCATCTCGTATTACAGCATCCTAATGTGTATTAATAAACGTGTGTATTCTCTAATCCCCCACCTGATCAGCAGCTGGGAACGCGCATGTGATAAGTGCGTCTGTGTCGCAACAGTCGTAATCTCGCGACGAACTCGTCTTAGCACCAGAATATTATTCTTTCCACGTCTTCGAGCGGCTCTGTCCTCAGCAGACGTAGGGATTAGTCTGATCTTGCACGGGACGCAGGCTAAGCTGGAGTCATTAGATTATCTTTCATCCATACCTATCCCACATTTCGTAACAAACGGATTAATTGAAATAATATACATTTAAGATGACAAACATGTTCATACTCGAAGATGATGGATATAGTACTTCATTCGAAATGCGCGCGACTTTGATTCTGAAGGTCCTGGGCTCGATACCCGCCACTGGCAATCCTGACTGTTTTTCCAAGGTTTTCTTCAGTCGTCAATGCGAATGTTAGGGAATGGATTAAGCCCTTGGACATACCCCTCACAACTGTATTACTACAAAATACCTATAGTAAGCCACCCTGAAAAGGGCATACATTGCACCCTGTGCAGGATTCGAACGAGAAAAAATATATAGATTGTATGACTTCTATAATACGCTGTGATAAATGTAGACTATGATGTACCAGCAAGACTCCAATGTGAGAGGTCGGTGGTTCGACGCCAGCCACTGAAGGTTTCCTCGTCATCAAGAGACGAATGCCGGGATAGAATCCAATAAAACAACTCTTGTCTCTTCCCTCCCAGCTACCTCCTCGCCACGTGGCCACATAGATACAGAGGTCCTACTTGATAGAGGCAGATCCCTGCGCTAGTTCCATAACAACCATTTAGATACTTTCTCCCCTAAAAATATTGAAGTCGCCATTCTCTTGTGTAACTTATATTTTACATCTTTCAAACTTTTGGCGAACTTTGACTCTGAGTTTTGCTGGGAGGGGGGGGGGGGGGGGTGTCCATCACTCAGGTGTTTGTGAGAACATTTTTACCAGGACATCGACCTGATATTATATTTTTTTATTTCGATTTGTTTGTTCAGGTTAAGGCGGGTGATTCGAAACGTTTTGAGTAAAAATTAAAAATTATTTAAAATACATCACTTATAAATAGTAAGTTATGCTTCCTCGAATCGTGATGTTAACAAACAACTGGGCCCGTGGTAGAATTGGCCCGGAGCACGGCTCTGCTAATCGTACAAGGCGAGTCAAGAGAAAAAGTCCACCTCTACAACATCAGCTAGTATAAGAGCAGAGTATATTACTCCCCGAAACTAGAGGCGAGCTCTATCAATCGTCGTCAGGTGTCCCCGACGACGATGACATATGACACAACGAACGATGACGATGACAAAGACGATGACGACCGCGACGTGAGAACCCCCCCCCCTCTTCCTCCCCCTACCCGTGGCTGGTTCTGACCAGCATGGGCTCCTTCCTCCCCATATCCCCTAGGCTAGAGTGGTGCATTATGACCTAACGGTTGACGCGCCCTTAAATGTAATGAATCCAAATCTAAAACAGCTAATTACATGTATTAAATCAGTTGTTTCTATAGAAAATATCATAACAAACTGTCAGAGCTACAATGTAATGGGGCAATCAATATAAAATATTATGTTGCATTTTGATTTTTGATTTATTTTTTGGTTAAATAATTCATTGGCATTGCATTTCAGCAATAACATTGTTACTCACCAGATTCCAAGCCGGCCACAACAACACAAACAACCAACAAGACTCGCATTGTTACTCAATTAAACTAAACAACACGCTTCACTTCACATTACGGGGGAAACACAAATAAAAAATATATTTCCACAAAATTCAGTTCCTCTGACGAAATTTCGAAATTTCTTTGCACAACAATGATATTATTTTGAACGCTCGTGATATTTGGCGCCCTCGTGACCTAATGCACGCGACCCAGCTGCAGTTGAGGCAACAATGCCCTCTCGAGATCGCATTTCATTCATTCATCTCCGGAGTCGCAGCTTCCCGGGCTGGACCGCAGATAGCCCCACACATCACCTTGTCTTCCTTACCGACTACTGCAGCCACGCTGGCTCCGCGGGCAAAGAAGAAAACTGACTTGCCTCCTTGTTTTCACCAGAGTGCACCATCTGTCTATTTAGTTAATCGTTGCGAAATTTATAACCGCCCACGGCTATTGCTTTGATTTCAGGTTTTTGTTTTTTCTAATTCCTCCGGACCATTAAGAAATTACCTAAAAGTTGGAATACTTTCCCACAAGATTACCATAGAGATAAAATGTTTAGTATTTTTAGAAGCCAACCTATCTGTTATATAATGACCAACAATTTGCATACACAGTCACCAAGCTTCGAGCTGGCATTAGAATATATGCAACTGAAAATTGGTTCTGTCACTGCATGGGAGGCTCAACTTTCATTACCAATTTAATACAACTATTAAACAAAACAAAAATTATTTCGATTTTTAATTTGAGCTAATTTTAATATTATTCTCAAGTATTTGAAAATTAGTTTATGTTAATTCAATTGGTTTCATTATTTGATATCCTTATGGGTAGGACCTAGCTAGTACGTCGGTAAACGAGTCGCCTTAGACGGGTTATCCTAGTATCTAATGCCTTAAGACACTCCAATCCTAACAATATCTTCTTACTCACGACTCACAGCTTGGTCACTCTCAGAACTCAGCCGTTTCTCTCATAATGTTTCCAAACTTCGCAGTCCAAACCCTTCTCCGGGCTTCCTATATATATCTCTGTATCGCCACCCTTCTGTCGGTCTAAAACTCATGTCTAACACCAGCAATACCTCGCAGGAAACCTTCACATAGACACTGACGATGGTGTGTGGACAGATTGGGGCAAATGTCCAAGCTACAACCGACAGTGTGACGCGAGACTCTGATTCGGTCAGTCCCGGGTTCGAATCCCGTCGAGACCAGCAATCATGACTGAAAGTTAAGACATTAATGTGAGTCCAAGTGATTGAGTCCTATTTAACAGGCCTCGGACATTCCCTTCACAATAATTGTCCGAACTCCAAAGTAAAACCTATAGACACCTGGAAACGGATCCGCAAAGAGGAGCTAGACAAAAATGGAGTTAATTTTGAGAGTAAGGCGTACGTTACTCCCATTTTCATATCCACAAACGGGCGTTACGCATTTTTCGCAAATACACATTACGTAGTTGAAGTTACGCAATTTTCATCTTTGCTATTTATAAGGAGTAACATTTCGCCATGATGCCACAAGATCAGTAAAATATATAAGTTTTACCGATGTGGTCTCTACTTCTGCAGCCGACTGTACCGCGCAACACCCGAGGTGTGATGCGTGACTGCAACTCACTGGTGGACACACCTAGCTACAACCACCGCCGTCTATTATGATAATTCCTCGGTTCACAGCCACCGAGTTTACACGACGCTCGAGGTCTCATGTGGTCTCATCCCACCTTGATATCCGTGACAATAATCTACTTCGATCTGGACTAACATTCATCCTGCTCGGATTGAGATGTTTTACATTTTAAGCAAAAAAATAATGAAGGGCGGGCTCTTACAACGAATTTATGTTTTCTTCGTCACCTTGAGAGTCGCACTTCTTGGAACACGAAACTGTCACACTCACAAATATATCGTACGGGAGTATACTACAAAATACAGGAGCGAAGCTACATAATCCACAGGTTGTCGAGGAAGACCTCAAATAAAACCTAATACGTCTGTTGAACTTTTCTTCCTCAATTTCATTAATCTGGAAACACTCCCGTAGGTGTAGATGTTTTTTTTAATCTGGATTGATTTACATAAAATCTTAAACTTTTGGTGGAGGCGCCGGGTACAGTACAATGCTTATTTCATTTAAATATTTATTTATTTAACGTCTATCCTATTCAGTTAAAAACTGATTTACAAAGGAAGACAAATAAATAAATCTATTTACACTAGGCCGCTTCGCAAACGCTTTTTTAGTCGCGTTAATGGATGAGCTTTTTGTAAGTGTTTAGTTTGCGTGGGGTCTCTTTACTTTTTCAAGTGTTTTTTGAACGCATTGTAGGTGATTCTTGTCATGTTTCCATTGTTAATTGTTAATTGTTATAATACCTCAAAAAACTAATATTAAAACCTTTATTTCTATGGATTCTGGTTAACTTTTCAAACTTTTTCTTTCAAAAGGTACTACATCACCATAACCAAAATGTCCATGTAAAATATGAACGTTGTAGACCCACCCGTTTGGTCAGAATCGGCCCAAATGTCACGAAAATATCGCACTAAAAATCGGGGGGAAAATCGTAAAAGTTCGATATTCATGAGAAATATTTCTTGTATTGTACCCAAAAACGTGGCAGCTCTAAGTTCAGAGATTTCGAAGGTCCCCTCCAATTTTCATCAAGATCGCATATGCCGTTAACCCGGTAGAGAGCGAACCAAGAGAAAAAAGAAGAAAAAAACAAACAAAAAAAACACCGGAGCTAATTTTTTGGGGAGTCGCTGAAATTGAAGTCTTCGCTTCGCTCATCCAATAAATGCAGACACAATCAAGAGTTGGAAATAGTAATATTACAACAACAATGCATGATAAGACAATAATTTGCTGAAAAAGAAAAGAAAAGAATAATTAAGAAAAAGAAAAGGAAGGAAAAAGAAAAAATAAGTAAAACGTCAAAAAAGGAAAATGAAAAGGAAAAAAAAGATTCATTAGACGATCTCACTGTATGAGGTTAGCCAAAAATAATAATAATGAAATCTCCGTCCTCGACCCCAAACGAAGCCATACATAACCCTCCTCCCACCCCCACCCTCTCCTATCCTGCGACGCGCTTCACTGGAACACAACAACAACAACAATAACAACAACAACATCAACACCTCAACAACAACACAACAACAAGAACACACCACAACAAAAACAACAACAACAACAACATCAAGAACAACAACCACAACAAACACAACTACAACTACAACTACAACTACAACGACAACGACAACGACAACGACAACAACAACAGCAGCAGCAGCAGCAACAACAACAACAACAACGGGTCACCAGCAAAGAGCGCAAACATCTTGAATCTTGGATCCCGCCAATAGGTGACTTGCATTTATCAAACAAGATTATGTCTATGTTCTCTCAACGACTTGTTAAACGCAGAATGAAAAACAACCAGACGAAAACTAAAAAACACGCATTGCATTGCTACATAACCGAATGGGCGGACACTCGGAAGAAAGATACTTGGTGAATCTAAAACAACCTCAGTGCTTTGGTAACTAACAGTGACAGCTTTAGCGCGCGAGACTCTTGACTCGGGAGGTCCCGGGATCGAATCCCGCCACCGGCAATCCTCATTGAAATCTTTTACGAGGTTTTCTTCAGTCACTATAGTGCTAAATCAAAGGATTGAGTCCTCATCATCCTGACTCCCTAGATGATATCAGGGTCACACCAGGTAGGCCTACAACTGGCATGTAGTCTACCCCTTACGAGGAAGTTTCTACGATAGTTACGCGTCCACACATCCAAACACACGGCTCATGACGAGTGCACCCGCGCATATAACAGCTAGGTAGCCAGTAGACTAGTCTCACTCTGTCGCTGTAGATGGTAAATGAGACGTCCACCCTGTCCTCCAGTGAGCTGCCCGAGGGAAGAAACTCCGGTAACCGATGAGGTTCCCAGATTAGATGTGTATAACTCGCGCGATGAGAATACTAATCAGCCAGATCATCTCATCTCATCTCATCTCATCTCATCTCATCAGCATCTACCCACAAGGACCGACTACCGGGCCCAACTAGTGGGCGAGCGCATCGTTCCGGGCGTTACCTGCGTCTTGTTGTGGTTAAGATGTTGTTAATGTTTTAATTCGAAACTTAGACAACGGAACAAAACGTCCTCTCAAATTCAACCATACCAGAGTCGATAAAGAAACGGGGAAACTTCTTTATTGACTCTGACCCTACTAAAGTTGCTCGTGCGACAGGCGCGGACTCTGATTCCGGAGGTCGTCGGTTCGATACCTTTTTTTTAGTTTGTCGTTAAAGCGAACGCTACAGATTGAGTATAGGTACGGACAGTAGTGGAGGCCCTAAGCCTAACAATAGTGCGAATCGTGAAGAAAGCATGAAACTTGCTCGGATTAACTATGATCACAAAGAATACAAACATGTATGACCCCTAGCTGAGTTTCTGTTACTTTCTTATTAATTCATAGAGAGTAGCAGCGTTATCAAATGACACGGGTACTGCCTAGTTAACGTCGTTGGGCCTGTTTAATTGGCCCAGACCAGCTCTGCTAAGATACAGTACAAGGCGATTAAGAAACAAGAGTTCCACCTCGACACTTACTAGTACGTAAGGCGGATTAAGTCTCCGAAGCTTGTTCATACGTTTTTAAATGCTTTATGTTAAAAGGAAGCACTTTGTAGTAGGTACATGGGAAGAAGCTAAGCCTTAACAAATCATTTACGATGTCAAATTGGCAAATGATTCGTCAAGTTTTAAATAGTAATAACAGGTATATTGGCAACTTTGTAATGCGGGTCAGAGAGACCCGGAGAATTGAACGGTTCACCTTTTACCCTTGGCCTGGTTTGGAGAAATGGCAGCTAATCTCTCTCTATCTCAGCATTAAAAAGCGTGAATATTTACTCATCAGGAAATAGAATCCTGAACTCTAGTAAAAGGGTAGTATATTATCCCATCCTACAAGGCGAGCCTGGCGGTGCGTGGAGAACTTTCCCCTTCCCATTGACAACCTCCCCGACGACGACGACAATGACAACACGGACGATGACACAGACGAAGACGACCACGACGTGGGGAACCACCAACCCCTGCTCTCCGCATACCTTCCCTTTCCCTCTGTCCTTTGCCTGAGCCCGGCCTGATTTCGTCACAGACCACAGGCCCCCCCGACCCGACCCCGGCCCCTTGCCCCCGGCCACCTACTCCCATGCCCTCCCCTTGCTTGTGGCTGGTTCTGACCAGCACAAGCCTGTCCACCCCGCGTCTCCCCACGTCACCCCTTACGTTCCTCCCCTTTGGAAAATAATATAGTTATACACTAACTAATAAACTACATTATAACAGGAGGCGCAATATGACCAAACGGTTGACGCGCCCTTATACCTAATAAACAACAAGTACCTAGTTAGTACCCTAGTCCCCGGTTCCGCCACAGAGGGCAGCAGTGACACGGGTACCTCTCTCCAGCTACCTCGAGTCCTCGACGTCTAGCTCGTCATGTCCTCGCCTCACTCACTCGCGTGTTGACTGGTGAACTCGCGCGTAAACCTCACCACGTGCGTCCCAGAGTCAGTTCCTAAACCTAGCGTTAACTTAACTTAGCGTATTTTTAGTTTCTCTTAACCAAGCCTCGTCAGACGGTGTTTATAAAATAAATAGCTTTTAAAACAACGAAGATTCGTTGAGACGGGTAAACCGAGAATAGAAGTTTGACCAGAGCTCGGAACTCGATGTGAAGTGTGTGATACTAAACCAAGTGCAATAGATTGAGTGACAATGTTGAGGTTATGTGCGCTGTTTGTTGTGGTGGTCACTATGGTCACTAGTCACCAAGAGGTCTACAGGAGGTCACACCACGGAGCCGCACAGAACACCTACACCAAGCACCGGCCGGGGTAGGTACCGGGGCTCGAACCCGGGTCTAGTTCTAGCAGAGCTTCAACCATCGCCATCAGTTCATCAGCTGTTATTGTGGCTATTTATCTTTTAATTTCTTGTAGGAAACTTGCCCAGGGTGCAACCCATCTCTTAGGTGTACAACTAGGTGTTTTGGAGTTGAAAAGGACTCATTCCTTCGTATTAACGCCTGTAGAAACCCTAGGAGAAAAGCTTTCTGTCGGGATTGCCGGTGGCGGGAGTCGAGCCCGTGACTTCATGAGCCAGCGCTGTCGGCGGGGGCAAAATTATTAGTATCTCTTTTAATTCGCGAGCGATCTCGTATCAAAGTGTTGATTGTTGCGATGATCACCAGCCCCCTCTATAGTTTCAGAGTCTCGCGAGTAACACTTAGCTACCTCTATCGGTTAACCTGTTTCCATTCTTAATGACGTACAATGTTGTATTAGAACTCAAGAGGGCCACCTATGAAGTGATCCCAAGGATTACGTTTTAAATTGGTCCATCAATTTTTGTTTATTCAAAGGCTGCCATATCAATAAATATATCAGCCCACGTTCTCATACTTTGTGGTCTATTTTTATTAGACTTCTTAAGTCATAACATAAATCATTTTGAGTAGATGCTATCATGTGGAAACGATTAGAATATTGTGGATTCAATTATGTTTCTGCATTTTATTATAACCCGAAGGGGGGGGGGGGGGTTGAAAGGACTGGGAGTGGAGGGAGCTTAGCTCGTGCTTGAATCCTGTCACTAATATGCGCGAGACAGATGTGATGAGTGCCTGGCTGGGCCGAGGTTCGAACCTGGTACTCCAGTGTCTAAATACTACGCAGCCACTTGTATGTGATACAAGGCGACTAGCTTGCATGGTGCAGGTAGGCGTCGTGCTTGAAACCTGTCACTAATATGCGCTATGCGAGATATGTGATGAGTGCCTGGCTGCGAGCCGAGGTTATCGAACACTGTGTACCGCCGGGGGGTGTGTCACTCTATGAATTGAACCGGCAGCACACCTTGTATGTGATACAAGGCGACTAGCTTGCATGGTGCAGGTAGGCGTCGTGCTTGAAACCTGTCACTAATATGCGCTATGCGAGATATGTGATGAGTGCCTGGCTGGGCCGAGGTTCGAACCTGGTACTCTGCTGTCTATACGCAACGCAGCCACCTGTCTGTGATACAAGGTGCAGGTAGGCGAGACAACTGACAACATGCTACGCTAATAGTCCGGTCACGAGCGGGGAGGAAAGATGACAATTTAATGCTATTTGTTTGTCAATTATCCGAGAGCAGCAACGCGCACAGACTTTACTTTGTCTTGCGAAACCGGTCATTATAACTTGTTTTATCAGCTTGTCTTAAAATAACCAATGTTTAATTAGTTCTTCGTGCGGCTCAGTTGCGAGTTGTTCATTTTAAGTAACTAGGTGCGGGGATGTCTTTAAGAATAAGTCGCCAAAATTTGCAGAATTAATTTTACGAGTAATTTGTGAGCCACTTTTATCACAATTTGTATTCCTAATTTACGAACATAACTGATTGAACACACAAAAAACTTCCAACAGTTGGACATCACAATATTGTATTGATTGCTAATTAACAAATAAATAAATACATTTATATTTAGAGTCTACTCAACTCAGTCATGCACTTGACTGATTTTCAGTGGGGGACATTAAATTTAAAGCTGACCAAGCCAACCCTGTAGGCGCCGACACCAATGTTTCCTGCATCACCGAATCAAGAGTGTCACACTTATCTAGATTGACCTCTCTGCACAGTCGAGATGCTTAGAGTCTATCAATCAGAGAGTGCGTGCAAGACAGCCAACTGCACGAGAACAAAAGTTGATCGCGTTATTAATCAAAGATAATTTGACGTGTGGTTAGTTAGGTTGGTACCTTCCGATCGAGTGTTCTGCTTGGTCGGGCGTCATGATCGCCCCAGGTTGGTATCACTTCATCAGAAATGAAGCCGCCGATCTGTTACTTACAGTGGCGTAGGCCCTTCTGTTACAGTGGCGTAGGCCCTTGCACCACTCGCAGTCCGGTACCTTTCTTGTCGGAGTAAGCATCAGCTTTCATCAGTCCAAGCTCTCTTGTCAGTTGTATCTATAATCTACCCAGTCCAAGCTCTCCTCTGTCAATCTCATCTACAATATGTCCAGTCCAAGCTCTCCTCTGTCAGTTTCATCTATAATCTGTCCAGTCCAAGCTCTCCTCTGTCAGTTTCATCTATAATCTGCCAGTCCAAGCTCTCCTCTGTCAGTTTCATCTATAAACTGTCCAGTCCAAGTTCTCCTCTGTTAGTCTCATCTATAATCTACCCAGTACAAGCTCTACTCTGTCAGTTTCATCTATAATCTGTCTAGTCCAAGGTCTCCTCTGTCAGTTTTATCTACAATATGTCCAGTCCAAGCTCTCCTCTGTCAACTTATCTATAAAAGCATTCCTCTGTCGCCCACCGGTAACCTATATTTCCTAGAAGATTCGTGATATTTTTATGTTTTGTAAATTTCCACGATTCAAGAATCACTCCATCTTGGCTGGGGGTTGTTTCCACGCAAGATCACGGTCGTATGTGCCCGCGTCACGTGCGGTACTAACAGTAGCAGCCGGCATCACGTACATACGACCGACACTCCAAGTATAGAGGGGTTTTCATTCCTCCTAATGTGTTCGTGCTCTATATATGAAAGATAACCAGCCTCGCTCGCGGATTGTTGTCGGCGATCTCTGGTACGTACGCGTGCATGGTATAAATCACGCACATGGATGAGTGAGTCGGGTTCAGGAACCGGTTGCTCCGAGTCTCACAGAAGCTCTGTCACTAAACTAAACGCGCTTTCTTGGACAGACCGGAGGAAAACACAGACCGCGGAGGAATTGTCTTCCTTTGTCTGAGAGAAGTCACCTCGGTAGACCAGACGACAGACAGGCTCGAGGCTTGCTGGCCTGGGTTACACGCGTGACTCTTGTTCGCAAGGTCTTCGGTTCGATACCGGCCACCGGCAATCAATATTACACTTTCCGATATCCCAGGAAAATTAACGACTTTTTTAAAGGATTCCCTTAGTTCGATACATGTTTACCCGCGATGGGTACAAGTACCCCTGTTCAAATTACTAACTAGTAAGCTAGTTTGCTACGATATTGTATTGTATGTATGTTGTATGTATATAATTAATAAGATATAATTAAATTTCAAACTTTGGAGAATCCAGTGCAAACTTAACTGGGACATCCTGTAGCAAATGGCGGGTGTCCCATTCTGAACCAAAGTGTCCTCAAAATTAAAGGAAATCGTGCCAACCCAAATTTCTGTATTGTCAAATTTGTAATTAATTGTGTAGATCGCCAGATGGTGTGTGCGTGCATTAATAAATACTGGTCTTTCTTTCTATAAATAATAGGCAAGTTTACGTTGTCCAAAATTAAATCGGTGACCTCGCTAACATATGCGGACAAATGCGGAGGGAAATAAAAGTTGTTGCGTGGACCTGAAACCGTATTCGAGAGATCGGACTAAATATGCGTGGGTTTCTACGAAGATGTTCTAGGAATGATGAGCCGTAATCTGTGAGATAATACACCGAAATTATTCATCATCAGAGAACGAATTAGAGTTTTTGTGAGGATATTTGCCCCGCGGATCTTCTTTATATTGTCGGGGTATTTCACTCGGATGTGCCGGGAGCAACTCGGCATTAGCTTCGCTCATCAGCGACCGACAGAGACGGCGCATGCGCAGAGCTTGGGATCTTGGGACGAGAGGGCACTGGTTCGAGTCCCACCACCAGAAATCCTCACTGAAAGTTTTCCGTTCAAATTAATTTAAGCGTTGAGGTCCATTATGAAAATTTGTGCTAAAAATGTAAACACATAGCAAAATAGTAGCATAATTTCCCGAAGTTCACATAAAATTAGTTAATTTCGGAGCTACGAATTTTTACTTCCCTAATTAGTATGTGAGATTGCGCGACCTTTGCCTCTATTCCCGCCTACTACAATCGGCAGAGGAATACCCTGGTTAAACTGTACCCCGGGCCTAGAAGGGGGTGTGATGTCTCCAAACATCTCGACATTTAGCAGGGTCGTCTCCTCAACTCATCATCTGCACATGCTCAACTATTAGAACCAGGTACCCGTGCAAGATGTACGTCTTATACACGAGGGAAGGTGGCAGGACTCGCAGGCAATGCACGGCTGCTTATGTCTACTGTAGCGCGGGTTGTTTATTCGCAAGAACAGCGAGCTAGGTTGCGTGTTAACTTGGCTCAACTGATACAGCAAATAAATAATAACTAGGAGACTCCCTGTCGTTCTCGATGATGGCCGCACTGAACTTAATGCGCCTCTAGATCGGTAGGAGACATTACAGTTGAGAACTTTGTAGGCCTGCCACCATGTCTCCTCTAGCTTCTAAGTTCTAAAGTCTGTGGTTTCCGTTTAAGTTAGCTATAGTCCACATGGGTAACCTTACTAAAGTTGTTAGAGTCTTCCTCTTATAGCCAGTGGAGACAGTACTAAAATTGATACTGACGCACTTGGGCACAAGGTAACTGATAAATTGATTTCTTTTGAAGAGTTTTGATTAGTCCATGTTGAAACGAAGGACAAGCCAGAACTTACATCAACACATCAACAATCAACACACTAGACTAGAACTTTGAAAATTTCTAATAGTTAAAATGTCACGACAATGGAAAGTACCCTACATTTGAAATTTGAGAGCCTCAAATTGGAAAGTTTGGTAGGTTCCATGGCTAGTGATGTTTTATGTTTAATTCCTAGAGGGCCAACACATGCAATGTTTTAATCAACTTCCTCCAAATACTTTGGTCTTCCAAAAACATACTCCTCTATAACTCCAGTCCAGTAGTACAAGTTAGTTCAGTGGCTGTGGGTTGTAATCTGTCACCCTCCACACGCTAACTCCACAGAGCAACAGGTTTCCAATGCCCGCATCAGAACTACAGATAAAGTCTACTTAATTCATCACTTGTTATCCGACAATATACGGCCTAGCCTACGCGTGTCTGTCTGCACTCTGCAGTGGCGCAGAGAGACGCGACGAGGACGATACAGAATGTTTCTGGTGACCGTGTGGAAAGTGGCTGCCCCGCAGATAGTTTGAACATTTATAACTCGGCGCCTCCACCATATTCAATGCGGGAACAAGAAACGAGCGTTGTTAAGAGGATGGGATAGTCACGAAATTAAAACCACGCGAAATTACAGTTTTTTCGTGATATCTCGAGAACGATGCAAAATATCAAAAACTGATTCTAGACCGAATTGTGGTTTTGTTAGAACAATATAATGCAAGAAAAAATATTCAAATATAATAATCAGTGCGGTTTGTATTTAAGATATGCATTTAATTAATTAAAATTCTAATAAAAAACTTAATTACCATCACATTACAATATTTTTTCGTACAGGCACAAAACCACACATCGGTCTAGGATCAGTTTTTAGATAATTTACATCTCGAGATATCACGAAAAACTGTAATTTCGCGTGGTTTGAATTTCGCGACTATCCCATCCTCTTATGTCGTAATCTACCCGGCACCTCCACCAAATATATCAACTCACGGCGAAATATTTTATTTTGTATTCTTTGGGTACTCGTGCGCCTGTGCTTGTATATCCGACGTGCATGTATTTAACATAGCAGACATCTAGACACGAGTATCCCCGGTATACACTGAGAGACGTGCTCTTCTTGCACAGTGCTGGGTGGTGCACCCCCCGATAGGTTATCCCAGAGTCTGCGAATATAAAACCCGTGTTTTATGTCCCTCGCTATAACACGCTCGCCAGACCACGAGATGCATTCCAAGAAAGATAAAAACTGCGATTTGCATTTCGCAGTAAAATGAATAATGATCGCCTTGCACCGGTGCAAGTGCAGGCAGGGTACGAGGGGACTTGCAGTTGTATGGGTTTTGATTGCCTTGCACCGGTGCAAGTGCATGCACCGCCCTGGTGCGTCTGTGAGGTGGAGTGCAGCTGTACATGGCATGGCTTCATTGCCGGGGTGAATGTAAAGGCATGCACTACAAGACTTGAGGGACTTTTACCTGATAAGCGTCTTTGATGGAGATTCTAAACCATAATGCGAATAATCTTCGCTGTTAAAACGCAATAAAGCCAACAATAATAACCATACTATAATAATTGCTGCATTCGACAAGCAGACAGACAGACAGACAGATAGACAGACAGACAGACAGACAGACAGACAGACAGACAGACTGAATGATCGAGTGATAAAACCACAGCACCTGGGGTAATAAATTGCACAGTGCGAGTTAACGACGTGCAGGTATCATGTTGCACGGAGGCGTGTACGTGGATGTTATTACCTGGCTGGGGTTCGAACCCTGAGGCTTCACATTCGTAGCACGACGTACCTCACTAAGTCACCACGTCTAACACAGTTACTGGTTGCATGTATTTATAGATCAGCAAGCACGGGTTCGAGACTCGGGAGTAGCAAAACAGTCAGCGAAACTATAGTCCATCAACAGATTGTCGAAGAGGAACACACAAATATAACCTTATCCAGTATTTTGATATTTCATGGTGGAGGAGCAGAGGGCCAATGGTCGGCTAACCCCACCGTCCGACCCAGGGGTGAACGTGACACGCGCACAGCAGACGGACAGACAGACGGACATACAGACATACAGACATAGGCGTACAGACATTCATACATTCAGACATACAGACATACAGACGGACAGACAGAAAAGTGACGCATATAGGAGAGTCGTATCTAGGTGCCCGTTAGGGCGCCGCAGCCAAGCCGCGGTGCGCTACACACTCAAGCACCTTATACACCAAGCAGAGTTGGGGTGATTTCGAGGTGTTACCCAGCCGTCATGTAACGTGATGTGAACTTGAAAACTATCACAATCGAGGGGATTTAGGTACCTGACAACACATGCCAAATTTTATTGGGGTACGACCATTCCTTCTTGGTGAAAAAATGGCTTGAAACATGCTCAAAATCACTTTAAGGATGTTAGCTACTCCTACTACTGCTACTACTGCTACTTACATCTAATACGTCGGCCCGCGATTCTGACCAGACGGGTGGGGCTACAATGTTCATATTTTACATGGACATTAAGGTTATAGAATGATAGTCTCTTTTGAAAAAAAAGTTGAAAAAGTTTGTTGGAAGGCTTCCAAATAAAGGTTTTAAAATAAGCCTTAAACACTTGGCATATAATCAACAAGTAACCATAGTTACTTGACACTTGTTGACGGTATAAGCAGAGTTAGGCGGGAAAGTGCGATACGTAAACAAATGGCGGACATTTAAAATTTTTCTTCTTTGTGTGGAACGAGAAAAGGTGTCATTATACTCTCATAAAACAAATCAGAAACCGTCCCTGGCCTAGGCCCAGATGTAGAAAATTATTTATAATACAACAGTGTAGGTCTAAAGTTCCATTAGGCTATAGGACTAGATAAATAAATACTTACACTACATGTTTGACAAGCCCTAGGCCTTTCTTAGCCAACCCTAGGCCAGCACTTCCTTGTTTTGACACACTTCCCGCACAAATAACTAGTTTTGATTACTACAAGCCTAATGCAGATAAACAATGGTATGATAGTCCTAGGCTATTCCAAAATTTACGGCAATAATAAGCTTTTTCTTTACTTTTAATAACCTCACGCAATCTCCTGTCACTTTTAATAAAAATGTAAAACAAAAGATGGTGAAAATTTTCAATATTCTTCTGATTATCTGATGATTTACATGGCTGTGGGTCAAGGCCGTCTAGATATATCGCTTCCCTCGTGTGGGTGCAGTGAAATAGGTGTAAAATTACATTAGTTGTGCGTTTGTTGTTACATGGGAAAGTTTTAATAGGATGTGAGTTGCCTAGACTTAACCAGTCCTTATACCGTCGTTATACCATGGTTATACCACCTATACCCAGGATGTACATGAATCCGGGCCTAGATATTTTACATCCTATTGTTATTGCTAATACCATAAAAATTAAATCAACTTTGATAAAAAATTTATATTTTAACAAATAATTTTGTAATGGAACTTGAAAAAGTAATAAGATCACACACATAACAAAAACTTGTAGAAATACAGCCAAACCTTACACACTCAAAAGGAATGAGATCTAAAAAAAGGGCCAAGCTCATCTACCCTTCCACATTTGCGCATTCTTAATTCATAAACGTACAGTGTCCCATAACAGCATCCTCGAAAAGCTTGGCAAAATAGAATTTGCATGTTTACGTTTAAATTAATTACAAAAAAAGAACTTGGATAAACTACTACGTTAAATTAATAATCGCAAATTCTATTTTGCCAAGCTTTTCGAGGATGCTGTTATGGGACACTGTACGTTTATGAATTAAGAATGCGCAAATGTGGAAGGGTAGATGAGCTTGGCCCTTTTTTTAGATCTCATTCCTTTTGAGTGTGTAAGGTTTGGCTGTATTTCTACAAGTTTTTGTTATGTGTGTGATACTCCGTAATATAATGATTGAAGAAATAAAATTTAGAAAATAGAAAATAATGTAATAAATACTAATTACATTCAGAGTTTGTCGGGCCTAGATACTTTTTGGTTTGTGAGAGAATATCGAGTTAAATCGAATGAACTTGATTGAATGAATGTACAGAAATCAATCACGTGGTATTTCGGCTCCGGACTTGTAAGATGTAACGAGACGTAACAAGACGGAGTGGAGATTGCCCGAGCAATAAATAACAAGTAAGTATGTTCACTATCGATACGTTCATTACAAGCCCCGGCACTCACACATGAAACACGGCCGACTTGAACGAATGTGATTCAATAGATCATCTCCTGTGCAGTGAAGTGATGGTCACGGCCCCTCAGATCTCCGGGGTGATTGATGCTGCGCCTGCTGTGCATGCAGATCTAGAGGGCCGAGACGTACAGAGTATTCTCTGCATTCTCTCTACTCAAGTGTATTTATAGCTGTTTATTGAATAAATGTGATCTTTATTTCAAACCAATGTCTGAGGCTGACAACAATGTCGATGATGTAAAACATATGCGATTTAAAAAAAGATTCCAAACTAAAGTTATTGTGGGGGATAGTTTATTTCATTCAGTACGCTACTGTACCTTTGAAAACTGATTTACAAACGAGGACAATAAAGAGCAGGAATAACACAAATGAAAAAAATTAGTAATATATTATTAGCGCCAATTTACAAATAGAATGAATTAAAATAAATATCAACAAATTATAGAAATGAACACATAACAATAATACAACTAAATATGCGTGTTCGTCCTAACACTTGAGAGGAGAGCGGCGAGCACACAGGATCGAGCATCGTGTTCCAAGGTACAAGCCACTCCACCCATCTTGGTTGGGCCTGCGATGACAACAGTTAGCGAATCAACGGGACTGATGTGTTAATTATATCGGTGCGCTTGTTTGACCCTTCAAACCAATTATCTCTCAGTTTAATCCGATCATCTAGCTAACTCATTGTCTGTTTAATTAATGAAGGAACGAGCAATCTTAGGCGATGCGTAACAACTAGAGTGCCTGCAAATAAAAACAAACCAACAAGGACATTGGCGAGTTGACGGCTTGGAGAGGAGAGTCACACACGCCATGGGTTTCCCAATCATGTCCCAGATCCACACACAGCCCGGCTAATTACGAGGGTTCGGTAACATCGAGCAGGAAGGCGGTGCAGAGCGACGTAATCTCGGGTGCGACGAAATGTTCGCGTGCGATCGCATTCGAGTCAAGTCGTCGCGTTCAGTCGGCCTCGGGCTGCGTGGCTTTCTAGAGGAGTTACCGCATAGTCACTCGTGGTTATGTCAAAACCCTTAGCAATCACCGACTTCTTTGGAGCTGGGGTGGTCGTGTCAAAGCCCTTAGAGATTTGTTTAGTTCTTTGGATCTGGGAGTTTATCGTGTCAAAGCCCTTAGAGATTTTTGAGTTCTTTGGAGCTGGGTGTTTGATCGTGTCAAAGCCCTTAGAGATATTTTGAGTTCTTTGGAGCTGGGTGTTTGATCGTGTCAAAGCCCTTAGAGATATTTTGAGTTCTTTGGAGCTGGGAGTTTGATGTGTCAAAGCCCTTAGCATCACCGAGTTCTTTGAAGATGGGAGTGTAAACTAATAAGCAATCATTGCTTCCTCGAAAAGTATTATCATTTCATTGAAGGGGTGAGTAGACCCGACTGCACCCGTCTCCTCGAGTCCACTGACCTATAACCCGACACAGCCACTGCATCCTGAACTCTTGGTCGCCGCATTCCGTGGTCCGAGATTCTTATTATCAGTTCCCGCGAAACTTCGTGTCTGCTATTAATAGTTTGCTTCGCACTGGGTCACTTCGTGGAAAGTGTAATCATGAGCTAGCTCACGCACGCACGCGACAACGCGCCTTCTGATAAGTGCAGCCTCCGCGCTCGGCCGGGGACACTGTGTGGCTGCTTGATCTCGCCTACTGAGCCCAGAGACCACGGGTTCGATCACCTCAGAGCTGATGCGTTGCTTCAACCAGGAACATCCTCGGTGTGCACTGCTCACTCAACACTTGTTCAAACGTCTAATACAGTCCGAGGATTGAACCCGGGTATCCTGCATGTGACTTGCGGACGTAACCACTAGACCATAGAGTGGCGCAAATTGACCTAACCGCTTGACGCGCCAAAAATAAAATTCACAAAATAAACTCCAGCACGATTCGCCGACTTGAAAGACATCTCGACCGGATAAAGTCGAATGGGTGGTGGGCAGGGAAATAATAATAACAATATTCGGTAGTAGGGTCGCACAATAGCGCGCTACGCCCATGTAAGGTGTCGCCTGGTGTCATTAGTCGTAATACGAGGCTCCGATCAAACCCACGCGCGTGCGCAGCGGAGACACAGGCTGGAAACTACGTCATTACCATGTTGTTAATACATCTCAATAAGAATAAGTATATCAAACATTAATCAATAGGAAGATTATAGATTTACAACAAAACTTACAAATGTAAGTCGTCAGCGGTGGCACTTACGATTAGGGCGATGGTCCCCGAAGCGTATGGCCGTATACGAGGACGTGGGTTCGGATCCCACATAAGGCATGTTTTTTGTTGTGAATCGTCCTTCATCGTCATCTATCACCACCCATCGTCTCGAATAGCCTTAGTGCATTAATAGAGACGATAAGCAACACTAAGATGAGATAAAAGTTGAGATAATTTGAGATCGAATATCCCCTATTATTATGCATCACCTCTTCCGTATGTGTGATGAGTTATGTCTTGTCTTACGATGAAAAACGGAACACGACCCACGATTGGCTCACGTTTTTATTTACAAGTACAACTCCTCGCCCGCAACCGTCAACAAAGTGTGATTGGATGAAGTGATGTTGAAGGTCAGGGCGCGACGCTAGATTTACCCAGAGAAGGGGATGCATAAACCCGGCACCTCCACCAAATATCTTTTAACGTTGCAGCATAACTTGAAGCACTTTATTTTTGGATGAGCGAAGCGAAGACTTCAATTTCACCGAACCCCCAAAAAATTTAGCTCGGGTGTTTTTTTTGTTTTTTTTTTTTTTGTCTGTTTGTTAACTCTCTACCAGACAAACGGCTTATCCGATCTTGATGAAAATTTGACAGGACCTTCGAAATCTCTGAACTTAGAGGTGTATTGTTTTTGGGTACAATCGAAGAAATATTTCTCATGAATATCGTACTTTTACGATTTTTTTCGATTTTTAGTGCGATATTTTCGTGCCATTTGGGCCAATTCTGACCAAACGGGTGGGGCTACAACGTTCATATTATACATGGACATTAAGGTTATGGTGATAAAGTACCTTTTGAAAGAAAAAGTTGAAAAAGTTAGCCAGAATCCATAGAAATAAAGCTTTTAATATAAGTTTTTTACGGTAAATAATACCAATTGACAAGAAACAAAAGAAACTTGACAACATTCACCTACAATGCGTAGGCAGCAAAACAAAGCACTTGCAGAAGTAAAGATATCCCAAGCAAACTTTAAACTTTAAAAAGCTCATCCATCAACGCGGCGGGACTTTAGCGTTTTCCTAGTATATAAAAGGTTTTAGTTCTATAATACCGATAAGATTTTAATTGCTTTGGCATCATCATATAGTTAGCTAACATACATATCAAAGACCACAAGTTGACTTCTATAGTTTCATACTCTAGTGTGTTTCGTTTTATACAGCTCTGAGTTCACAAGCAATTAATAAATATGTAGGAGCAAACTAAGTAACCCTTAAAAATGCGGAAATGCGTCAAATTAGAGCGAGAAGGTCCCCAATTTGAAAATTCACTCTATTCACTTTTCTGGACGTTCGTCTGTGCATGCCTCACGATTAAGACCAAGCATGAGCTACGGTTGCCCAGGGACCACTAGATTAACATCTGTTGCAGCAGCTCAGCATAAGTATCTAGAGGACCCAGCGGTTGACAAGCGCCTTCTTTGGTGGCATTGCCCTTCCACAAGGATGTTACCGAATGTTTTTGATCCTAGGGCGCGGGGCTACCGTCAGTCAAACTTGACTTTAAAATACCCGGCACCTCCACCAACAACGAGATTTAAAAGTTGGAATGAAACGTATTACATTTTTTAAATTCTTTCTCGACGATGTGTTAAATAAGTATCTTCGCTCTCTCTTGTGGCTACTCCTGTACCGTTTCAGCCTAGAACTGTATGTACTTCTCGATGTCCAAGTCCGGAGCATACCGTGCTCGCCTTCCTTCAGAAGTCCCCCTCATATACACGAGGTTCTCACGAGCTCATGTGGCTATAACAACACTCCTTACACGTGTAAACCTAAGCTTCGACGATCAGGTTACCAAATACCGTTCCATAGCCGAGATCAAGTTTCCATACACACCCTTTGGCTGTCAATAACACGCGATCATGTGTTCGCACACACTCACTGATTATCTGGAAACTACCTTCCAGCAACACCAGAATGGTGTGCGGGTACCCGAAATTTCAAGTCGGGTCTAGTACTGGGGGACCGACCAAAGAGTCAAAATGGTACCTGATTTTCGGAAAACAAACAAATTATTTTAGGAGATGGTGGAGGTGCCGGTCCAGACAATTTTTAAATTTATGGCTTGCATTTAAAATGCCATTCAATAAAAATATAAACAATAGAAAATGAACTGGGAGATAATCATAATATAAGAATTAAGGAAAGTTTTTTTTTAAGTTAAGATTTTTTTAAGTAAAATTAAATATCATTTTTTTCATGCAGAGGCTATAACGGATGTATTTCCCTTCCCCATCCGACCCAAAAACGAGGATCTACTTAGAACCCGACTCGACCATCAGAACCTCTACCCGCGTGCACAGTCCCTAGCAATACAAGACCGTGTACCGACAGATGTGACGAACTCTGACTTGGAAGGCTACGGTTCGAACCCAGCACCGGTAATCCTTGTTAGTATTTCCCAGGGTTTTCTTCAGTTGTTATTACGAAGACAGTTCACAGCCCTTGAACATTCCCATCTCAACTACCTTTCATACCTAATTACCTAGTTGGACACCTGGGTGCGGATTCACAAAGCGGAGTTAACAACAAACCGAGTTAATTTTAGGAGTAAGCCGTACTCAACTCCATTTCAGTATCCACAAAGGGAGGAACGCGTTTTACTGAGTTATTTAACTAAAAAAAGTTAGAAAAATTCGTAACTCCCTTTTTTGGATACGGAAATAGAGTTAAGTACGGCTTACTCCTAAAATTAACTCCGTTTCTGGTTAACTCCTCTGTGGATCCGGACCCTGAACTCGGGCCCTCGGTTAAATCTAGGCTGTACCCTACAACGGGCATTCCTTCGTTAAAATGTTTCAGTATACGCCCCCCTTTGATTGTCAACAGCCAGCGGTTTAGCCGAGGTCGTTTAGCCGGTTCGGGCGTGGTCCGGAGTAGAGTGGGTGACCGCTCTGCCCTCACGTATACCGCTGGTTAGAGCAGATGGGGGGGGGGGGGTTCGAGAGCTAGTGTAACGGCTTCGTTCTCCTCGACGTCTGCTCGGCAGTCCGGGTTAGTGGAGGAACCTACATGACTGTCAAGGTTACACCGTCCTTTCGGATGGGACGTTAAGCCGTCGTCCACCTTGGTACTTTTCGAAAGGAGTAGGCTACGTGCCGGTACCTGGTTTCTCCTCCTCCCTTCTGTTCATACTTCATCCTCATCTATCATCACTCATCGTCTCAAATAGCCTTAGTGCATTAATATGAGACGTTAAGCAATATCAAATCAAATCACAACAGGTGCGGATGCCGGTAACAAGTATGGTAGTGGGTTCGACGCTCACACAGCTACGACAGGTACTCGCCCGGGAGTCGAACCCACGCCTCTCTCTCTCTCTCTCTCTCTCTCTGGTCGTGGGTTCGACGCTCACACAGCTACGACAGGTACTCGCCCGGGAGTCGAACCCACGCCTCTCTCTCTCCCTGGACTAATCAACCAGTGGATCTAGCTTGATAAGATAATTAAACACCATCTGGCTGATGCTGTGATGTTGCAGACTCCGCCCTGGACGTCCCTGCCCACAGCGCAGAATAACAAAGAGGTTCTGTACTGGATGGTGTAACGGGCTTGACAACTACAGAGAGAACCACTTAGAGATGTACAGTGTACGATGAGGGATATCGCAAGCCTAGGAACTGTCTGTCTGGGGGACAGGTGGAGCTGGAAGACTTACTAGCGAGACAGAGGAGTATACGTAACAGACCGAACTGTTCTTGGAGTATTTGGAAGTCTGCTCAGGGTCTTCTCCCCCTCTTCGGGTGGCTAGCTGCCTGCATGGAAGTGGGGGCTGTTGGCAAAGAACCCCTGAGATAGGTGTGCCGGTTACTATTGACAGTCCATGGTTTAATAGTATTCAGACTTGAGCAGAACCTTGGAAATCTTCAGTCAGGACGGCCGGGGCTGGTGTCAATCCGACGACCTCCCGAATCAGAGTCGCGCGTGAACTACGTGAAAAACAGTATTGCGGTTTTGAGGAACATATTGGGTCCAAAAACATCATGCTCCAAAAAGGTCTAAGGGTACAAAGTCAAATGTGTGTTAACAACTACAGCTGGTTGATTGAGACAAGAGGTTAGAGGTGTTCCTCCTATCAACACCTACATTGACACTCTTCTTTAGGTCCTATCCAACCAATGTTTAAAGCACATTCAGAGTGGGTTTTATGATCAAGATACAAGATTCAAGATGTTTAGTTAGCGATTGATAAATATATACATGTTTAAATTTAATTTAATTTAATTAGTTGGCTTGGTCTGCTTTAAATTTAATGTCCCCCACTGAAAATCAGTTATGTGACTGAGTGGGTCGACTCGACTCTAACTACGATTTTCTTTTAAATCTATTAATTAGGCAAACACTAACACAATTAAAAGAATCAATAACTTTGCGACATTAACATACATGCCGATTGGCGTGTCTTCGTCCACCCATCACTAGGGCCGACTACAGCAGTGTTCGAGCTAGGAATGCAAGCCCAGCTCTTGCAGGTTACAGCCACGTTGAGATCTGCCTGTTATTTATTACCCCACCAGGGAATCGTTTAAGGACCCGTCCAGGAATCTTAATAAATAACAAATAATCTATTTCTTGCGTGAATATTAATTCTGAGTCGTAAACAACCGGGTTCTGACAGAAGAGTCTGCAACGCCCACCGAGATAATAAACCCGCTTCCAAGGTGTATGGTGTCGGACAACGGAGCAGGGTTCACCGAGTATATAGGCTAACGTTGCTCGGTTAGGCGTCCTTAGATCACTAATAATCTTTGCATTGCTTATTGTTATCGTACTAGAACACCGACAGTGTTGGCTCGAGCGTTGAGCGCGCGACTCTGATTCGGGAGGTCCGAGGTTCAAACCCTGTCTAGACCGACAATCCTGACTGAAGTTTTGCAAGGGATTGAGTTATCATAAACAGCCCTCAGACATTCCTTCATAATTTTCCTTACTCCAATATTGTATACCTAGTTAGATACCTGAAGAGGGGCTTGAATTGCACCCTGAGCAGGTTACCTTGTGAGACATTTGAAATTTGAAAGTTTACTTTCTAAATAAGCACAACTAGGGAACGAAGCTATTTAATCGACAGATTTTCGACAAAAGCCACAATCAAATCTTGTCGCGCATTGAACTAGATGAAGTAGGTACCGACAACATAAAACGCGCCTTTAAAAAGGGGTCCCTCACCAAAACCCTATTGTATCTTCCGTGTTGAAGGCAAGATATGTCTACAAAACACGCATTTCAATCGAAGGTAGTGTTAGGTTTTTAATTTGAGTCGTGACACGCGAAAAGTGATGCATAGATGAGAGCTTCGGTAAAGTTTAATTTTTCAAGTAAATCATACACAAAATATGTTATAATCGAAATTTTCATAAAATGTCTACAATGTTTATGAAATAACGTAATATAAGCCAATTGGGTTTCCATGGAATAGAATGTGTGCACGTTTTTACGTTGCTTCCATTGTTTATTTAGATAATATATTTTCTCTTGGCTTCTTTCTAAATAATTGAATGGCTATAACGCGGATGACAAGGTGCACACACGGGGGTCTGTTAATACAGGGTAATTGTAATCAATACCAGGGTCGAGGGCTGTCATCTTCACGCGGGGTAATGGAGCCTGGCGATATAATTATCCGAGTGTAGTAGAAATGGGTCCATTCGAATGAACGCACAGGAGCTTTAGACGCGGATGACAAGGTTGCACACACGGGGTCTGTTATACAGGGTAATTGTAATCATACACCAGGTCGAGCTTCATCTTCACAGCGGTGGTAATGGAGCTGGCGATGTGAATACGAGGACTGTTAGTTAGATGGGTGATGATGAACGCAGACTAGGAGCGATTGTACAGTGTACACAGGTTGTTAATACAGTATTGTAATCATACAGTCCGAGGGCTTCTCTTCACGCGTGTAATGGAGCCTGGCGAGTAATATCCGACTGTTGTTAATGGGTATAATATCGCCAGGAGCTAGGACGCGGATACAAGTGCACTTTCAAGGAGTCTTATACAGGTAATTGTAATCACTACAGGTCGAGGGTTCATCTAGCTGGTATGGAGCCTGGCGATATAATCACCGCCGAGCTGTAGTAGATGGGGTCGAGGAATAACGCCAGGAGCTAGACGCGGATCAGGTGACAACGGGGTCTGTTATACGGTAATTGTATCAAACAGGTCCGAGGGCTGTCATCTTCACGCGGTGGTAATGGAGCCTGGCGATGTAATTATCCGAGGCTGTTAGTTAGATGGGGGTGATGAATGAACGCCAGGAGCCTCGCGCAAACAGGTTCGGACGCCGAGGAAATTACAACTTTGATTGGATAACTGACTAAATACACGATAATTATACAGTGTGAGAGAAATATGTGCTCCACTTTCGGTTTTAAACAAGTATTTATGCAGCGAGCGAGCGAAGTGTTGCATTCTACCAGCGTGTGTCTCTTATGTTGCATTTACATACACACAAATCACTTACACATACACAGATTGGTGTCGCGTTCGAAAGATACGCATTGTAATTAGATGTGTATAAAAATAGCATTTGTGTTGTATTTTTAATTTTAAATATATAACACTTCCAGCATAATATACATGGTGCAGAAACTTTGTTTAAACCTTCAAATATTTGCGTAGGTACTTCGTAGCACTTTCAATGAAAAAAAGTCTATTAAATGTACACTACAGTTTACATGCGATATAGTGGTTCCAAAGCAGCCTTGCCGAAGCTGTGTGGTCGACGGATCAACCATAGCTAACCAGCGATCGGTATTTTAAATTGTGGTCCTGTGATTGGTTAAGAGACGTCAGCCTCGGCAAGGTTGCTCTGTACCAACTATATACAATTAATGTTTACTATATCAAAGAAAACTACAATTTTCCACAGTCAATATTTGATTTTAGTTAAAAGCCATGCTATGCAAGGTTAAATTAGATTTGACATAATGTACATTTTGAAAGCGCGAAGTCGAGGTCTAAGGACCACCGGGCAGCAGTGCGCTCTTTATGACACCGTGTAATTAACGTGCCAAAATAATGAGTTGCGACGCGGGCAGGATTTATTAGGTCGTAAACACGGCCACCCTTTATAGCCGGCCCTCGAAGAGTTTAATGTGGAGGTTGACGAGGAGTTATCATAGGAAATGTCTTTGCCCGGTGTAGAGTACACATCAGACCTAAACGATGTGACCAACTAGGTATGTATATCGGAGTTAGGACAATTTTGAAGGGATGTCCGAGGGCTGTTTAAGATTAGGCAATCCCTTGCATTAACGACTGAGGGAAACCTCGGAAAGAAACTTCAGTCAGGATTGCCGGTCTCGACGGGATTCGAACCCGTAACCTCTTGAATCAGAGTCCCGCGCTTGACGGTTGAGCTACGTTTGTCGGTACCAACTATACTAGAATACTAACCGTATGAACTAATCCATCAACCCGCCGCTTACGACTTCTCGGAGCAACAATCATTAGTTAATAATAATTACACACATTTTGATTAATGATGCTTTGTAATTGGTGTTTATGCAGCATTATTTCCTGTCAAGATCGCTTCGTACATTAATAAAAAGTGGTTATGACTGAATTCAATGGGCGGCTTAGTGTGTGGCCTAAACGCCAGGGGCAGTTCCCAAACTATTATCTGGCATCTCTGAACGTTGAACACTACAGCAGCAGCGATGTTTCACTTTGAGAGTCGTGGAGAACCGTTAGAGGTAGCCCGTGAGTTAGGCTGAGTAGGGAGGTCGCAGATTCGACGCCCGCCACCCGAAATAGTTAGAGAAATATATGTTTCCCACTTTTTGCATTATGGTCAAGAGGCAAATGACGAGTCTTTTTGGGGGGTTATTTGTATTAAGGGCGCGTCAACCGTTAGGTCATAACGCGCTTCTCTAGGCTAGGGGGATGTGGGTAGGAAAGTCCCATGCCGGTCAGGACCAGCCACGGGTAGGGGGAGGAAAGGGGGGGTCGGTCGTCATCGTCTTTGTCATCGTTGGTGGTGTCGTATTGTCGTCGTCGAGAAAGTAGTCAAGGGGAGGGGGAGGTGTACCCGACGACGGTTGCCAGAGCTCGCCTCTAGTTTCAGGTAGTAAAACACTCCCCAACATACTAGATGTTTGCGAAATGGACTTTTTCTCTTTCCTCGTCTTTTACGATTGCAGAGCCATGCTCTGGGCCAAACTCTTCCCCGGGCCCAGACGGGGGTGGCAAACGATGAGGTCGAACCGTATGTAACACGATCCTCACACCGCCTGACTGCGCGTGCGTGATCCCAGCCAGGATGGCCATGGCGTGCACATCATTTCTTTAGTCGATTCTCAAAACACTACAGAAAAACTCGTGCGAAAGTCGAGCAATGTGGAAGAGTTACAACGAAATGATTTCACTTTAAATTGCGTAATTTGCTTCCTCGCAGAAACGTCCATAAAACATGACACAGTTATTGGAAAATGTATCAAGATAATACAATATTCATAATAAAGTTTGTAATAAATAATATAAACTCGAGTATATATTATTTGATCATATTTTATTAAGTCGTTAGTTTTGGAATATATAAATAATGAAAGCATGTATTAAGGTAGCACTAAACTGCCTGTTTTATTAATAGAATGTCTGGTAATCGTTTTGTTTCTGTTGCAATGCCGTATTATGATTAGTACGGTCGTGTTAATGGTCCCGGCCCGCGGCTGTGAATGCAGTTTCTTGAAACCCCGCTGAGATGTGAGCAGAGTTGCCGACAAGTGACAGTGTTGGCTCAGGCGTAACGAGGGAGTCTGATACGGGAGGCCAGTGGATCGAATCCCGCGCCACCGGCAATCCTGACTGAAGGTTGTACCCGGGGTTTTCTTCAGTCGTGGATGCGAATGCCAGGGATGGAGTGAGACCTCTTCAACGAGCCTCGTCATCCCTTCACAATTATCCTAACTCCATAAGTACCCATAGGTAGACACCTGAAGGGGCATGCATTGCACCTCTGGGCAGGCGTTTCCAACTGAGAAAAACTGATTTAAAATTTAAATACAGTTTTCGTTAAAACGTTCCCCCGTTCCCGTCTACCTCTAGGTTACCTACTCTCTCCACCCCCGCCCAACTTATCTTCCTCTGCCACCCTAACCACTTATCGGTCATCATTCCCTGTGAGTTGAATGCCTCGCTCCGCTCACCCCGCCCCCCACGACCTAAAGCATCACCAGACACTGCCCTGGGTCAACCAGTCTATACCCCAGGACCACGTGGTAATAGCGTACTCGTGAGGTCTCCACTACCAGATGAGCCCAGCCATTCATCTTGGCTGCCCAGTCCGGTGGTCTGATGTCCAAGTTCATGGAGGGTGCTGGGGTTCGCTCGAGCCTGGGGCGACTCGCATTACAGCCAGGTCATGGTCTAGTTGCAGTGGCGTACTGTACACTCAAGAAGTAGTGTATCATTATCCCCTACACTAGGCATGTAGCTCGGGAGGTCACGGGTTCGATGCCAGATCAACGTCAATCAAGATTGGAGTTTTCCTCGACAGCTCTTGGCCATTCCCTTCGGCTTCGCTCCTGATTATGCTACCTAGTTAGTCACGTGAAGAGGGTCACACCGGGTGGTGTATCTCTAACGGGCAAACCCATATGAATAAACCTGATTATCTCCTGGCACCGATAGAGGTTTACGGATGTATTTACTGGATCATGTATAGAGGTAGCTGCCGCGTTACTCACGAGGCTTATTCGGGAGGTCATGAGTAATTAGGGGCGCTTCAACAGTTAGATACAATACAGGTACAGGCCTCTGCTTCGCTACCTCGACTACAGCTTCGGACAAGAACCGGCGGTGGGCATCGAACCCGAAGCCTTTACAGACACCACAACGCCTAGTCAGACATCAGACTGTCTATCGTTCACTTCCACACATCGCGTCATAAAACTCACAGACATAGACAGACAGACGGACAGATATTAACTGCACCACACCACCACACGAGGCGACCGCGCAGTAAACCTCGCCTGTCGCTCGGGTTTCCTCCTCGACCTAATGGTGTGAGATAATGGTTCACACTACACATCCACGTATAATTACACCTCGTGTTCGCTACTACACGAGGATACGTTCAGGTCGTCTGTCTTTTGAGGAAATCTCTCCCCAAATAATAAACACCAATTTCCAAAATTGTGTCTTTTCCACGAAATACAGGTGTGTTCTAGGCAATGAGGATAAACCGATAGGACGTCAATTTGTAGCTTTGTCACGACACCCAAAACCTATTTCTTCTGTTGCTTCACTGTCCTCTAAAGTCTATATCGCTGCCCAGTGCAGTAAAAAAAAGCAATTAGCTTGTACCAAAGAGACTCTTTTGGCCACTACTAGAGGATGAAATTGTTGCCAATGTGAAATGGAGCCTTTGTCAGCAATGACCACGACACCCCCAGAGTGCCAGCAGGGGTGAAGTGTTTGTAGTGTTGGGGTAGTTAGCACATTCTCGCCACCCCCATCCTGACAGACATGCGTTGCTAGCTGACACTTGTTTTGTGGGACCTACGTCTCCATCTTCAGCCTACTAGCTAGCTATAGGTCAATTGATTGGCTAATCGAGGACGAAGGGATGACGCGGGGGGACAGGCTTGTGCTGGTCAGAACCATGCAGCCACAAGCGTATGGGGAGGGCAGGGGTTCCCCCACGTCGTGGTCGTCTCCGTCTGTGTCATTATCCGTCCGTGTTGTCATTGTCGTCGCCGTCGGGGAGGTAGTCAAAGGGAAGGGGAAAGTTCCCCGACGAAGACCCAGAGCTCGCCATTAGTTTCAGGGAGAAAAACTCCCCTAATCACAAGCCAAACCACGAGGTTGCGAGTTGGAATTTGATGGCCCAGCTATAGGTCAGGATGTCGAGATAAGTTAGAGGGAATGTCCAGGGATTATGTTGTGGGACTCCCCCATTGAGACAGTCTTCAGTGAGGATCTCCGGTTACGGGGAGTTCGGGAGCTACCGCTACGAGTCCCACCTTACCAAACAAGTTATTCAGTTATAAAAAGTGGTGTACAACGGAGGACAATAACGATTACGCACGTGCTTGGGTGTGTTGGTTTGAGATGCGACTGTCGCCCACTCTGTCAGTCTGTCTGTCTTGTTACGCCCAGCACCTGTGACGGGGGTACCCTGCTGCTGGCTGGGATCCATCAACGTCAGATGCAGCCCTCGTGTGGGAAGTGATTTAATCTAGACCACAATGTAGGTGATAAAACAAAACGTCACACGTGACTTTAACCACTGGCTCGAGGGTATCGCCATTACTGTACTGTGGAACATGAGACCACAGACAGTACCACGAGTGGAGGACATGGACGGTCCCACCAATAGGAGTAGCCCACACGTTGCGAACGAGATTTTAATTCGGAAGGTATTTGGTTCGGTATCCGTCACCAGCGATAAGTTTGTTTCGGGTTACGTAATTATTGCTGCACCCTAAGCAAGTTGTAAGTAGGTAAAGTTACCTACTAAAATACGTATTAACATAATATTTTGACGGTATACCGTTAAGAGTATAGTCACATTGTACACTTCTATCTTGTCTAGCTTCTTCAACACTCGTAAATAATAATAATAATCTTTGTGGGTAACCACGTTGTAGTGAGAATGCATGTATGAACAGATGTCTAACTAGGTATATTGGAATTACGACAACAATTCTGAAGGAAAGTCCGAGGGCTGTTGAAGACGACTCAATCCCTTTGCATTCGCATTAACGACCGAGGAAAACGTCGGAATAAACCTTCAGTCAGGATTGCCGGTCTCGACGGGATTTGAACCCGGGACCTCCCCGCGCTAAGCGCTCGAGTCAACACGTCGGTCAACACTCGTGACACTTCTCCCTTTAGTCACCAACCCCTCTAGAATAAATCAAGGTTACATCTTTAAAGTCCACCCTCTCCCAGTCTACCTCGAGGTATCCTATATAAAATCTCGTCAGTAATCTCGTCTCTACAAATCATCATTCCTACTGTAAATAAAAACTTGACTACACTCAAATTATCGAAGTGAACTTTCAAATGTTCGCGAATGACTAACAAACATTTCGTTTCGTGGGTTCGTTTATATTCCATCAGATTATAGAGTGTGTCTGAGAATGAGAGTCGTTGATTTACTGGAACCAAAGCAAATTGGTCGAGCCCCAGGGTGGCTGTGTCGGTCCCATCATGTTCTCACGACGCCTAGCACAGTAGTCACTGAACACAGGCATTACTGTAAGAACCTCGTGTTTGAGCTCGGGAGGGGGTAAGCTAGAGGGATTGGCCATGTCCATGACCCCACACTGGTCGATCTGTGCCTCCATGGGACAGGCACAGTGGCGAACACAGGAAATATATATATATATATATATATATAATATATATATCGCGGGGGGGGGGGCGAAAATTTGTCGCATATTCTTCTATTAACCAAGAGTAAGACATAACAGCAAAAGGTTCTCCACAAACGATCGGTGCAATGGGTGTGTGTGGGGGGGGGTGCCCCCTACAATTTAAATGCAAGGTATCCTTCGAGCATCCATTCGCAAGTAATAGACACCTGAAGAGGGGCATGCATTGCACCAAGGCCCTCTATATACGAGAAACTTTACCATACAAATACGTTCAAATAACTAGGAAAACGTTAAAAGTCCGCTCGACGTTGATGGATGAGCTTTTTAAAGTTTTCAAGTTGTGGGATATTCTTTAACTTTGCAATTTTGGTTTGTTTTGCTCGCTACGCATAGGTGATTGTTGTCAACTTTCTTTTGTTACCATGTCAATTGGCCATTATTTTCCGTAAAAAACTTATATTAAAACGTATTTATATAGATTGGCTAACTCATTTAAACTTTGTTTTTCGTTAATAGTACTACATACCATAACCTTAATGTCCATGTATAATAGAACGTATCAGCCCCTCCCGTTTGGGTCAGAATTGGCCCAAATGGCACGAAAATATCGCACAAAAAATGCAAAAAACTTTGATATTAAAAGCTTTATTCATGGATTCTTGCTTAACTTTTTCAACTTTTTTTTTCAAAAGGTACTACATCACCATAGCCACAATGTCCATGTATAATATTAACGTTGTAGCCCCACCCGTTTGGTCAGAATTGGCCCAAATGTCACGTAAAAAATCGTTATAAAGTACGATATTCTGAGAAATATTTCTTCAGTTGTACCCAAAAACTAATACACCTATTTTCGAAGGTCCTGTCAAATTTTCATCAAGATCGATATGCCGTTTGCTGTAGTTAGAGATTAACAAAAGACAGAAAACAAACAAACAAACGAAACAACAAAAAAAAAACACCGACTAAAAATTTTTTGTTGAGTCTAGTGAAATTGAAGTCTTCGCTTCTGCTCTTCCAACAATTACTTTTAATTGAAGTCCGAATTAACGAGGTAACTTTTCAAAATGCAATGCACAGAATTCCAATTAAAAACTATGAACTTATTGGCTTGCTAATGTCTAGCTCGGCTCGGCCTGGGAACTACACTATAAGTACAACAGACTCATGCAGTTAACGACCAGAGCCAAAGGTCCGAAGTGAAAAGAAGTCGTGTTATTGGTTGCAACGCAGATTGGCAGTGACTAAGAAGTAGCGTTAATCAATCGTTAGTCACTCGGTTAAAGTGCAATGTGCATGTAGTCACAGATCACACAGAGATGCTGGGCCAAACTGCGGCCGCGATCTGACCATTGAAGGCGTTTTATTTTAGATCTGTTGATTGATTTTGTTAGTTAACGTCACTATTCATTCAATTGTGCTTATTGATACCGACAGTGTTGGCTCGAGCGTTAAGCGCGCGACTCTTGACTCGGGAGGTCCCGGGTTCAAATCCACTCGAGACCAACAATCCTGACTGATTTTTTTTGTTTTTCTCAGTCGTTAAATTAATGCGAATGCAAAGGATTGAGTACTCTTAAACAGCCCTCGGGCATCTCTTCACTCTAATATACCTATAGTGAGACACCTGAAGAGGGGCATGCATTGCACCCTGGGCAGGTTTCCCTCGTAAAATGTGTATTATTTTTGTGCTTTCGAGATGCTGAGCGATGAGGATGAAAATACATTCCTAGAACACGGGACTTACACAGTTGTACCCACTCTCCTTAAGCCTCATTCACAACTAGATGTAAGGCGTAAGGTTTAGTCGTAAGAATTGGATTTGGCAATTCGTTTTGACAAGTGTTAGGCCTACACCTTATGCCTTACAACCTAAGTAGAGTTGAGAACATATGGAATCTGTACGGTGGCTTTGAAGCCGTCAGAAAAAAATCACTACAATAAAGTCAAAGGGTTTTTCCGAAAAGTTTTTATTGGTTCGGGCGTCGTAGGGTTTGGAGTCTGCCAAAAGTAGGGCCGGTTTTTTCCTTTTTAATACAGTCCCTATGTTGCCCTTTGGTGTCGATGGATGGCTTTACCCACTTTAAATCCCCCCCGCGAAAATCAATTTGTGTCGAGGGGGGAGATGTATTTTTTTTAAAGCATGGACATTGGAAACCCAGCCAACCCTTATTTTTTGGGTTTCCCTTTGTTACGGGAGCAGGGTGGGGCCAACACCCAGCAGCACCAGACAGGACCCTACCATAGTGTTACACCCAGCCGCCCTAAAAGCCCATCACTAAACCCGGCGGACCAACAGTGGCAGGGGAATGGGGGTAATGGGGCAAACCCCCCTAGTTCCCTAGCTGGGTAGTTAACGGGTTCAAAGGGGCTAAAACCCCCCAGGCAGTCACCAGCAGGACCCCTACCATGTGTCCTACACCCAGCCGTCCTAAAACCCCATCACGAACCGTGTCAGGCCCAACAGAGTGCAGGGGAATGGGGTACATTAGGGCAAACCCTCCTAGTTATCTAGCTGGTTTGTTATACGGGTTCTAAGGGCCAAACCCCCAGGCAGTCCCCAGACAGGACCCTACCTAGTGTCCTACAGCCAGCCGTCCACAAGCCCATCATAAAACCGGTAGGACCAACAGATGTGCGGGGGGAATGAGGTAATTGGGGCAAACCCTCCTAGTTCCCTAGCTTGGTTAGTTATAGGGGTTTCTAAGGGCTCACAACACCAGGCATCACCAGACAGAGCCTACCATAGTGTCCTACAGCCACCCGTCCTACAAGCCCATCACAAACCCGTGTCAGGCCCCAAACAGATTGCGGGGGAATAAAGTACATTAGGGCAAACCCCTAGATTGCTGGTTGTTTTTAGGGGTTTTCTAAGGGCTACAAACACCCAGGCAGTCACCAGACAAGCTACATAGGTCCTACAGCACCCTCCTACAAGCCCATCACGAACGGTCGGGACAACAGATGTGAGGGGAATGAGGAATTTAGGGCAAACCCTCCTAGTTACCTAGCTGGTTAGTTATACGGGTTCTAAGGGCTCACAACACCCAGGCAGTCCCCAGACAGGAGCCTACCATAGTGCCCTACAGCCAGCCGTCCTACAAGCCCATCACTGAACCGTGTCAGGACCAACAGATGTGCAGGGGAATGAGGTACATTAGGGCAAACCCCCCCTATTTAAATAGCGGGTAGTTATGGGGTTCAAGGGCTCACAACCCCCAGGCGTACCAGACAGGGCCTCCATAGTGTCTACAGCCAGCCGCCTACAAGCCATCACAAAACCGTGTAGGACCAACAGATGTGCAGGGAAGGGGTACTTGGGGGAAAAAAACCCCTCCTAGTCCCTAGCGGGGATTTTATACGGGTTCTAAGGGCTAAAAACACCCGGCAGCACCAGACAGGAGCCTACCATAGTTCCTACAGCCACCCGTCCTACAACCCCTCACTGAACCTTTGTCAGGCCCAAACAGAGGTTGCAGGGGAATGAGGTACATTAGGGCAAACCCTCCTAGTTACCTAGCGGTTAGTTATACGGGTTCTAAGGGCTCACAACCCCCCAGGCAGCACCAGAAGGAGCCTCCCCAAAGTGCCTAAGCAGCGTCCTACAAGCCCATCACTAAACCGTGTCAGGCCAACAGATGTGGGGGGGAATGGGGTACATTGGGCCCCAAACCTTCGGTTACCTAGCTGGGTAGTTATACGGGTTCTAAGGGCTCACAACACCCAGGCAGTCACCAGACAGGAGCCTACCATAGTGTCCTACAGCCAGCCGTCCTACAAGCCCATCACTGAACCGTGTCAGGACCAACAGATGTGCAGGGGAATGAGGTACATTAGGGCAAACCCTCCTAGTTACCTAGCTGGGTAGTTATACGGGTTCTAAGGGCTCACAACACCCAGGCAGTCACCAGAAGGGAGCCTACATGGGCCCTACAGCCAACCCCTACAAGCCATCCATGAACCGTTCAGGAACAAAGATGTGCAGGGGAATGAGGTACATTAGGGCAAAACCCTCCTAGTTACCTAGCTGGTTAGTTATACGGGTTCTAAGGTAAAAACCACCCAGGCAGTCCCCCGAAGGACCTACCATAGGTCCTACAGCAGCCTTTCCTACAAGCCCATCACGAACCTTTCAGGACCAACAGATGTGCAGGGAATGAGGTACATTAGGGCAAACCCCCCTAGTTACCTAGCTGGGTAGTTATACGGGTTCTAAGGGTCACAACACCAGGCAGCCCCAGACAGGAGTACCATAGTGCCTACAGCCAGCCGTCTAAAACCCATCACAAAAACGTGTCAGGACCAAAAACAGGTGCGGGGAATGAGGTACTTAGGCAAACCCCCTAGTTACTAGCTGGTTAGTATACGGGTTCTAAGGGCTCACAACACCCAGGCAGTCACCAGACAGGAGCCTACCATAGTGTCCTACAGCCAGCCGTCCTACAAGCCCATCACTGAACCGTGTCAGGACCAACAGATGTGCAGGGGAATGAGGTACATTAGGGCAAACCCTCCTAGTTACCTAGCTGGTTAGTTATACGGGTTCTAAGGGCTCACAACACCCAGGCAGTCACCAGACAGGAGCCTACCATAGTGTCCTACAGCCAGCCGTCCTACAAGCCCATCACTGAACCGTTAGGAAAAACAGATGTGCGGGGGAAGAGGTACTTTGGGGCCCCAAACCCCTCCTATTTCCCTAGTGGTAGTTATAGGGTTTAAGGGTCACAAACACCCAGGCAGTCACCAGCAGGACCCACCATAGGTCCTACGAAAAGCCGTCCTACAACCCATCACTAAACCCTTCAGGACCAACAGATGTGCAGGGGAATGAGGTACATTAGGGCAAACCCTCCTAGTTACCTAGCTGGGTAGTTATACGGGTTCTAAGGGCTCACAACACCCAGGCAGTCACCAGACAGGAGCCTACCATAGTGTCCTACAGCCAGCCGTCCTACAAGCCCATACTAAACCCGTTCAGACAACAGATGTGCGGGGGAATGAGGTACTTAGGGAAAACCCCCCTAGTTACCTAGTGGTTATTTATAGGGGGTTCAAGGGTCACAACCCCCAGGCGTCACCAGACGGACCCTACCATAGTGCCTAAGCAGCCCCTACAAGCCCTCACTGAACCGTGTCAGGAAAAGATGTGCAGGGGAATGAGGTACATTAGGGCAAACCCTCCTAGTTACCTAGCTGGTTAGTTATACGGGTTCTAAGGGCTCACAACACCCAGGCAGTCACCAGACAGGAGCCTACCATAGTGTCCTACAGCCAGCCGTCCTCAACCCCATACGAACCGTGTCAGGCCCAAACAAGTGCGGGGGAATGAGGTACAAGGGCAAAACCCCCCTAGACCAGCGGTTAGTTATAGGGGTTTCTAAGGGTCACAACACCCAGGCAGTCCCCAGAAGGGGCTACCATAGTGTCCTACAGCCAGCCGCCCACAAGCCACATAAAACGTTCAGGCCCAAACAGATGTGCAGGGGAAAAATGAGGTACATTAGGGAAAAACCCTCCTATTTACCTAGCTGGGTAGTTATAGGGGTTCTAGGGTCAAAACACCCAGGCAGTCACAGACAGGAGCCTACCAAGTGTCCACAGAAAACCGCCTACAAGCCCATCACTAAACCGTGTCAGGCCCAAAACAGATGTGCAGGGGAAGGGGGTACATTAGGAAAAACCCTTTATTTACCTAGGGTTATTTATACGGGTCTAAGGGCCACAACCCCCGGGGCAGTCACCAGAAGGAGCCTCCCATGTGCCTACACCCACCCCGTCCTACAACCCCATCACTGAACCGGTCGGCCAACAGATTGCAGGGGAATGAGGACTTTGGGAAAAACCCCCTATTTACCTAGCTGGGTAGTTATACGGGTTCTAAGGGCTCACAACACCCGGCAGCCCCCCCGACAGGAGCCTACCATAGTGCCCTACGCCAGCCGTTTACAAGCCCACACTGAACCTGCAGGCCCCAACAGATGGCAGGGGAATAAAGGTACTTTGGGGCAAACCCCATTTACCTAGCGGGGTATTTATAGGGTTTTTAAGGGCTCACAACCCCCAAGCAGTCACCAGAAGGAGCCTACCATAGTGCCCTACACCCAGCCGCCTACAACCCCATAACTAAACGGTCAGGACCAAAACAGATGTGAGGGGAATGAGGTCTTTAGGGCAAACCCTCTAGTTATCTAGGGGGTAGTTTTACGGGTTCAAGGGCCAAAAAACACCCAGGCGTCAAGACAGGAGCCTACCATAGTGCCCTACAGCCAGCCGTCTAAAAGCCATCATGAACCGTGTCAGGCCCAACAGAGTGAGGGGAATGAGGTACATTGGGCAAAACCCCCCATTTCCCTAGCGGGGGTATTTATACGGGTTTAAGGGCTCACAACACCCAGGCAGTCACCAGACAGGAGCCTACCATAGTGTCCTACAGCCAGCCGTCCTACAAGCCCATCACTGAAAACCGTGTCAGGACCAAAGAGTGAAGGGGAATGGGTACATTGGGGCAAACCCTTGGGATCTAGTGGGTAGTTATACGGGTTCAAGGGCTACAACACCCGGCAGTCACCGAAGGACCCTCCATAGTGTCCTACACCCAGCCGTCCTACAACCCCATCACGAACCGGTGGACCAACAGAGGCAGGGGAATGAGGTACATTAGGGCAAACCCTCCTAGTTACCTAGCTGGTTAGTTATACGGGTTCTAAGGGCTCACAACACCCAGGCAGTCACCGGGACAGGAGCCCCCCATAGTTTTCCCAGCCACCCCGTCCTACAAGCCATCACTGAACCGTGGGCCCAAACAAGTGCAGGGGAATGAGGTACTTTAGGGAAAAACCCCCCTATTATAGCGGGAATTTATACGGGTTCAAGGGCTCACAACCCCCAGGCAGTCCCCAAAACGGGAGCCTCCATGTGTCACACCCAGCCGTCTACAAGCCATAAATGAACCGTGTCAGGACCAACAGATGTGCAGGGGAATGAGGTAATTGGGGCCCAAACCCCTCCTATTTAAAGGGGGTAGTTATAGGGGTTCTAAGGGTACAAACCCCCAGGCATCCCCGACAGGAGCCTACCATAGTGCCCTACGCCCCCGTCCTACAAGCCCACCCCAAAACCCGTGCGGGGACCAAAGAGGCGGGGGAAGGAGGTACAAGGGCAAACCCTCCTAGTTCCCTAGGGGAATTAAGGGGTTTTAAGGGTCACAACCCCCAGGCGTCACCAGACAGGACCCCTACCATAGGCCCTACGCCAGCCGCCTAAACCCCTCACTGAACCGTTCAGGCCCAACAGATGTGCGGGGGAATGAGGAATTTAGGGCAAACCCTCCTAGTTACCTAGCTGGTTAGTTATACGGGTTCTAAGGGCTCACAACACCCAGGCAGCCACCAGACAGGAGCCTACCATAGTGTCCTACAGCCAGCCGTCCTACAAGCCCATCACTGAACCGTGTCAGGACCAACAGATGTGCAGGGGAATGAGGTACATTAGGGCAAACCCTCCTAGTTACCTAGCTGGTGTTAAGGGGTTTCTAAGGCCACAACCCCCAGGCAGCCCCAGAAGGAGCCAATAGTGTCCTCACCCAGCCGCCCTACAAGCCATCACTGAACCGGTCGGGGAAAAACGATGTGCGGGGAAGAGGTACATTGGGGAAAAACCCTTTTAGTTACCTAGCTGGTTAGTTATAGGGGTTTCTAAGGGCTCAAAAAACCCCGGCAGTCACCAGACGGAGCCTCCCATAGGTCCACACCCAGCCGTCCTACAACCCCCATCATGAACCGTGTCAGGACCAAAAGATGTGCAGGGGAATGGGGTTCATTAGGGCAAACCCTCCTAGTTACCTAGCGGGGGAATTTTAAGGGTTTTAAAGGGGTCAAAAACCCCCGGGCAGTCACCAGACAGGAGCCTCCCATAGGGTCTACCGCCAGCCGTCCTACAAGCCCATCACTGAACCGTGTCAGGACCAACAGATGTGCAGGGGAATGAGGTACATTAGGGCAAACCCTCCTAGTTACCTAGCTGGTTAGTTATACGGGTTCTAAGGGCTCACAACACCCAGGCAGTCACCAGACAGGAGCCTACCATAGTGTCCTACAGCCAGCCGTTACAAGCCACACTAAAACCGGTGTCAGGACCAACAGATGTGCAGGGGAATGAGGTACATTAGGGCAAACCCTCCTAGTTACCTAGCTGGGTAGTTATAGGGTTCAAAGGGTCCAAAACACCCAACAGTCACCAGACGGACCTACCATAGTGTCCTACACCCAGCGTCCTACAAACCATCATGAACGTGTCGGGCCCAACAGATGTGCGGGGGAAGAGGACTTTTAGGGAAAACCCTTCTAGTACCTAGCTGGGTAGTTATACGGGTTCTAAGGGCTCACAACACCCAGGCAGTCACCAGACAGGAGCCTACCATAGTGTCCTACAGCCAGCCGTCCTACAAGCCCATCACTGAACCGTGTCAGGACCAACAGATGTGCAGGGGAATGAGGTACATTAGGGCAAACCCTCCTAGTTACCTAGCTGGGTATTTTAAATGGGTTCAAAGGGCTACAACACCCAGGCAGTCCCCAGACGGGAGCCACCATATGTCCACAGCCAGCCGTCCTACAAGCCCCACTAAACCCCCTGTCAGGACCAACAGAGTGCGGGGGAATGAGGTACTTGGGGAAAAACCCTCCTAGTTACCTAGCTGGGTAGTTATACGGGTTCTAAGGGGGCTCACAACACCCCGGCAGTCCCCAGCGGGAGCCCCCAATAGTGTCCTACAGCCACCCGTCCTACAAGCCACACAAAACCGTGTCAGGCCCAACGATGTGCGGGGGAAGAGGTACATTGGGGCAAACCTCTATTTACTAGCTGGTTAGTTAACGGGTTCAAGGGTCCAACCCCCAGGCAGCACCGACAGGAGCCACCATAGTGCCTACAGCCAGCCGCCAAACCCCCATCAAAACCCGTGTCAGGACCAACAGATGTGCAGGGGAATGAGGTACTTAGGGAAACCCCCCTAGTTACTAGCTGGTATTAAGGGGTTTTTCAAAGGGGCCCCCAAAACACCCGGGCAGTACCAGAAGGACCCCTACCTAGTGTCCTACAGCCAGCCGTCCTACAAGCCCATCACTGAACCGTGTCAGGACCAACAGATGTGCAGGGGAATGAGGTACTTAGGGAAAAAACCCCCCTATTTACCTAGCGGGTATTTAAAGGGGTTTAAAGGGGTCACAACCCCGGCATCACCAAAAGGGGCCCTCCCTAGGTCCCAGCCGCCGTCCTACAAGCCATCATAAACCGTGTCAGACCAACAGAGTGAGGGGAAAGAGGTACTTAGGGCAAACCCCCCTAGTACCTAGTTTGGGGAGTTATAGGGTTCTAAGGGCTACAACCCCCAGGCAGTCACAGAAGGAGCTACCATAGTGCCTACAGCAGCCGTCCTACAAGCCCATCACTGAACCGTGTCAGGACCAACAGATGTGCAGGGGAATGAGGTACATTAGGGCAAACCCTCCTAGTTACCTAGCTGGGTAGTCATTTGGGAAACACCCTCTCAGGTGTTTATAAATCAATCAAGAAATTACACAATTCGTGGATGAGATAAAATTACAAACATTTTCGTACACTGTAGAGTGTAGACTGTCTTGTCTTCAAATAAAATTTCTCTCGAGCTAGATAAGTTTAAAATACACATTCCCCACAAATTAAACTTTATCTAGTCAAGTTTAATGTTTATAAGATAAAAATGTCCATCCAGTTTGCCAATTTGCAACATTTGCCAAAGGCAAAATATTTTACATAATAAAGTAATTTTTGTAAAGTCCCATTTAAATAAAATTAACAAATATGTAATACAAACGCAGGCATAATTATGTTAATTTCCCCAAAAGTTGGCAATAAAAATGTAGGTTTTCAAAACCGGCAGAAAAAAATTGTAAGCCCTATAACAATCTAACCGCTTGGTATAATAAACCGCTTTACTGAGAGATTTCATCTCGCAGGATGCACTGTTTAATTGGTTTTGAATAACTATATTATCATAAAAGTTTTTAATGGCTAATGAGAGACCTATAAACAATATTATTGTTCAGTGAAGGCAGTTTGACATGTTGAAAACTAAGGAAGAAAGTTAGAAGTGGATGGTGGGCTATATGCCCCTCTCACCCCCCACCCCCCCCACCCCTAGAATACTTGGATTTATGCCTCGAACCCCATGGGACAAATACGCAGGTAAAATTATTATCAACCATATTCTGTCTGATTGCCATCGAGAAAAAATGTCACTGGCAAACGTAAATATAATAATATGTACGTAATGCTCAAATTAGTACAATACTACAATGCTAATGGATAAAAACGTGGCCTGAACATATATTATATTAAATGTCACAGCCTATTGAAAATACTAACCGTTATGGAAAACAAGAGATTCACTTCTGAATTTATATTACATATATCCACCACCTCCCGCAACCAAAAACAATGTACACTACTTTATCGATGACACTGGTCTACTTGTTAACCCTTCCAGTACCCTGACCTGACAAATAATTTCATTTTATAAGCAATCCATTAGTATGTTAAGAATACTCTAATTGTTAGTGGGTAAAGATAAAAAATACATAGGCTACAATAGCCGATAGCATACATAGTTTTCAGAACATACATAGTAGACCTACGGAAGGTACGGTACCTACCTATATAATATAAAATGTAATTGGCTATGTCTGGATACATATTATTTATGCGTGTGCAGGTTGGTGTACGAGACCGCCTACAAGACCGTGTACCAGACCCGCACCACCCGCCAGGCGGGCTACTCTTGCTGCCCAGGGTGGAGCCAGGGTACCAAGGTCAACCACGGCTGCCACCACCGTAAGCACAACTAAAACAAAACATGCCATTGTCATGGGGGATTTAGTTTGAATTTGTACCATAAAAATATATTAACAAATTGTCATATTTTTAACAAATTTTTAAAACAAAATGTGCATAATGTAAAAAGGGATGGTAAAATATGAAAGAAACAGTTGGATAATGGTTTTATTAAAGGTTTTGAAGTTATGTATGAAATACAAAATGCAAAAATTTCATTGCAATTTGAAATGGAAGAACACTTGTTAAAATAAGGGTGAAATCAAATACACAAATTGTGTACATTTTCAATCCCAAAATTTAACAAATGTTTTAAAACCATCTGGAAAATTGATCATTTTGGTTAAAGCTGTAAAGTAAAAGATATATTAGTATTATCCGAACTGTAAACAACACATAGTGAACATGCACCAAGCAAGGTCAACCACGGTAAGCACAACAAAAACAAAATATGCCTTTGGCATGGGAGATTTAGTTTGAATTTGTACCACAAAAATATATTTTAAAATTGTCATATTTTTAACAAATTTAAAATAAATTGTGTGTTATGGGAAAAAGGGGATGGTGAAATATAAAAGAAACAGTTGGATAATGGTTTTATTGTTTAAGGTTTTAAAGTTAGTATGAAATACAAGATGCAATAATTTTATTGCAATTTGTGGAAGAAATTTTGTTAAAATCAGGGTGAAATCAAATACACAAATTGTGTACATTTTCAATCCCAAAATTTAACAAATGTTTTAAAACCATCTGGAAAATTGCTCATTTTGTTTAAAGCTGTAAAGTACAAGATAGTTATTAGTATTATCGGAACTGTAAAAAACACATAGTGAACATGCACCAAGCAAGGTCAACCACGGGTGCCACCACGGTAAGCACAACAAAAACAAAATATGCCTTTGTCATGGGAGATTTATTTTGAATTTGTACCAATTTTTTTTTTAAATAGTCATATTTTTTAACAAACAAAATGTGCATAATGGAAAAAGGGACGGTGAAATATAAAAGAAACAGTTGGATAATGGTTTTATTGTTAAGGTTTTCAAGTTATGTATGAAATACAACGTACAATAATCTTATTGCAATTGAAATGGAAGAACACTTATTAAAGTAAGGGTGAAATCAAATACAAACAATTACATTTTCAACCCCAAAAAATTTAAACAATTGTTTTAAAAACCATCTGGAAAATTGCTCATTTTATTTAAAGCTGTAAAGTACAAGATAGTTATTAGTACATATTATCGGAACTGTAAAAAACAGAGAACATGCACCAAGCAAGGTCAACCACGGGTGCCACCACGGTAAAAACAACTAAAACAAAATATGCCTTTGACATGGGAGACTTATTTTGAATTTGTACCACAAAAATATATTTAAAAATTGTCATATTTTTAACAAATTTAAAATAAATTGTGTGTTATGGAAAAGGGGATGGTGAAATATAAAAGAAACAGTTGGATAATGGTTTTATTGTTAAGGTTTTCAAGTTACGTATGAAATACAAAAGGCAATAATCTTATTGCAATTTGAAATGGAAGAACACAGTCTTGTCATAGTAAGGGTGAAATCAAATACACAAATTGTGTACATTTTCAATCCCCAAATTTAACAAATGTTTTAAAACCATCTGGAAAATTGCTCATTTTATTTAAAGCTGTAAAGTACAAGATAGTTATTAGTACATATTATCGGAACTGTAAAAAACAGAGAACATGCACCAAGCAAGGTCAACCATAGGTGCAACCACAGTAGTCACAACCAGCCTATCTTTATCATTCAAGATTTTTTAATTTGCCGGTACCACAAAATGTCTAAAAAATTATTAATTAACAAATTTTAAAAATTTGCAAAATGGAAAACTTTCTCTTTTTTTTTCTCTTTGTATTTGAGTATTTTTTTTTTATATTTGCTTCATTAATTAGTTTCATTTAAAAATCAATTTTAAATATGTTACCTACATAACCTTACATAACAATCATTATACATAACAATTTTTTTGTTGTCCTTTGTAAATCAGATTTTTTTAACTTTATGGGATAGACGTTAAAGAAAGAAAGATAGAAACAAACAAACAAACAAAAAAACAAACAAACAAACAAACAAACAAAAAAGAGAAAAGAAACAGTTAAATAATGGTTTTATTGCTAATGGATGAAAAACAAAATGTACAAAATGCAATTGCAATTTGAAATGGAAGAACACTTGCTACAGAAAGGGTGAAATCAAATACACAAATTGTGTACATTTTCAATCCCAAAATGTAACAAATGCAATTTAAAACCAACTGAAAAATTGCTAATAATATGGATTAAAACTACAAAGTACAAGATATTAAGTTATTGCTGTAAAAACTAAAAACACAGTGAACATATTCAAACCCTGCAGATGAATTATGTAACGCAACTCTGGTGTCTTTCCATTCCAGCCACCTGTCGCCTGCCCTGCCAGAACGGTGGCTCGTGCACAAGACCGGATGTTTGCTCGTGTCCCCCAGGATACGCGGGGAACCAATGCCAGACGGGTAACTATTGCATTTATATCAAATAACCACATCTGACAGGGGCATGTACATAACCCTACAGGGACAAGTAGACCACATTTTATCACAACCCCTGTTTTGCCTTACCATATCAGTAAATACAATCAGAATTTGTTGGACTGATTTTCAGGGGGTCAATTAACTTGTATTAAAAAACTAGGAAACGCTCAGTTGGAAGCGTTGATAAGCGAGCACGTACTATAGCTTGACCCAATTGCACATTTTTTTTAAATTTTAAATTTGGACGTTTGCTGTCCTCAGGGCCATGTTTCCCAAAATTATTTATCATTGGCAAGGTATTTGGATAAAAACCCCTGTGAAGAAACGTTTGGGCTCGCTTAAAGGAAAAACAAGTTGACTGCTGCTCTTCATTATCTAGTAAGGGACTCTTTCCATATGGTAGTAAACCCCCTGACTGTCCTGGGTAAATTCCAAGCAGATGTAAGGTAAAACCCGGTCCGAAGGTAAGCGCTAGTTGGCTAACCAGTGTACAGTGATTAATTAGTATGTAATCCAGGTAGACCACCTCGTCCCTGGGATACTACATTGGCGACGGAGGTAATTAATGCATTCGACATCTGAAAAGAAGGTAGGAAGGGAGTTATATTAACAGTTTGCATAGGCCTAGACCACCCGGAATTGTTCAAACATGTCCGGTGAAAACGGCGGCAGCCCTTTCGACCTGCTCAGGTGACCAGACAACAGTGGGACAACGCTGGACGCGTTGGCTTAGGGGATTTGAATATTATGCAGAAAGTGCTAATATTACAAACCCTCAAAGAAAGAAGGCAACGTTGTTGCATAAAGCAGGTCTGGATGTACAGGACGTGTATCACAGTCTGCCAGCGGCAGGGGCAGATGGAGGTTCCAATGTTTATTTGGATGCTGTCGCAGCGTTTGACTGTGAAGTTCACACCTAGGAGTAATATTCCTTACGAAAGGATCAAGTTCCGTGCACTTAGCCAACAAGAGGGTGAGTCTATTGATAAGTTTGAAGTTAGGTTAAGGCGCCAGCTCTTCACTGTGGGTTTGACACACTCATAATGAACACCTGCGTGACCAATTTTGGACAAAGTTTTTTCTAAGCAACTCAAGAGAAAACTTAATCGAAATAGGTCCAGATATGACCCTACAGTCTGTGTTTGGACACATCTCGATCTTGGGAGGATGCCAACCAGCGCGAGCTAGGACTGGAGCAGGTAAGCTCAGGCCTAGGGCTAGGTCTGCCTGACAAGCAAGCTGTAGTGAACAAGGTAAGCCTAGGCCTAGATAGGTCAAGAAAATGAAATGCTTTGCATGTGGCTATGTGGGACACATGAAAGGTAGTGATGGGTGTCCAGTCAAAGAACAAAGAATGCCATCTGTGTCATCAGATTGGGCACTTTGGAGCTTGCTGTAGGAAGAAAATAAACAAAAAGGGGACGCACTAAAGGAAACACAGGAAAAAAGAGAAAAGCAAGGTTAGACAAGTTAATGTCGATTCAAATACAGACGACGAGTCGGAAGATCGCCGCGACTATGCTTTCGGATGACCAGAGTTAACCAGCTGAACGGTTCTTTTGACCTATTGAAAGTCAAGGTGGGTGGAATTGGTTTGGAGGTTATTGGTTGACTCAGGAGCTACATGTATGTAGTAGATGAAGAAACGTGGACTCGCTTAAAGGAAAAACAAGTTGACTGCTGCTCTTCATTATCTAGTAGGCACTCTTTCCATATGGTAGTAAAACCCCCCTGACTGTCCTGGGTAAATTCCAAGCAGATGTAGAGGTAAGACCCGGTCCGAAGGTAGCGCTTTGTTCTACGTAATCAAAGGCAAGGGTGTGCCACTTCTTGGGAAACGAGACTGCAATAAAACTAGGAGTTTTGAAGATAGGCCTGCAAGTGAATCAGATCGAAAGGCCTAATAAGCCTAAGCCTGTATTGGGAAAGTTGAAAGATTTTTCAAATGAACTTCCCATTAACCATGATGTGAAACCGTGTACCAACCATTGAGAAGAGTTCCTGTGCCCCTTCAAAGAATACTAGAAACTAAACTTCAAGAGTTGGAAGACCAAGATATCATTGAGAAGATTGATGGCCCATCGCAGTGGTCCTCGCAGCTCGTGGTCGTCCTAAGGGTAATGGAGATGTCAGGATTTGCGTTGACATGCGTCAGGCAAATACTGCGGTGGAAAGAGAGAAACATCACATACCAAGTTTTGATGAGGTACTCCCTGATCTAAGGGACAGTAAATTCTTTAGTAAACTTGAATATTGACAGCGCTTTTCACCAAATTGAATTGATCCCAGAATCAATAAGAGAGATAACAACCTGTGAACATTTTCATATGTACCTGTATGGAAGAGATACTTTCGACCTGATCACCGACAATAAGCCATCGAATGCATATTGTCACCAAAGGTAAACCATGTGCTAGGATAGAGCGATGGATGTTAAGATTACAATCCTATAACTATCACATTGTACACTCGCCCTGGAAAGTCTAATATTGCTGACCCATTATCTAGGCTGTTGGATCCGGGAAAATGTAAGACAACTTTTGATGCTGAAGGTGAGAAATGTCTTCAAATCATAGTTCAGTCATCAACACCAGTAGCACTAAGATTGGAGGATATCGAAGATGCTTTTGAAACTGATATGGAGCTTCAGTCTGTATCTCGTAGTCTCGAATCGGGTTCTTGGAGTGATGACTCGAGCAAACCATTTCATGCATTTGCCACTGAACTGAGCAAGGTAGGAAATATCATCTTGCGTGGAAATCGTTTGATAATGCCAGTTGCTCTCAGGCAGAAAACCATGGAATTGGCCCACGAGGGTCATCCGGGAATGTCAGTAATGAAGCAAAGATTACGATCTAAGGTATGGTGGCCGGGGATTGATAGGGAATGTGAGACATTTGTCAAGACTTGTCATGGTTGCCAGCTTGTCACTGCACCTGATGTTCCGGAGCCTATTCGTACAACATCACTGCCAAGCCGCCCTTGGCAAGACATAGCTGTAGATTTTCTAGGACCCCTACCATCAGGACATTACTTACTAGTCACTATTGACTACTACAGTAGATTCTTTGAAGTGGACATCATGAAGTCCATTACCGCTGAGAAAACAATCGAGAAACTTAAACCGATTTTTGCTAGGTTTGTTTACCTTCATCCATTAGGTCAGATAATGGACCCCAATTTGCCAGTGAAGAGTTCAAGAAATACTGCGGAGAAAATAATATTGATCTACGTTTCACAACACCGTTGTGGCCGCAGGCTAACGGGGAGGTGGAGCGCCAAAATCGTTCTTTGTTAAAACGTCTGCGTATTGCACAAGCAACAGGACAAGATTGGAAAGAAATTCTACTTCAGTATCTAATTTTATACCGTAATACTTCGCATTGTACTACAGGCGTAAGCCCTGCCGAACTTCTTTACCGTAGGAAAATCCGAGACAAGTTACCAACTTGGGAGGCAAAAACAGTGGATGATGGTGAAATCAGAGACCGGACCTTGAAAGGAAATGGAAAGGGAAGGAATATGCAGATAAATCACGACGCGCTAAGGAAAGTGTGATAGTGGAAGGAGATTATGTTTTGATGAAGCAAACAAAACTAACAAACTAACTACTCCCTACTGTCCCTACCCCCACCCAAGTAGTGTCAAAGAACGGGAACAGTATTACCGTTCAAACTCCTGACCGTGCCCCTATACCCGGAACTCTACCCATTTTAAAGTTCCATACCAGAGATTCCCCTCTGGTTCCCTACCTGAAATTCCTTCTGAGCCTAATAACAAGGCTCTACAAAATGGAGATGAGCAGAACCATGGGACGCAGGAGGTCGTTCGAGCCGACGTTCCGCCCGAGAGCCCAAGATCACCTGTCCAGGTGAAACCCAGGCCGCAGAGGGAACGAAGATTGCCTATACGTTACCAAGACTAAGCAAAGACAATTCTTATACTCTGTGGTTTCATTTGATTACATTTAAGAACTTGATTGACATTCTTCATAAATTCATTATGTACTAGTTATTCTATTTTCAACTATATATTTGATATTCTTATTTGTATTACTATTTTAATTGTTGTAAAAGGGAATGTTGTATGCTCCCGCTTCCCGGAAGCGCTCTCTAACTTGACTAGATACTAGTGTTGCTAACTGACTATGTAGTAGTTTTGATGTCGACCGTATGTCCGGTTCTGAATAAAACTGACGTAATGACAGACTAGTTGGCTAAACAGTGTACAGTGATTAATTAGTATGTAATCCAGGTAGAACACCTCGTCCCTGGGATACTACACCATGTGTAGCCTTTACTTTGTGGATAAAATACACCGCCATCTAGAGGACCTTGACTCCTTGGGAAAATTATTTTAACTCTTTGGTGACAAATAATACACTGCTTCCTCGAAAGTATTTGATTACTTCTAGGTGGCAGTGCATTAGAAACTTTGCGCGTCTTTTCGTTGCCATGGCAACGTTACTTTTGTTATAATGTTTATTTCCATCTACATTATTTATCGGATCAAAATAAAATTAACATATTCGTGACCGTCGGACATTCTAAATGATTTGGCCACCTCAGATTTTGTCGCCGTTTAGTTGATAAAAAAAACTTTCGATTAACTTTAATGTAACTTTGTAACTTTTTGAACGATTTTGCCACAAAACTAATGGCATTCAATCGAGAACAAAGCTTTGCGGATGGTCAAAATTTCAAATCGATCCGAGCCTCCGTTCGAACGTTATGGCGAGACATACAAACAAACAAACAAAAAAAAACAAAACAAAACCAGTGACTAATTTTTCCGGCAGAGTCAAATGGAAACGCTCGCTTCGCTCGCTTAAATACATTTCTTGGTTAAGCATTTAAATTTATTAAGTAAAGTTTTATTAGCATGTAGATTAGTACAGTACATTCAAAATACAAATATAGGTTTGTCAAGTTGGTACACATGTAGTGAAGGTAAACTATAGCTAAGCTAACGCTTTTAAATTGGATAACTAAATATAGGGGGCTCAATAGGAAATTATATATAGTTAGGTCAAGACCAAATATAAAAAGAAGTAACTAATGTGGGATCTTATCATCTTGGTCCTACTTACTATAAAACAAACTAAATATAATATAGCTGCTATGGTTCAATGCAATAGTGACTTTTATTGTAGTATAAGCATATTCAGATTCATAAAAATGTTTATATTCTCAAGAAAGATACATACACTGACTTGATACATAGTTTAGTTTACAGCGATGATTGTTAAATTAACAGATAGTAATAATTGAGAGAAATATACAAAGATAATAAAGTACAAGATACATTAGAAAGTTATACTATGACTAATAGTATTTCACACGAAGAAAGAGCATCATCGAGAGAAGCCCACATAGGATTTTTGTTTTTACTGGGAGCCCAATAAGTTCTGTGTGTGGGCCACAGTAAGATTATACATATTTACATGGTAGGAAAATATTAGAAATTAAAATCAAGTCCCAATAGGTTCTCAATACTTATTCAAATATGTGTGGGTTAGAAATTCTGAAGTTTACCAAGAGAGAAAACTTTTATTTCCACAAAACACAACTCCGTTGTACAGATACAGTACAGGTATGATTGGTCTAGACCTGAACGAGTGCGAGCGAGACAAGCCGTGCGACCAGCTGTGCCACAACACGGCCGGCTCCTATCGCTGCGAGTGCCGCGCCGGCTTCACACTCCTAGGCGACGGCGTATCCTGTCGGAGTCAAGGCCACACGGCGACCGAGGCCAGAGACTTGCAGGGAGACTTCGAGATACTTCACAGCAGGATAGTCAAGCTGGAGAAGGTAAAACCCTGCATGTCAAATAACAAACAAAACACCTGGTTTAATTCGATTCAAATCTGTTTTACTTTGTACAGGTATTGATTTAAAATTTAAAAAATTAAAGTGAAATTAGAAACATATTTTCTATTTTAAATAACTAGATACGAAAAAATTAAAAGAAGAAAGCTACCTACTTATATAGCTTTATATGTCGACGCCACTTTTTGGCTTTACAATAAGGTAAAGGTATTGTAATAGAGTTGTGCAAACCCACTATTTGTACTTCGAACTCCACAAAAATTTTGAACCGAATTACTAATAACTAACAGTTAAAATAGGGAAAATAGTGATAAGTATGGACCGGCACCTCCACCATGAAAGTATGCAACCTCTGGAGTGGCACCTCCACCATCCATTTTTTGTTTTAAAATTTTTACCTCTAAACTGAGAACCATTTTTTGACATGTCAAATAAGGGTGCCCGCACACCACTAAAAATTAGTTAAAAAAAACATTTTTTTCAGAACTTCCAAACTGTTTTCACTCAAACTTTCGCACATCTCTAGTAGGCCTATATGATATATATATTTAAATAATCCAACAGACATTGAAGTGAAAGTCTAATTCACTCCTCAGATGATGGATCACGGCTCAAAGCAGACGTCGACAAGTCAACTCCGGGATGGAGGATTCTCATTGGCCGATCTCTCCAAGAAGATGGACAACAGTGTTGCTGTAATCGCACGACGACTAGCGCTGCTCGTAAGGAAATTGTTGAATACGTCCACATTGATTTATTTTCTTTCTTTTGCATATCTGTTATCATTGCTTGGACGACAAGTAAGAACAATGTTTAAGACAGTAAAAAAAATTGATTTTGTTGTACTACAATGCTAGCATGTTTACCAACAATATAATATACCCATCTAATTCAAAATTCATGGGAAGTGGAAATAAAAGAATGCCTTGTATCAACGACATAAATGCAAAGCGCTCCACGCTTAGTCTTCTATCCTCCACCTCGAGTGCTTGCATGCCGATTAGAAGTCTGCTTGAAGGGGGAAAATTATTCCACTGACAAATTGATACCTCAGCTAGTTGAAATAACTAAGATGCAGTGGATTATTCGAGTGTTTCCTCTAATTTACTCGCATCAGTTACATGAAATAAGATCTGCTTTTAATTATACTCCAATTTAAGAGTTTGCCCACCGCTTGGCAACATCTGGTACGATATATTTAAATGGCCATTTCCCCCTTCAAGAAATCTTCAAATTGACACGCTTCCAGCGCATATTAATTGAATGTCATTGCATTGTACCCACAACTTCCGAAGGTCTTCAGCACTACTTGAAACTATAAATTAAAATTAAGAATAATAAATAATGTAGAAAGATAAAGTAAAAGAATCCTATTTCAATTCAAACCCTCATTTCTGTCTCCAGGAGAGGCACCAAGAGACCCAGGAGAGGCACATGAAGAAGTGGAGGTGTACAGACGAAGTGGCTCCGATGAGAGCCAAACTGTTGTCTCTCGAGCGTAGAATAGAAGGCTGTAAGTAGAGCACCGTGTGTTGTGTTGTGTGTAAACATAAAGACAAGAGCGCAACAAGCCATTGACAAGGTTGAACCCGTGCTCTTTAGTACCATACCACACCATAATGTCCCAATGCAGGCTTCATCTCATCATTCTCTTCATCGGTTTGTCAGGCACTAAACAAAGCAAAATAAAATACCAGTGATGGGACAACAAGTAGGCATACCTCCCTACAGTGTACTTGTAATTTAAAGAACTCTTTTAAAGTAAAATGTTGGAAGTGATAAAGTAGACATTGTAAGCAAGTAATATAATGAATGAGGGGCTATGCGCTCTTCATTCTATAGTTGCTCCGAATCAAGTAAGCATATGCGCACGGTCTGTATTCTCAATCGGGGACCGCTGATTGGCTGCAATCCACCCGCCGGTGACGTCAGCATCTGCTTACTTGCTTTGGAACAACTATAGTGGTTAGCGTCACTGCTTCCAATGCAGTAAGTGCATGTTTGTGTTTTATTTCATGCAGAAGTTGTTTTCGATGGACTTGGACCATCCATCAGAAATTCGTGTATATTAGAGAGGTAGGAGTACCCAATACCCCAATCACACTACAAAGCTTAACTGTAGCTAACTCCTTAACTGCAGTTACCAACACACTGTAAAAAGAACCTACATAGTTCGTTTTAACTCCAGTGAGCAGCTTAACTTGAGTTAATATTTTCCATTGTTCTTCTATGCAAATTGCAAACATCTAACAGCAGTTCTTTATCTGTAGTTAAGCTTTGTAGTGAGCAACAGGGTATACGGGGCTGGTTATCACAACAACCATAATAAACTACTACAAGTACTATTACAAACTACGAGAAGGAGTTTGGAGCAATCGAGGTAAAAATAAAACTTGTGTACTCGGAAGACAATTTAAAGAGATTAAACCGTCCATAAAACATGCTCAGCACATTTATGTGTTACCGTGTTTTGTAGTTTACAGGAGTGGTAAAAAAAGTAAAAATTGCATTTTATTTAAGTGGTGTAAAATTGGGAAAAAGTATGTGGACATAAGAATTACAATCGGTTCATAATTTAATTAGCTATTAATGGGGCGGTACTAAATGACATGATTCGATTATCTATAAAAATAAAATATGTATGGTACGTAGAATTACAAGCAAAACAAAATTATTTGTGTTTGGAGACAATTTGTTGAATCCTTTCCTTTCTCACCATACCTTCAAAACAAACACAGATAATATATTACTACACTTATGTGGGCCGTCCAATCTGTTATCTGTGCCCAAACATACCTTCCAGTTTTCTGTCAAAATATATTCAGCTTAAAAACAAACTTGCAGGAAATACCTAGTCATCACCACAACAACCAGTTAGTTACATATCCTAGAAAATGCAAACTCACTCTTCAACATTCTTTTACGTCACAAATTCATAGTGTATGGGAGTATGGCTAGATTATTTATTCATCCTTCCAGCTGAGAATTACTGTACAATTCAACTAGAGATGACATAAGGATACCTGGGTACTCGGACTTAAGTTACCATAATCCTTGCAAATACCGTAACCTATTGTTCTTGTAAGTTTTGCTAAATTAAAAACATCAACATTGCAAACATGTATGACTGATAAAGTTGTGGCCATGGAAAGTACCCAGCAAATTGTTCAAATATGTGACTGCTGGTTAGTTTACAATTACATGGTACACCTATTGACTTTTTCTTTCATACAAATTTGCAGTGTTTTATAGTTAGATGACTGATGTCATATCCTGGTGGCCTTGTTTGCTTGTTCTTTATTTCAGAATAATTTGTTTCTTTGTGTAGTAGTAATGTTTTGCTAATAAGTAGTGCTAGAGGCCTATACAAAATAACATTGAAACTTCGAAGGATTTGAGTAACCCAAATCCGAGGGAAATGGAATCCATAATTGACTACCCGCTGATATTAATAATTTAAACATTCATAGTTTGTACCACTGCCTCCTAGATGTTGCTCATGGCTCCTCGTTCCCTGCCTGTCCACGCGACAGGTTTTGATTGTTGACCTGTAATTGCAATATTTTCCCACATAGGCATTCTAGCGCTAGTTACCGCCCCCAAAAGCTCTGTTTTGTTTTTGTTGTCAAGAGACGATTAAAATGTCATCTCGGTGTTTTGTATTCACTATTCAGACTTTCTAATATTTGTGTACTGTAATACTATTATGCAAACCTTGATATGTGATATACTTATCTGAAACATTAAACTTAGTTGTATTCATTAGTATAATACATCGGAGATGACTTTTAATGAGATGCACGTCAAAACAACAACAAAACAGAGCTTTTGGGGGGGGGGGGCGGAAACTAGCGCTGTGGGGAAAAAGGGTGATTGTCAGGACAACAATTAACACTGTGTGCGAGAACAGGCAGGGAACGAGGAGCCACGAGCAACATCTAGGAGGCAGTGGTTTGAAGTTTGTACAATAAATAATAACAGGTAGTGTCTGATGGTACTCCTGTCTGAACTGATGGTACAGTGTCTGATGGTGCAGTGTCTGATGGTAGGCTACTCTGCTTGTTTCAGGTAACTGCAAGTACAGTCACGGCAATGGAATATTTACGTAACAACAACCGTACTCTTAACTGTAATGTGGAAAATATTTAAGCAATATGAGAATACCGGTACAAAGCATTGTAATAATTTTATTTGTTAGTACCGTAACACTTTCATATACATAGTACAACAACAAATAACAGAACTTGAGCAAACCATTGCTTAAATTATACATAAAAACATTAATTTAATTCAATTTAATTCTGTGTAAACTGTAAATGCTAAGTTAAGACTAAATGCATCACCGTGTACAATATGTAGCGATATATTGTTGTGCTGCTCAAGTTGATAATTAAATAAAAGATCTTTGAAACCAGTGGCATATGATAATATGTAGTTTGACCTTTCAGGATGTTGGGACATATCACATTTAAACATTTATTAAATACAAAATAAGAATTACAGATGGAAAGACAACCTCATTTTGTTTACCGTATTTACATGATTGCAAGTTTACCTCGTTTGAGACATTTCTGCCATTCAAAACTGCATCTCGGCTTAGAATCGATGAAAACTTCCGTGTGCACTTGAATGATAGGGGAGACCGTATGACAGCAGCGCTGCAGTTCAACAATCACCATTCTGCCTCTTCATTCACGCATTAACTAAAATAAAGAAGGCTGTGCGACGGCTAAATCGCAACCGCATGAGTGAAGCATATGCCCGAGACTGCCTTCTGTCAATTTAAATGGAGCTAGCATTATTATGATGACATGAAAAGTATGTTCATGGATATTGAAAAAACAAGACATAGAATATAAACACAAAACCCTCCCAATAACATAATACTATTGAAGGCGAAGGCCGAAACGTTCGACATTTGTGTGAATTCTTGATTGTTAATAAATATATGCGAACCTCGTCTCAAGCAGCTACCTACATCCTTTAAGGTGTTGGTCTCCTCTCTCCTTTCCCCAACCATAAACACTAATACGTACTATTGAATTGTAAGACAACAATGCGAACCCAACGCTCTCTTTCTGTCTTACGGCCTCCCATACGTTTGTTGCAATTTAACTTTTAATTAAGGGGCGGCTTGCAAATTGCAATTAAGCAAATACAGTAAATCGGAACCAAACTGATGTTACCATCATCTAGCAAGCAAGTCAAACTACAAACTTGGTCAATTGTGTGATGGCTTCGTTCAAACCGACAGCCTCGGTCTGCATAGTTTCCTTACTGTACTTCTTGCGCAGTCCCTTCTTGCAGAGCCGGGTGAACTTGGACTTCTTCTCCGCCCTCTTGATCTTCTTGCTCTTCTTTGCCAACTTCTTGACGGTCTTCTGGTTCATCCAGCTCGGGTAGTTGCCGTACTGGTCGCGTTGTGTTTGCCTGTTGAAACGCCTGCGTTGGTCGTGGTCCATCGGTTCCTCTTCCCCCGTTGCGCTGGTCACTTCGCCTTCGCTGGCGCTGTGTTTCTTAGATTTGCGTTTCCCGTCGAACGTGCGTGGCCTGTGACTTGCACGGATTTTGTGGGTTCGTTTCATTTCTGGAAAAACCACATCAATGCAGGTTAGTACTGGTAAAAATAGTTCAAATATAGAACTATAGATTGTTTTCAGTTTATGTTTTAAGTTTGGCACCTAATTCTAAATAGAAAAAATGTGATTATTTACCTATAATTATTTATGAAATATTTTTATTTAAGTACCTAGGCCTACTAATTATATTATATTTATTGTGGAAAAGTTGTAGACGTTAAAATTAAAACTGTGTATGACCTACAAACGTGTATCAATGTAGTGTTACTTAAGACTTCGACCAACCACTCAAAGGTTGGTCAAATGTTGTGAATGATATGAGAGAAGTTAGAAGGGTATTTGGTAAAATGTTACTGGTCATTTAGACACGGATGTATCGTGCCCAAGGAAGTGGATAAAAAGGAAACGTTTGCACTTACCACGTCTTGATGTGAAGTCTAAGGTGATAGGCCTGCGCCCGTGATGATGAAGAATGAATGATATGCAGGCTAAATGTGTTTAGTTTTTGCTAAGGAATATCTCTATTGCACACATAGGCCTATTAGGCCCAACATTGTATGAATAAGATTCAATTTTCAAGCACTGTACATAATAGTGTCCACATTCAAAAACCGTTGTCAAAAACACTAACTCTCAAACACGTGACAAAATCAGATCTAAATTACGGTAATCAGAAATCAGTCACACAAATGTCAAACTGTGCTACATCACAAAACAACGTAGCAACATCGGATCTACACTAGGCTATGCAAACAAAACAAACGTCAAACTGTGCTACCTCAAAGAGCAAACAACGTAGCAACATCGGAACTACACTAAGCACACAAACAAAACAAATGTCAAACTAATGAGCAACATAGTACATACGTAGGTAGTAGCGTTGTTTGCAGTACAATCCTACGGATACAATAAAGCCTATAATACAATTCAATTCAATTCAATTAAAATGTCATCCAGTTTGCAAGTAAGGGTACTAAAAATGGCTGAGGATTGCAGCTATGGACTAATTAAGCATGTAGCCAGCAACTTAAATACGTTTAAATTGTAAGCTAACATGATGAAGATGGTAGGCAAACTTTCTAGCACAGCGTTAGTTGGTAACAGTAGGGTAGGCCTACCTACTAACAGTTTGTTGGACTTACTTATAACTTCTGCAATGTCATCTTCCACCTCTACCCAGTCTCCGTCCTCAGACGTGCTCGGACCTGCGTTCGGAATCACCATGACTTCATCGCTGGTAACATCTGTAAGGAACATCAACGAGCCATGTTAGACCACGAAACGTTGTGCGTGTAGGCTAAACAAAATGAGAATCGTTCCAGGCTACAATATATAGAACACAATTGGAAAGTAAGGTGAACATAATGTATGAGGGAGTTTTAGGCAGGGAGTAGGTAATGAATGATTAGTAGGTAGGTAGATACCAGTAGTCTTTATTTTGGTTGTCCCATGACATAGATGACACAAGAAACAAAACAAAAAATGGCAAGGTTCGATTACAACTAACTTTAAAATATCTTAAAGTATGTACTGGAAGGTAACGACTCAAATTTCATGTGATTAAAATTTCTACACAGTTTCTGAAGTCAATTTAAAATGCACTAATAAATTAATAATTAGATTGGAGTAGGGTTGACAGGTTGGGAAAGCAAAGAGAACATAAATCCCAGCCTGAAGGGCTGGGGGCGACAAAACTTTTCACCTGCTGATGACAAATGCAGCTAATTTAAAGTTGTTACCTTAATCCACGACGTGTTTCGTGCTTGTGGGACTCATCAGGCAGATGGTGGCCACTAAAAATCAGCTAACTACATGCAAACAAAACTCGAAATCGGGGAAAAAATTGAGATAGTGGTTGAAATGAAACACCTCGGAGTAATAATTGATCAGGATTAAACTCTTAAACAACATGGTCAATATGTGATTAAGAAAATGGCAAGGAAAGTAGGCTTGTTCTTAAGAATACTACATAAAACATTACCAGTAGATGCAAAAATAAAGCTATTTCAAGCAATTATTGCCCCCCATATAGACTACTGCAGCACATTGTTATTTCCACTTACACAAAATGATATAGGTGTACGTAATGATTTTACAAAAACTTCAAAACAAAGTAATGAGGGGTATATTGGGAGTACCAAGAACTACATCTATAAATAAAATGAGAATCACATTAGGATGGTTGCAAATCAAAGATAGAATTTTACTAAATACCCTATCATTCATTCATAAAATCTATAAAGGTCTAATGCCAAAATACTTATGTGATAAACTAACCTATGTAAGAAATATATACACAATTATCAAACAAGGACAGCAAAGAATTTAAATATTGAAAGAATAAGTAAAAAGAGTGAGGAAAATTCTATCTTTGTAGAGGCTTAAAAATTTTCAATCGAATCCCTGAAAAGATACGTAAGGTACCGGTACCTAATGAGGGAAACCCCAAACATTTTAGGGTGGAGTGCAATAAACTAATCAAAAGTAAGAGTTTAATGGCAAAATCTTACGAAAAAAGTTCCTTTTGGGATAAATATATAGGGTAGATCAATAATGCACCAAGATTGAAATTAAATGTAACAAAGCATTTCAGTGGGTATACATAGTAGTGGATACTGTATATCACTGAAGATATAGGGCCCAACACGTACATTTATTTATTTACAACAGTAATTACTAAATGTACCATACCTGTTAACATTTGTCTCAACAGAGTATCTTAAGGTGACGTAAGGCATACTATTTTGGGTATTTTATGTTTTATGTTTAGTTTTTGACTAACTTAAGTAAATTAAATATTCTTGTATCTATTTTAACAGATTATATTCCGATAACATAGTGCTTAGGCTACTAGTTTGGGTAATTCATGTTTTATTGTTATTGACTCACTTCAATCACAATGTATTGAAATTGTGACGAAAACATATTATGTTACACAGTGTTTTTAGTTCAATACTGATCTTATTATCTCTATTATATCCTCTTCTTGATTGTAGGTAATCCTATGTAGTGAAAATAGCCAAGTGCTAAATAAAGATAATACTACTACTACTACTACTAGGGCCTACTACAACACATAACCAAACCTGTTGTAGGGCCACGCAAGAAGCAAATTCTGCATGCATGCTGTCATTGTGACATTTAATAGGCTACCGTTAGAAGTTAGAAACGTGCAAGAGATAAACAGATTTAGAGTTAATTGCTGTAAGATAGTTAAAGGATGCGGATGGAATAGAGATGTTACTGGTACTGAGGATTTCTGGACTAAACCAAGTTAATGTGATAAATGAAAATGCTTTGAATGATTAAAATGTAAATACCAGACGCACAGTCTGGTCCATTGAGGACTGAATTTAATGAATATGTAAAAGTAAATTGTATAATGCTTGTGTATGTGTATGTAAAAATAGCAAAATGCTAAATAAAGATTTCTACTACTACTACTACATTTTACACTCTATCTACACTTATAATTATTATATAATATTGTCAACTTTCATTTATTGTTTGTATAAGTCAGTATAAAATCATTAATATTCAAATCTGTTCTTATAAATGTTTGAATTAAGCCGCACATTTATTGGTACCGGGAAGTGCTGCTCCCAGTGGCAGTTTACATAAACACTATGTAAATTATCGAAAGTCAAACTTTTCAATCGATAATTTACCCATAATAACAAACAGTAGGCTAGGCCTATACTTCTAACTTACGCCTGTGACTTTGCCGTAACTTTATTTCACACGCCTCGCTTTGGACATTTATCGCGATGATACTACAATCTTTGACACTTTGAACTGAAACTTCCTGTGTACGTAGGCCTACAGTTCGTACAAAGGCTCATTGTATGCGGTAGTACACGTGTGAGCAACGTCGGCAAAATCTGTCACGTACGCCGGACTCAAGACGTCACCACTAACGATGGTAAACATAAGTCAGCTTTTCTAACACGTACGCCAAGTTTGGACGTCACCACTGAACAATGGAAGTGATAAGTTGGCATAGAACGTTCTAGAACAACAGTGATTTGTGGGAACCTTCACAGGAACAGTCAACTGCATCAGCCTGGAGGGACTGGACGTGACGACGGTGACGGACCCTAGCCCTAGGCATACCGACTACAAGTCGCCGTCGATCTTCGGCCTACCTAGGCCTACTCAAACCTGAGGGTCCAGAAGCAATTCTCACAAACCAAGAAACCTAGGCTTATCCTGCTCGCCACCCGGGGCCTAGGTCCACGATCAACTTGTCTTAGTGACATAACCCCACTTCTGCACTTCGCTTCGTCAATCGTAACGTATTCAAACATATAAATAACCGACGCAAACGTGTTTATTTAAAAAAGCAATAAGCTAGGCCACTAAAGGCCCTATGAACACTTGCAAGCATAGGCCTACAAGGGCTGTAATCAATGAACAAGGCAAAGCCTAGAGCTAAGGCTCAATAAGTAAATTTTATTCTAGGGTATATTTTTATTGTATTTTCATTGTATTTTTGGTTAATTGAGGATAATTACTCCCCTTCTTGACCAGTCGAATCATTCATAATAATAGTAGGGCCTATGTAGCCTAATTTGTGTTTCAATCAATATAATTAATTTTTGTAAAAGATTCTTCGACATTGAAATTTGGTAACCAGCCTCCTTGATTGTATCACCTCCTACTTTTAGAATGAATTGAATTTAATTCCAGAGTTTCTACTTTTCCGACTGCAGCTAGACCGTGGCAAAGTAAGTTTATTGTAATCTTGTATTTTGTGGGGGTTGGGAGTGTCCCAGTGACGCTGTCCAGCCTGGGTACTTATTTGGCTAGGGGGGTCCAACTTTTATATACACTGTAACGGAAAGGATTTCGGGTGCGCTCTTATCGATTATATCCTAGAACTAGCGCGGCGCACTGTAGCCAGCGGAAAGTTCGGCTAACCTAACGAAAGTACACCTTTAACATAAGTAGTAACAAGGCAATATAGCAGTGTTAACAAGGTGTATAAAAGTTGGACCCCCCTAGCCGAATAAGTGCCCCAGCCTGGAGGTAAAGGGCGGTAGATGACATCATCATCAGCAAGGTTACTTCAAACACCATTCATAGTTCATACTGAGCCACACCGTCAGCACAACCCTTACTGGTTAAATTAATAATTAGGTAGTTTTTTAGTAGGCGGCCTAACGGTAACTACGTTGTAGTTAGTATTGACGGTACTTGTTCATTAACGGGACCCCCTCAAAAAAATTGTAAAAATTCTGTGAAAACATTTCATTAGACAATCATAACTACTACATCTACTCCATCTGAGTTTCAGGAGGTCACAAAAACACAATCATTTCGAACAAAGCCTTGAAAACATCCTTTCCGACTACAAACTTTGCGCCAGAAGTGACACAGCCTACGCCAACATACTCCACCTACAAAACCTTTAATGTCGCTATTTTGAATATAAAGGACTGTCAATGGAAAAGTCCTTTCGTTTAAAATAGTGACGTTAAAGGTTTTGAAGGTTCTTGGTGTCCGTGAACGTCAATGACAGCTACACGGCGACGACTGCTCTCATGTAGGCTTACGCGTTCCAAAGCTTCCAAATGAAGTTTTCATTTGCGAAAAACTCTCATCTCTTGGCAACCACAGCAGCTTCAAAATTGGGGCTGATTACAATTTGAAAGAGAAGATGGATGATCCATCGTTTTGGCCTGCGGGTGTGATCGTCCGGCGGTTTTTTCAACGGGAATCACGGAAACTGACCCCCTCTTAACGCTTTCGAAGGAGGTAAGCAATGGTACAAGTAAGGATAGAGAAGACGGAGCGTACAGTTTTTCCGTTTTCTTCCAAAATATTCAAAGTCTAACCAACAAAATATTAGAACTAGACGAGTGCCTGGCTGGTTGCAGGGACGGACAGTGGCCGGAGGTGGTATGCTTAACAGAGCATTGGCTGAACCATGACCGGATTAAACTTACTCAGTTAGGTGGCTATCGATTAGCCGCAGCATTCTGCAGAGTGGCTCTTAATACCGCCTACGGGGGTTCGTGCATTTTTGTGCGGCAAGACCATACCCATACGCCATTTGAGAGAATCAACATGCTAGGTATACCCAATCATTTCGAGGTAACCGCGACCAGGATTGAACTTAACTTTAGTACAGGGACTCTTCAGCCTATCGTCATTGTTGCCGTGTACAGACCACCAGCGGGCTGCAACCAGGTGTTTCTACAACAGCTTGAAAAATGCTTAACTATTCTGGCCCAAAAGAAAACACACGCTCTTATAGGTGGAGACTTCAACGTAGATTTCTCCAAGGATTCCAGTTCAAAGAGAGATCTTGAAAACCTGCTACTGGCATTTGGATACACTCCCAGAGTTCAGGAACTTACAAGACTTCATTCAAGGGGGGTAGGGACCATTATCGATAACGTTTTTACTACGAATCTTCTTACAGTCAACATAGAGGTGAATCACAACGGGCTCTCGGACCACGGGGCTATATGGTGCCACATTGACGGTAGTGACCTCCTACACAGAAGAAAGGAAGATTCTCTTGACAAAACGACTAGGCCTACACACTGTAGAGAGTTACGGAGAAACTTCAGCGTTAGGAGCATCGACACATTCTGGAACAACATTTCGTCAGAAACCTGGATGGAAGTTTTCACGGAGCCAAATAATGTAGACTTTATGTATAATACCTTTCTTGATAAATTCAAATGCTGTTTTGATAGGTCACTCCCCTTCAGCCACTAAAGCACCAGGATAACACAAAGACCTGGGTTACTGCAGAAGTGAAAGAATGGGGTAAAAGATGTCGGAAGGCATATGAAGATTGGACGATTTGGAGAACTCCAGACAAGGAAATACTTTACAGGGAGATAAAGAAAAAGTATAAAACTATTATTGAACTAACAAAATCACTCCACTGCAATAAGAAAATAAACACAGCAGCTAACAAGAGTGCCGCAGTCTGGAAGATAGTAAACGGTGAACTTCACGGCAATAAAGCAAAGCCTACGTCGATCCACCTTAGCCTAGAAAACAAGGTTATTTCAGAACCAACCGAAGTTGCAAATAGCTTCAATAGGTTTTTTGTAACAGCGGCAGAAAGCATAATTAAGAGTAGGACCCCCCTCTGGTGGATCCTGGAGTACATAATTCTAGCATACAGGAGGAGGACCTGCTGGTCACTTCAACGCCTTTCCCCTGTGAACCCATTACAGGGACTGAAGTCCTCAACATTACCAGGACCCTAAGGAACACTCTCTCTGCTGGTGTGGATGAAATTCCGAACCGCGTTATCCGTAGATGTTCCAGACCGGTTGCGGATGTTCTTGCAACAATCTTTAACACATCGCTACAACTCGGGGTCTTCCCAAAGGCGATGAAGAACAGCCTTGTGGTCCCGATACACAAGAAGGGCTGCAAATCAGTGATTGGCAATTATCGCCCTATTGCCTTGGTTACAGCCTTGTCCAAAGTTTTAGAAAAGCTTGTGAAAGCTAGGATCATACAGTATTTAGAATCTAACTTGCTCTTTACTAACAGTCAACACGGTTTCCGTCAGGGCCGATCTACAACCTCAGCCTTATGTGGAGTAATAGAAAAACTAAGCGAAACCATCGACGCTGGGGACTCTGCACTGGCCGTATTCTGTGACATGTCAAAAGCCTTTGACTGCGTGAACCACAATAGGCTTGTTGGTAAGTTTGGAGCATTGGGCTTTCCAGACTATATTGTAAAATGGGTTGCGTCCTACCTGGAGGGTAGAGAACAGTCGGTACAAGTCAGAGATTCGGATGACGGAAGGACCAAATTGGTTAGATCATCTTGGATGAAGACCACTACCGGGTACCACAAGGCACTGTACTTGGGCCAACATTCTTCCTTGTTTATGTGAATGATCTACAACCGTGTACTCCGAGGTGTGAAGTCTATATGTACGCAGATGACTTTACTTACGTTTGCTGGGGGAAATACATCACTGAAGTCATCAAAGCCGCGCAAAAAGAACTGGACCAGGAAGCTGCATGGCTTTACGAAAATCAGCTTGCGATGAATGCAGAGAAGACTACAACTACACTCTTTAGTCTCAACCCCAGTAATGCCAGTAATGTCAGCAAGCTGAATCTACACTTCGAGGGGCACTTGTTGCCCGAGGCTGAAACTGTAGCTTCCCTTGGACTTACCATAGCCTCAACACTTAAGTGGGACTCGCAAGCTGACAACCTTATTAAGAAGCTAAGTAAAGCCTGCTTTGCTATTAGAATTATCAGACAGCGTATTGGCCTTAGTTCTGCTAAGATTGTTTATTCTGCATATTTTGAGTCTCTTTTACGTTACGGTATTATACTATGGGGCTCCTCTAGCAAGAGAGTTTTCACCAGTATCTTCTTGATACAGAAGCGAGCGGTGCGTACTCTAGTGGGTGTTGGTAAACGGCATTCGTGCAGACTACTATTTCCCGAGCTCGGCTTACTAACCCTTGCTGGTCTTTACATCTACGAATCAGTTATACATGTTCGCAAAGATTTAGCTAACTTTAAAAAGAATTCTGACTTTCATGGGTATGATACTAGGCATCGGGGTGACCTGCATCTTGAATCAGTAAGAACTACTACAGCTGGTCTCAGGAACCCCAGAAGTTGTGGAAGGCGGCTCTACAACAACCTGCCCATGGAGTTGAAAACAATTAATACCAGTGACGACTGCTTTAAAAGCAAATTAAAAGCATTTCTTATTGATAAGGCATTTTATTCAATTGATGAGTTCTGTAGTTAAATCTGGAGTTACCACAATGTTTTATTATTCATTATTTTAGCAACATAATCATTGTGTATTTTGTAGATCATATGTTTGACAATGTATAATATCCATGAATGTACATTTATGTTATTCTCTAGGGATCTATGTACAATAAACAGCAATCAATCAATCAATCGCGTTCCAAAGGACTGTACTTGCCTGAGTCACGTTGAACGTTTGAGTCAAGTTCACTGTCTGAGTCATATTCAACTCCTTGCAAGTTATAATCATTCATTGTTAACAGAAATAAGTAAAAAACGACGATGGGGGGACCAATTAACAAAAAATTAAGGGGGGTCCCGTTAATGAACAAGTACCGTTTTGACTTCTTTTTAGTTTTAGGCCTAAGTTGTTAGGACTTTTGTCCTCACCTGCAGAAACATGGGTGAATCTGAATAGGCTTGCTTCTAGTTATTATGAATCATCTAGGCACATTTTCTACTACCTGATAGTTCACAAGTTTGGAGCAACTCAGCAAAAGAGAACAATAACACAACAGGCTGAGGGCTGGGTTTGCCAACATTTTCACCTGTTGATGACTGCAGAAAATTTAAAGCAGTAGCATAGGCTACCTAGGTAGGCCTACTTCAATCCACAAAGTGTTACACCCTTTTGGGACTATCAATCATCAGGCAGATATGGTGTACACTAAAAATCAGTTTTACTAAAAACAAAAACAAAACTCACAGGTAGCACACAAGTTCACAACACATAACCTAACCAGTAAAATAACCTATGTAAAATTATCTTTTGTTGTACATGTACTGGTAAACCTACTATATCTTAGATACTAAATTACTTATTCCTATTTGTAAACTCATACCTTTTTATTCGAATCTGTTACTTGCAGTGTATGGTTAAGTTGAAAAAAAGCGATGAGCTTAACTTTGCCAATAAAGACCTATTCTATTCTATTCTAATAGGGCCATACAACAAACCGTTTTTAGATAGGACCTAGTTATTTAGTATCATTAGATTAACTTTATTTAGTTTATAGACCTTAACATTAGGGACTGATTAGGGAATGACTTTTTCTAGGGTTGTGCGAACGAGGAATTTTAATTCGAGCCGAGTTCGATGAAATGTTCGCGTATTTGAGTTCGAACCGAGTTCAAAACAAGTTAAAAACATAATAATTAATTTAATCTTTTTTTTCAAATCGAGTTTATTTCCAAATTGAGAAAATGTATTCTCCATTTCAGACTTTCTTCGAGGCCGAGGCCTATCAAACAAATATTTCAGTTTTAAAGCCTAGGGCCTAGGCTAGCCTATCTCCTGGGTCAAATATTTTTGGTTATGGAGACCTAGACCTACAACTAACTTGGGTTTTGGAGGGTGCCATATGCTAGGTTTAGGCCTATTGTACAGACCTAGGACTAGGTGTAGTGCTGGGTGCATTTTGGCAGTCTTGGGGGGTAGCGCGCTACATTTTTCGTGTAGCGAGGCATGTAGCGCGCTACTTTAAAAAGTAGTGAAGTATGTATGCAGCATGCTACAATTTTTGTAGCTGTAGCGTGAAAAGTAGCGTGATTTACATTGCTACTTTTTAAGTTCCGGCCCCAGCAGTCCTAGTACAACATAAAGTAAAAAATCGGCACTGTAACGCCCGCCGCGGCGCCTCAAATGTTACGAATCTCCGAGTTCCACGTCATATGCTCAGTTGCTCACCATGTAAGACCGTAATCTCGTCTCACTTGCAACCTTGCACACACGACCCTCGCTGGCTCCCCGAAAGAGCCTCTCTCTTGCGCTCTCTCTCCATCTCTCTCTCTCTACGTCATCCGAAGATGCAAGCGATCTGTCACATCAAGAGCTCGTAGGTCTGACTAACAAAAATATTACAGTGCTTATTTAAATAGGGAATATTCCACTTGATATTTTATATTTTATTTTAATTCTTATTCATGTCTTAATAGTCACTGCACTTTTTTTATTTAAAAAAATGTTTTTTGTGTAATTTAAATTGGACCCCCAGTTTGCGCGCCAAAAACGAGCGTGCGCCATCTTTGGACGGTACTACGTCATAACTGTGTTGAGTCAAGGCCAATTGGAAACTAAATGTAGGGCTACGTATTGTACATACTACATATTTACATACCGTACAGACGGCAGTGCTCGCCCATCCGCTCAACACAAACAACTCCACAGGGATGTACATTTTCACCGTCTTTTGTTTTTCTTTTTTCGTATGTGACAGGAGATTTCGCGGGATCATTGAGATAAAGAATAACGAGCATTTTGTCTTGAATTTTTGCATAGCCTAGGACTATCATGGTATTCTTTATCTACAATAGGCTTTAATTAGTCATCAAAGTAAGGTTTTTGTGCGGGATGTGTGTCAGAACATGAACGTGCAGGCCTAGGGTTGGCAAGTTAAGCCTAGGGCTTGTCAAGTGAGTAATTTTAGTATTCACATACCAATGCCTATATCCTACAGGAACGATTGGCCTAGACTGTTGTATTATAAATAATTTTCTACGTCTAGGCCTAGACCTAGGACTGTTTCAGTTTTGTTTTTTGATTGCAATGTCAACTTTTCTCGTTTCCGGCTCTGCGTTAAATGTAAAATGTCCGCCATCTGTTTACATTACTGTAGGCTACGCTAGGCGCTGCTTTGTTTAAAACACCGCCGTCTTGATGTATATCTCGATCCTACTATAATACTATTCCAACATCTTTGGTCTGGATGTATGTTTATCCAGACGGCGTTGGATCAACACAGTTCTGACGTCACAGTCGTTTTTGCCGCTTTAAAAAACTGCTGCTTTTAAAACGGCTATAAATCACTGGATTATTATTTCACGGAAAAACAAAGTACATATTTGTAATCGGGACGAAATACTTCTTCTAAAAAACCTATTCGTACAGTATTTGGCGGAAGTGGAATATTCCCTATTGCATGGTGCATCTTGAATGCTATTTCAGGGTCGTAAATTCTTCACAAAACGTAGGCAAAGATGTATCAACGATAATGAGAAGTCGGATTGTTGATTTTTAGCTTAATCTGATCAATAATTATACATACGCCAATCGTCTGTAGGCCATATTGCGCATTGAAATAAAGTGATTCCCGTATTATATCTTGGGACATTCCGGGCTATTAATAGATCGCTATTGTCCAGTAGGCCTACTCCGATCCTCGCCAGCGTTGTTTGTCGCATTCGTTTGCCGTGATTCCGCGAAAAACTTGTTGACATTTGACAAGAAATTTTCAATATAAATGTTTCGTTAGGCCTAGCCTACAATTCTTAAAAAGACTAGCCTAAACGTTGAAAGAATGCCTATCGTAATGGAAACCAAAACTATTGTGCTGTTGATGATAGGTCACGATTGAGTCGACATAAATGGAGCCAAAATCATCTTGGCACGACGTCAAAAAACTAAAAAAATCTGGGTAATTTGAGAGCTCCACACACCCTATTAAAGTAAACACAAATATGTAGCGGAAAAATAGCGTGCTACATTTCTCGTGTAGCGTGAATGTAGCGTCACTGCATCTGAAAAACAGTAGCGAGAAAGTAGTGATAGGCCTAGCTACTTTTTCGGGGCATGTAGCGTTAGCGATAGCGTGCTACTTTTTAAAAGTAGCGACCCTAAAAGACTGCATTTTGGTATGGCGATGCGAGTTTGTAAGCCAGAATCAGAACCGATTTGCCTAAAACCGTTTCCGAACTCTTGTGATATCAATCAATGAGACATTTCTGAATAAAACTCCTGCCGGGAAGTACCCAGCATCAACTCCTACCCTACCTACCTGTGCCTGTGGACGTGGTGGTATCAGCTGTTGCATCTGGTTCAATCTTGACCTCGGTGTGGCCATAAGCAGCCCCTTCTTCCCCGGTTGGCAGACCCAGCATTTTCTTCAAGCGTATCAACTCCTTCCTGCCGTAACGCACTCTCTTGATTCTCATCAGCTTTCGTCGACTTTTGCTTCGCAGACTCCTCGCCATCTTGCACACTAACGTAAATCTAGAACTTCAACGAAATATTATGAGTTGGTGTAAGCTAACCTACGTAGGCCTAGTCACCTCTGAGGCTACACACTTATGCCCTCCTCTGGCAACAGCCATGGCCTATTATCCTATGCCAGGGTCGTTGCACATAATCCAACTCCATGGCCCAGGCCTACAAAGGTAAATATTCTCTCCCAAGCCTACAAAATGACACATAATGTGGGCGTCACCCATAGCGCACACCTGTCACCCATTGTGTAAAACCTCGCAATCAATCAGCCCTTGCTTGAGCCACCACTTTAAGCCTATATAGCTACCTAGGGGCCCTACACAATGGCCAAACAATTTTGGCCCTGGGCCCTACCTAGCTGGGCCCTAGGCCCCAAATAGGCCTACCTAGTTTTAACCCGCAGGGGATATTCCACGGCGGGCCGTACCTAGTGAAAAATTTTTAAACGGTCAGCCGAAACGAAAACCAAACCTAACTGGGGCCAATACTTAAAAATTATAGTGCTTTGGGTGGCAGGTGGTAGCGCGTCCGAATTCTATGCGAAAGGTCGGCCCGGGGTTTAAGTTTTCGTTTGGGCGTTTTTTTTTTACCATTCTATTTGGGTCCGTTTTTTCTGCAAAAGATTTCAAATACATTCGGCCCCCCCCCCCCCCCCCCCCCCGGCAAACACAAATTTTAGAAAGAAAAAAGCGTTTTAAAAGTGCTAGGCCTACGCTAGGCCTATTTTAAAAAGGAAAACCTTATTCACAAACCTCGACGTGTAGGGAGGCGCCTAAAAAAACTTTTTTTAAAATAGAAAAAATTAAAGGTCTAGGAAAAGGGTTTTTTGGGTTTTTAAAAAAACCGCAAAAAGGAAAGACGACAACCGAAAAAAAGGGCTTCCCTTTAAAATAGCAAAAGTTAAAGGGGGTTGGGAAAATTTTTTTGTTTCCAAAAAAGCAAAAAAACCCAAAGACAAGGGGCTCTCTTTTTTTAAAAAGCATGACCCAAAGGGCTTGTGGTTTTTTTTTTGTTAATAAAACAAAAAAAAAAAAAGGGGCGGAAAGGGAAAGGAAAGAAAACTTTTATTACGGCGCGCCTTTATCCAATCCCAAACTTGACCGTACGAAAAATTTTTTCACTAGTCGTACGGCGACCCCTGCGAATATCCCCAGCCTAGATTTTAAAAGAGATAAGGGGCCCATTTATAGGGATGCCTCTATATAAGCTCCTTAAACATTTTGGGCCCACTTGAACAAACCCCATCTCAACCAAGGGCTTTGGCAGTGTTTTGAGCCCAAGTAGGGCCCCCCCAACCCAACTAGGCCTAGGCTAGGCTTTGGGCCCACCCTAGGCAACCTAGGGGCTAGGCTAGCCCAGCAACATTAAATTTTTCAAACAATGATGGACCCCAAAAAAAAATATTCATCAAAAAACTCTTTTGTTTTACATTTTTACCTTTTTTTTTTTATTGTATGCTGGGCCACAAAGAATATGAGAAAAGAATCCCCCGTGTTTTTCAAACAACTGCAAAAAACCAAAAAGGTCGGTAAAAAAGTTTTCTATTTCTGGGCAATTTTTTTTGCGACCTTTGTCTCGATAGGGTTTACTGGGGAAAAAATCGGGTGTGTGAAAACGAATATATTTTGACCCAAACGACTTTTAATTACTTTTTTTTTGCCAGAAGTAAATAAACGTGTGACACAGCGAGACGTAATTGTAACTTTTTACAAAATCAGCTAATAAAGCCATTGTCCTTGCTTTAAAAGTAAAACAAAAATACTTCAAAAGATTTCTTTGAAGGGAAAGTTTTAACCCGAACAGGACAATTAGAAATGGGGAATGTAAAAATTTTTTATGTTTAATAGGCCTACTGCCCAAATGGGGTGTCCTGGGCTTTAATGCCTGAGGCTACAGTGACCTTGACTAATTCTTCTTGTAAACACAACAGGAAAGCGAACGCTTGGAGAGGAAGGAGGGTGGGAAGAGGGGTCGAAAGCCAGGCCGAAAAGCTGCGGAGAAGGTTGATATGAAAGCTAAACTTGGTGAGTCCCTACAGGGTCTGATAAACATAGCAGGCTGCTATTAGGGTTGGGCCTAATCTTCTTTCCTAGGACATGCTGAAGACATACGGCTAGGCCTAGGCCTAGGTAGGCTAAACCAGCCTAAGCCTTTAAGAGCTCAGAATGCCTTTGTGTATGGCCTAGGCTAGGCTAAGGCCTAGTTCAGGCAAATCCCTAGTCCTAGGTTTCCCAGGGGGCCCCAGAATCCCTTTCAAAACCCCAATTGGCCAGTGTGGGCCTTCCGTGCGTACCTCAGGGAAACCTGGGTAAATCTTTCCCATGGTTTTTCCCCAACTTTTTAAAACTGGTTTTTTTTCCCTTAAAAAAAAATTTAACCTTTAAACGGCCATTTCAAAAAAAGTACTTTCCTTTGAAAATGTTTTTTTATTTAAAATTTGCAACGTTAAAAAGGGTTTTTTAGGGGGAGTATTTTGTTTGGCGTAGCTAGGGTTTGGCATGTTGGCGTAGTGTTGTAAAGTTGGGGAAAACCCTTTCCCAAAAAGTACCAGACCCCAGAGTTGGGCCAAATCCGCAAATTTTATTTTGGTAGGGTAGGGGCCTACCCGTACCCTAGACGGCTAACCAAACCTTGGCCCCACCCTTTAAAGGGTACCCCCAAACGAGAAAAAAGTTTGTCTTTTCCCCAAACGCCACCGCAAAGCGCTCGAGAGTGCCGAGCTCGCAAGAAGCTACGTTATCAGTACCTCGAGGAACTAGTCTCGGATCGTGAGAAGGCCGTCTTGGTTCTCCGCAAGGAACTAGAGAGAGTAAGAGACCTTCAATTTATTTTATTTAAATCAATTTTCTAACATATCTTTTTTTAAAATTTTTCTTTTTTTCCCGGGGAATTAAATTTATGACCAAAAAATGCCAAAAAAAATCAAATTTGGGTTTTCATAAAGGGCCTTGACAAATTAACTCTTTTTTGGGCTTGCTAAAGGCCGTCCCAATAGTGCCCCCCCACACTTTTCTTAAGTTTTGATGTCACATACATAATTTTGAAATGTTTTATTTGGAAGCTTTACAATTTGAGTGATCATGTTTATAGTTTTTTACTTTTAGTTTAGATGTACCTAGGCATATTGTGATCATGTCTAGGACGGTAGGACCTTCAAATTAAAAACAGCTTCAGGTTAAAAAATTACATATTACAATTATAAAGCTTAGCCTGTTTGCAACATACCTCATCATAATTTATTCCCTCATCATTTCCTGTCTCTAGCAGGGAATGGGAGACCGTGTGATAGAAAGAGGGCGCTATGAGCAATCACGTTCACTTACCACACATGTAGGCCTACTTAGAACAGCCACTCTAATGTCCGTATTGTTGTCTCGCAATTAAATATTGTAACATTACTGGTAGGCCTAACTTTTATTTAATAAATGTTTTATACTATAGGAGCCTAGGCCTAGTTTAAAACAACAGATGCATCAGTGTTGTGTGTTATAATTTAAACTATCGGCAAAGTATACAAAAAAGAAAAGAATGTCTGATGACTTTAGGCAGTCCAGTGCTCGCCTTGCTCATGGGGTTGTGATTTAGCCATCTCACAGCCATATTTATTTGCTCAACAACATAATTTCATGCGTGAATGAAGGGGCAGACTGTGAATTTATTAAACTGCACCCCTCGCAGCGCTTCTGTAGTACCATGGACTTAGAATAGTAGGGTAACTGGTGTTGCGCCTTGTAAATCCATGGTTGTACGGTCTCCCATACTTACTTGGCAACAAACAACACATGGTTGCCTTCTCCTTCTCTCCCCTATATCATTTGCTTCTCTTCTATCACCTTCCTCCATTCCACCTTCTCATACAATCCAAATTAAATTCTTACAAATAAATCCTTATACCGTGCAAGATCTTCACAAGATCCCATATTCTACAGTGGAAGTTTAGCAAAAATATTCCAGAACCTGTAGTTTCAATCCCAACCGAAGTTACACAAATGTGCACTACATTGTTTGTATTTCTGTGTACAGTATCGCCTGATGGGCCAGGAGCTGGACGAGGGTCGAATACCGGAGGGCATGCACCTCATTCTGGAAGAAGTCGGTGCCATCAAGCAAGAGAAGTAGCCTCGCACGCATTTCCTTTGTCGTTCTAGCCTCGCACACAGTCCCCGAGGTCATAGTCAAAGTGTGTCTTTTAGCTACAAGCAAACTCATCGCCTCGATTTGTACATTGTACTGCAGAACTTGCCCTGGATGGCACTGCATTAAGAATTAGATTTGTATACATGTTATATTATTATTATATATATATTTTTCTTCATCCACTCTCTTTATATTTTACTCTTACTATCATATACATGAACATAACAATATATTTTGTTTCAATAAATCTTATATTTCTTACAAATTGTTTTACAAATCACTGGTATTAACATAAGAAAGAACATTCATGAGCAACATAAGAGTGTGATAAAAAGTAGAGCTCCTTGTATGTCGCTGGATCAAATTCATCACTCGATACGACCTAATATCTCGTGCTTTGAAGCAGTTTTTTTGTGATGCAAATTGCAAAGGTATAAAACAAAGCACGTTCCTGTGCTTTTGGATCTCGGCATGTTTCCAACAATCGTAGTTGGTCTCGCGCAACAAGTTTTACCGGTTGAATGTGGGTGCTTTGCGTGTTGGCAGCCCTCGCGTCAGGGGGGGTCAGTCTACACCTGAGGGTTACTGCTGTGGTTTCCCCTGTGATGATCTGAGATGAGACAGACAACGTTAGCGAGCTTACTTACGGTACCTAGTATCAGTAGCCGGAGTGCACAAGATCAAACCAAATATAATGGCGTTTCCCATTGGCACGCACTCGGTGAGTGCTGGGATGTCAACCGTCAACTTAGTTAAACAAAACACTTTTTTGGTTTTGGTTTATTTGGATTAGGGACGCGTCAACCGTTAGGTCATCATAATGCACCACTCTAGCCTGCCTAGGGGATATGGGGAGGAAAGGCCCATGCTGGTCAGAACCAGCCACGGGTAAGGGGAGGAAGGGGGGTTTGTCACGTCGCAGTCGTCATCGTCTTTGTCATTGTTCGTTGTGTCATTGTCATCGTCGTCGGGGAGGTCGTCAAGGGAAGGGGGAGGTGTCCCCAACGACGATTGCCAGAGCTCGCCTCTAGTTTTGGGGAGTAGGCCTACTATACTCCCCTCTTACTAGCCAATGTTTGTGAAGTGGACTTTTTCTCTTGAATCACCTTTTACGATAGCAGAGCCATGCTCTGGGCCAAATTCTACCCCGGGCCCAGGACTGCGATTCTATAACTCTGACGGAGTTGGACCCAGGCGTTTTCTACCGTAATCGACTCGGTTGCAAGTGATCGACCCAGTTGAGGTCGATATCGTTGCGATATAATCCGTGACAACCGAGTCCGACTCGGTTATATTTGTATAAAATGGTGGATGATAAGCCTTGGCCTACACGTAAACACAACCAGATTTTTAACTTTCTCAAACGAATAACAATAGTAGGCCTATGCTCAAAGAAAACCTACCTTTAGTAAGGGCCTACCCCTAAAAGTCCCGTGCGTTCCCTTTTTTCATGAAATTATACCATTTAAATCCAATTTCTCCCCGATTGGAAATAATACACACATCTATGTCATTTCGAATATTTGACAACTGACTGCGAATCATTTGTTCACATTTGACCGTCCACGGCCATGTAAATCATACCTTTCGACCTCGACCAACAACAACCGGAACGATTACTGTTACTACCGAGTCGGTCCCGTGACAGAGTTGAACCCGTGAAGTTACTGAATAGGGGCCCAGACGGGGTTAAACAAAATATGACTCGGCATGTTTAGTTCATTTACTTTAACTCTGAGATGTATCTTATTTAGTTAATCACTTGTTCAGTTGAAGCAGATCTGGATCGCATTGTGTCAATTGAAATTCAAAATGTTTTTGTATTTTAAAAATTAACTTCAAAAAGTGGGTTGCGGCCACGATGTGCTGTTATTTTTCAATATTTTTATTAGTAACATACGTACTACTTGATCAAATTTGGGAGTTCAAAATGGGGGTCTGGTCTATAATCGTGTAATAACATAGGCCCTACTGTGAATATAGGCCTCGGTTATATTTTAAAAAAATCAAGCTCAAAAAGTGGGGTGAGGCCATTTAGCGCTATTTGTCAATAGTGTTCATAGCTTACTGTTTAGTGGCCAAAATAAGGTTTGCAGCCATTACTCGATGGCGGCTTATAATCCAGTAAATACAGAATTGCTATCCATCAGTTTAATTCTCGCAGTGTGTATAGAGTGACCAGACGTCCGGAAAAATGCGGGATAGTCCTGAATTTGACGCAAAAATATTTCGGGACGCCTTTTGTCCCAAAATTGGTAAATTCACAATTTTATTTTATTTGCTTTTCAAAAAATTCAAAAATTAGAAATTTCAACTAGAAAATAAAAACAAAAAAGCAATTACGAGACGAGAAACTGTCGGTAGTAAATTTATAATCTGGCGCGCCACCACAACTGTCAGTCTGTTGCGTAAATACGTTACGTATTAGCTTGGCGCTAGCGTTCAACTTGATAAGTTGAACAACTCGCCGGCAATCGGCGTGGCACAAACAAAAGCAGCAGTGTGTGTGGAAAGGTGCTGGAAAGTGTTCCCAGACGTGTTTGCTGCAAACTGCAGTGTTTCTGCAGACTTGCAGACTTGCTTGAATGATCAAGCATGGACGAGAACGAGAGCGCTGGGACTTCTACCAATGCTAGGCCTAGTACTGACACTGTTCAGCCCACCGTCCCTAATGCTACTTGTCATGCTAGGAACAAACCCAAAGAAATCTAAGAAGCGGCTTTGTAAATTTAAGGATTATTGACTCACTACCTACAAACGGATTTGTAGGTCATACGATTTCCCCCCCAAAGCAAATTGCAGTATTTTTTCCTGTTTTTTTGTTTTTTTTTTTTTACAAGGTTTTCTGTTTTTGACTACACAAACGACAGTATTTCAGTATTAAATTCAGTTTGATATTTTTTTCTGAAACGCTCAGAAATCACTCCAAAAACCCTGATTTTAACATTTTTGCCTGCGGCGCTGTTGTTGGAGGGCTCGCCCCCAAACCCCCCTGCTGTTTTTGCCTGGAAGAGTGTCCCAAAATTCACTCCTTGCCATCTGGTCACCCTAAGTGTGTGTGTGTCTGTGTGGCGACCTACCTCTGTGGAACGTCCGACTGAGCAGACTCATCATGGAACTTTGACTCTGCTCGCTGCTTGCGCTTGTGTTCAGCGTCGACATTGTCGGGTGGCGACGGTTGATGAGGTTTCTGCGGCGCGATGTGTTGGGCGTCTGAAATGCGACCCAGAATACTAATAAATAATTATGCTGCATTGATGAATGATTTCTGACTCTCTGTAAATACTTAAATTTACCCTATATAAAATTATTTATTATTGAGTTGGTGTAAAAGAATTACATTACTTTTGCTATAATCTCGTCTAATCTGAAAGGCCCCAGGACAACAATGTGAAATATATACACAAACCATAGAGATTAATACGCACAAACACTGCTCACAAGATAGGCCTAGTTTATTAATTTAATACAAATGACTACCAGTACATTAATAATAATCATCATAACTCAGTTCCAACTATGTCGGGTTGAGTGGTGGTTTTCCACCATTATCAAGGGCATGAAACTGTAGATACTAAGCTTGCCAGACTTAGTGTTTCTTCCACATCATCCAACTCCTTCCTCTCCACCAATTTACTCCACTCTCTTCTGTCCTCCCACAGCTTCACTCTTGCCACATGCTCCCACACTTCATTCCGTTTTCCAACGTCTTCTTGAATTAATCTTTCCCATTTTTCTCTTGGCCTTCCTACTCTTCTTTTCCCCTCCTCTGCCGCTTCAAATTCTCGTCTTGGAATCCTCTCCCTGCCCATCCTTTTCATATGTCCAAACCATCTTAGACGTTCTCTTCCTAGCTTAAAATTCAATCTCTCCAATCCCAGTTCTTTCCTTATTTCATTACTTCTTATCTTGTCCATCTTTGTAACTCCCTTTATACTTCTTAAAAACTTCATTTCTGCTGCTTCCAGCTGACTCTCTTCTTTTGTTCCCACTGCCCATGTTACTGCCCCATATGTTAGTATAGGTACAAAATATGCCTTATACAGCAAAATTTTACATTTTTGTGGGAACAACTCATTCCATAGTAACTTTCTCACCAATTGGTAAAACCCTTCTGCTTTTTGCACTCTAGATGACACTTCCCTACACACTTTTGCATCTTTTGTCAATATACTTCCCAAATATTTAAATTCTTCTTTTTCTTCTAAGACTTCTCCCCGTAGTACAATATTTTCCATGTCTCTAGGCCTGCCCTTTGTCTTCTTTTGCATACGCAAACATTCACTCTTTTTCTGATTGATTTTTAGACCAAACTCTGTAGTAACTTCGTTCCATCTGTCCACCTTCTCCTGCACTTCTCTGGCACTCTCACCCCAAATCAACACATCGTCCGCAAACACTAATGTTCTTGTGTCCCTTCCATCTGTATTTGGTTCCACTCTTCTTATAATTTCATCCATTACAACAGTAAAGAGTGTTGGAGATAACACACTACCTTGTCGCAAGCCCTCATTCACTTGAAACCATTCTGACCTACCCATATCTGTCTGTACACAACTTTCACTCCTTTGATATGTACTTTGTATCCTGTCTATTAAACCTCTTCCCACTCCTTTTATCTCTAGACACTCCCATACTTTCTCTCTAGGCAGGCGATCGTATGCCTTCTCCAGATCCAAAAACACAATGTGCATTTCTTTCCCATTTTGCCATCTTCCCTCCATTGTCTGTCTTATAGCAAATATGGGATCAATAGTAGACCGTCCACTTCTGAACCCATATTGTTCTTCTCTTAGATCTGTGTCATATACCTCCTTCAGTCTTAGTTCTATAACTTTCTCATAAATTTTTGCACACTGACACATTAATGTCACCCCTCTATAATTTTCACATTTCTTACGATCACCTTTCTTAAACAGCGGTACAATTATACCTCTTTTCCAATCTTCCGGTACCTTCTTTTGTTTCCACGCAGCACTTATTACTCGAAATAACCATCTTCTTCCTTCCGCACCTGATGCTTTGATCATTTCCACAGAAATGTCATCCACTCCCGGAGCTCTACCATTCTTCATGGCTCCTAACGCCCGAGCCACCTCTTGTTCTGTTACCTCGTCTTCTTCATCTTCTCCACTTGCCTCTTTCTCTTTCTCTGCATTTAAATTTTCACTACCATGTACATTTAGCAGATCTTTGAAATATTTCCTCCACATTTCTTGTATTTCCTGTGGGTTGTTTGTAACTTGGCCATTTTCATTTACCATGAGCTTTTGTTCTTCCCTTTCTTGTCTTTTTGTCTTTACTAGTCCGTACATAATTTTCTTATTTCCCTGGAAGTCATCTTCTAATTTACCAGCAAATTCTTCCATTGCTTTGTCTTTCTCCTCCTTCACAATTTGTTTCACATCGGTTTTTTCGCCTACGGTATTCGTACTCATTTTCTGTGGATTTGCACTTTTCATTCTTTTTCCAAGCTAGTTTTCTTCTCCCGAACTGCATCTCGTACCCTCTCGTTCCACCATCGCGTTTCTTTCTCTTTCCTCCTTCCACTGACTCTTCCACACAGCTCTTCTGCACTTGACACAAAAACCTTCTTAAAGTTTTGCCATTCTTCTTCTATTTCTCCCACTTCATTTGTAGGTGTTTGGTCACTAATTCTTGTCATAAACTCTTCTTGCACTATCGGAGATTGCAGTTTCCACACTTTTAGTCTTTTGTGCCGGTTCTTTATTCTCTTTTGGGTCTGTACCATCATTCTAAACTTCCCCAACACCATCCTGTGGTCTCCATCCAATGATATTGATGGCATTACCCTCACATCCTCAAGATTTCTCATTACTTCTTTTCCTATACATAGATAGTCAATTACTGTCTCTGATCTGTCTTCACCATAGCCATATCTCGTTATTTTTTGGGTTCTACGTTTCTTGAACCAACTATTTCCTATAACTAACGAGTTTCTGGCACACATTTCTAACAATTTCTCTCCATCTCTGTTTCTTGCATCTATCCCATGTCTGCCCATAACCTCTTCAAATCCTTTTCTATCTTTTCCTATTCTTGCATTAAAATCCCCCATTACTACAATAGTATTTGATGTCATAATTGCTTCTAATTTTGCCACAAACTCATCCTTCTCAACCACTGGTCTTCCTGTTTGAGGCGCATACACCTGAATGAATTCGATTGTCATGCTGTCATCGCACAATCGTACATTAAGTGAAAAAATTCTAGTTGATTAAAAAAATCTCTAAAAAATACTTTTCTCATTCTCCCATTTGTAAATGTTTATACTGAGTCTGAATGAGAGTCATTTTCAATAGGATTTTGATTGATTCAATTAAATTTGAATTATACATTACAGTGTGATAGTATCCACAATCTACTTACCGACACTAGTATTTCATTGTTTACCTGCCCATTTATATTTATGTGAACATGAACTTAAATTGTGATACCTACCATTACAAAGGCCGTTATTTATAATGTTTAGTTAGTTGTTTATTATCCATCTTTATTACACCTACGTCCACACACTTAGTGGAGGTCAAGTGTAACTATTGAATGACATTGAGTTCACAGTCTATGCGTCGTGTGGGTGACGTAGACCGCGTCTCTTACCTCGTCGTCTTCGTCGAAGTTCTCGGCACTGAGAATGGTGTTAAGCACAGAATCCGCCACGCGCGGCATTATCTCGGCGTCGGCTCCCGTCACCTGAACAGACAATCAACAGGTGTCGCAGGTCTTTTGCCATGTTCGATGATTTGAGCAATCCTGACGTTTCACTGCGACTGTGCATAACATCATCTGAGGAATTTGAGATAGTTGTTGAATTCTTTGCCGTGTCTTGGCCTTCCATTGTCTTGTCCAAAGAACTTTAGTCTGCTTGCATTATTATTATTATTATTGATTCTTTATTGACAACAGGGCAAAGCCCCACAAGTACAATACATTAGTTGGTGTTCCAATGATGGTGTGCACAGTTGTGTTCAAACATCAGGATTAATAAAGTTATCGAACAGCAAAATTACCCACAAAATATGGTGTCTATTATTTAGGGCAAGATTAAAGTTAATTATTGTTAAATCATACAATACATTACCTACTGTAAAATGTTTTGTTTTAAAATGTTTATGATTGTTTTGTTATTACATGTAACCTAATCGTCAATGTAATTACTCTCATACTGCTTCATACAATCCGTGATCTTGTCAGTGGTAGTACTGTCAGTCTGTCACTTACTAAGATTGGGTCAGTAGAGCACAGAGGGTGACCGGTTTGTCTTGTTTAGCCCCGGCTGTGTAGGGCAGCTCTGTGGGAAAAACCTCGTCCCAGTACTGATCCTTCACCATCTCGGGATTCTCCTGGTGCATTTCATCCACAATCAAGTACGATACCTTGAAGACAATCAGTTGCGATAATTAGAATAGGACATTTTACTACTGTGTCAATGTAAATGTAATTTGTAGTTTAAAATCTACTCAACAGTCTGTCTGTATGTAGATAGCCCTACAGCAAAATCACCCAGTTGATATAGTACATAATTAATCTTTATTTTAGCTTTCTACTATTTTAATGTCTTGTGGCCCTGTTAGCTCAGTTGGCAAGAGCTGGAGGAAGTTACTGGGTTCGAGCCCCAGTCGGGGCATATAGATATAGGCATAGATATAAAAATGTTAGTTGTGTTTTACCTACTTAAATAATAATAATAATCATCAATATTAAGGAATATTGTATTGGTATATGAATGTATGAGAAAAGGATTGAAGGAAGAATAAGACAGGGGAGACCAAGTATGAGATGGAAGGAGACCATAGCAAGAGACCTTCATACTAGAAGAGAGAGCTGGGAGCATGTAGCAGAGACACGATTGTGAGAGGATAGAAAGAAGTGGAAAATTTTTGTTGCGAAACCCAAGCTGAGCCTGCCAGAAGTAGAAAGCGGCGATGGAATGATGATGATGATGATGATGATGATGATGATGATGATGATATGGGTATAGATATTATGCATGTAAACTAAAATGTGACTTCCTAGCAACAAATCACTTATGAAATCCTTTTGTAATTGTGTCGACTATATAAAAAGGTGTGTGTATTTGATACTTTTTTTTCATAAAATATTGCAGCCTTCAGAATGCTTTTTAGTTATTAAAAAAAATGTGTTTCATATGTATGCTGCGGGTTGCAAGTGTATATTTTCTGCCCTAGACCCGGCACCTCCACCAAATTCATTAGCTAAAGAGAATAGCTGTTCAATGAATTAACAGAGTCCACCTTGTAAACTTTACAGGATGTGTTACTAAAAGTCTAATCCCCAAACTACAGGAGGGCTTTGGCATCCTGTCTGTGTCCAGGGTAGCAAAAAAAAACTCGAGGGAAAACCTGGAAGCGTGGCTCGAAATTCTGCATATTTTCTTTGTTGTGTTTGTGACCCTGATTTTTTGTGGTTTTATCTGATATTTTACGGGTCAATAAGTTTACCGTCTCGGTGGTCTAGTTGAGGTGTCTACCTGGAATGAGGGAGACTCGGGTTCGAACCCCGATCCGGATGGATTTTTTTAACTTCTGAATTGTATTTTTTAAATCTATTACATGCCTATGTTTTATTATTTCCAGCACCTGCCTACTGGATGAGCGTAGAAATGTAGCGAAACCCCGAGAATTATGCTTGAATGTATTTGTTCCGTTGGCTCCTAATCTGTCGGGGTATACTACTATTAGTATCAATGGCGGTGACGTTAGACTTGCCTGGATGTTTCGGTCGACAAGGAAATTCAGTTCAAAGTCGTCGTCATCTTCTCCAAACGGATTGACCAGAGTTTCGGCCACTTTCAGCCAACCCATGTAGAAGAAAAACTGAAAACAAAGTGGTACGTACATTCTTAAGTCATTAAAGTTCGATATTGCATTCCATTTACACATTAGGCTATATATTACATTCTGTATTGTAAGTATTTTCTCAGCGAAACGCAGCAATGACTGTTGTACCAATTATAAATATGTACAAAAATCCAGCCCAATGGTGGAGGTGCCGGGTGGTCCTTGGAGACGGACCTGTCATTTCATCCCCGGAGCTCCCTCCCTCTTGTAGCTGACGAGCCGGAGCTGATACCCCAACCCAAGATACACTGTGTACAAATTATCATACGATATAAAGTAAACGAAAAACAAACATAATAAGCGTTGTCGCGATTTGTTTGTGTATTTGATTGATTTTTAACTTTCCCACTTCGAAATAATAACATTTTGCAGGTGAATTATTAAAATACTTTATGATCTTTATATTGGTTGTAGCAACTTGTATGTGGCCGTCTCTATCAAACTAACCGCTGCAAGTGCAAGCGTTTTTTTGGTAGTTTATTTGGTTCAAGGGCGCGTCAACCGTTAGGTCGTAATGCTCCACTCTAGCATAGGGGAATGTTGGGAGGACGGTTCCAGCCACAGTCTGGGAGAGAGCAGTGGACTTTCTCATGCCGCTGTCGTCTTTGTCATCGTTTGTATCGTTGTTGTCGTCGTCGCTGGCAGGGAGAGGCTCACGGACGACGACAGCGAGAGCTCAACACTATAGTTTCGGCCTCCGGGGAGTTGAATACTCCCCTCATTACTAGATGATGTTTGTAACGATCAGCTGAGGATTGCCGGGGTAAAGTTCTATGCCTACCTGTAGTAAGGTGTACACTGGGACATATATGTCCAACTCATCTACGTCGGTGTCCAAGAACTGGTTGCCCATCAGAGAGGAGGCGAAATAGAAGTAGACAGCTAGAGTCACAACCTGTAACAACAACAACTACATTGACACACATGTCTTCAGTTCACATGCAGTGTTACAGACATAGATAGGACATCTGTTAACCGATAGAAGTAGGCTAGTGGCTCATGCTCTACGTGAGAGGCTTCAACTCGGGAGGACGTTGGTCGACACCCGACACAGGCAACGCTGTCTCATCTCTTTTACATGTGTTCAATCAATCAAACAGGCGAATGAATATTTGGATATAACCTGTAAAATTCCACCCCCTGTACATTCTCTTATAGTTCGGTCGGTATCCTCACAGCGTAGACCAAGCTAGTCCCCTGCAGATTGTGCATCTTGTACCGTGGGAGGGTGGTTTCACACAGCTACTTGCCTCAAGTAACTTCCTCAGAGCATTCATGAGAATCTACCTGTTCTTCTCACAACCTATTTCTACTTAGTAAGGAGCACGTACCGCCTACCTACCTACCTAGTACCGCCTACATTGATTTCTATTACCTGTGTGTAGACGAGCGGTATGCAGATCCAGTCATAGTGCAGTATCTGTAGCAAGCCGCCTCGGAAGTCGTTGAGGGCGTCGATCAGCGTCTTAAGAGAGAAGTCATCCTTGACTCTGCCTTCCTTCCTCGCCCGCGTGATGATGCTGCCGGCCCAGACCAGAGGCATCCAGTACTTGGGGTGGAAGTACTGGAAGAGAATACAGTACATACAGTACCCATATGCCAGACCAGAGGCATCCAGTACTTGGGGTGGAAGTACTGGAAGAGAATACAGAACATACAGTACCCATATGCCAGACCAGAGGCATCCAGTACTTGGGGTGGAAGTACTGGAAGAGAATACAGAACATACAGTACCCATATGCCAGACCAGAGGCATCCAGTACTTGGGGTGGAGGTACTGGAAGAGAATACAGAACATACAGTACCCATATGCCAGACCAGAGGCATCCAGTACTTGGGGTGGAAGCACTGGAAGAGAATACAGAACATACAGTACCCATATGCCAGACCAGAGGCATCCAGTACTTGGGGTGGAAGTACTGGAAGAGAATACAGAACATACAGTACCCATATGCCAGACCAGAGGCATCCAGTACTTTGGGTGGAAGTACTGGAAGAGAATACAGAACATACAGTACCCATATGCCAGAGGAAGAGAATACAGAACATCCAGTACTTTGGGTGGAAGTACTGGAAGAGAATACAGAACATACAGTACCCATATGCCAGACCAGAGGCATCCAGTACTTGGGGTGGAAGTACTAAAAGAGAATACAGTACATATAGTACCCACATGCGAAATGCTCAAACCTTGTGCATTGTAAGCAGGAGCTTTAGATCTCTCACTTAGTCACTTATTCACTTAGTCACTCACCTACACACTCTTTTACTCACTCACTCTTCCACTCACTCACTCTTTCACTCACTCACTCACTCACTCTTTCACGCACTCACCTACTCAAGCAAACATCAACACTCGATCATTCACTCACTCACTCACCAACTCAACCAAACTCTCTCTCTCTCTCTCTCTCTCTTCACTGGCCTTAATCCCGCCTTTTACAATAAAGACCTTAATCAATCAATCAATCAATCTCTCTCTCTGACCGACCTTCATGTCCAGGTCTTCAAAGATCTTCTTCTCGTTGGGCTGCATGAAGCCAGCCTCCACCAGGTGGGTGTAGGTGGGGAAGCGCTTCTTGATGCCGGGGCTCATCATGCGCAGGACAATCACGTGACCCAGGTTGGCATAGCGCATGATCGTGCGTCGCATCAGACGTCCTCGGTCGTCCTGAGGGAACAACGAACCTTCAAATCATATTGTGTCTAACTTCTTCCTAGAGGGCTAAGTTGTGAAGGTAATGCCCAATGTCCAAGGTTCACCGAAAGAGCACTGGACTCTGAATCCAAAGGTCCCGAGGTCGATACCTGACCCCGGAAATCCTGACTTAAGTCCAGGGGTTTCTTCTGTCGTTATAATACGAATGCAATTGATGAGTTCTCTTAAACAGCCCCTGGACACTCCTTACACAACACCTCCAAAAATACGTAGTTAGACACCTGAAGAGGGCAAATCTCCTTCGAGACCTCATATCTAATCTATTATCATTCATCATCATCATCCATCGCCGTTTCCTACTTCTGGCTGGGTCAACCTATTATAATATACCTAAAAGGTTATACCTCTTACGTCGTTGATATTATGTAGCTTGTTTGACGGTACGACGTGGTTGCTTGCTAAACATCAATTGGGGTATCTAGCAGCTGTTCTAGCCTGGCAGATCATGGCACTCAACGACCGGTAACAATGTGGCCTGTATTACCTGTCCGGTGACCAGGGTGCTGACGAACACTGCCAGACGGTCGCGGCCAGGGATTCTTAGTGTACTGCTCCCACCACCACTGACCACCCACTCTGAACGTCGAACCCAGTATGAAGGCTATGGGGATCTCGGGACTAGTTATATCAACGACCGGTAACAATGTGGCCTGTATTACCTGTCGCGGTGACCAGGGTGCTGACGTAACACGGCCATAATTCCCGGCCAGGGGATCTTTAGTTACTGCTCCCACCACCTACTGACCACCGCACCTGAACGTAGAACCCCAGGATGAAGGCTATGGGGATCTCGGACTGGTTATCAACGACCGGTAACAATGTGGCCTGTATTACCTGTCCGGTGACCAGGGTGCTGACGAACACGGCCAGAACGGTCCGAACCGAGGGGATCTTTAGTGTACTGCTCTCCCACCACCTACTGCCACCACCTGAACGTAGAACCCCATGATGAAGTCTATTGGGATCTCGGACTAGTTATCCAACGACGTAACATGTGGCCTGTATTACCTGTCCGGTGACCAGGGTTGCTGACGAACAAGGCCAGACGGTCCGGCCAGGGGAATCTTAGTGTACTGCTCTTCACCCACCACCTACTGACCACCGAACTGAACAGTAGAACCCCAGGAGGAAGGCTATGGGGATCTAGGACTGGTTATCAACGACCGGTAACAATGTACCTGTAGTACCTTGTCCGGTTGACCAGGGTGCTGACGGAACACGGGCAGGACGGTCCGGCCCAGGGGATCTTAGTGGTACCTGCTTCCCACCACCTACTGACCCGACCACCGTGAGCGTAGAACCGCCATGGGGGTGCTGTGGTCTATGGGGATCTCGGACTGGTTATCAACGACCGGTAACAATGTGGCCTGTATTACCTGTCCGGTGACCAGGGTGCTGACGAACACGGCCAGACGGTCCGGCCAGGGGATCTTAGTGTACTGCTCCCACCACCTACTGACCACCACCTGAACGTAGAACCCCAGGATGAAGGCTATGGGGATCTCGGACTGGTTATCAACGACCGGTAACAATGTGGCCTGTAATTACCTGTCCGTTACCAGAGGTGCTGACGAACACGGCCAAACGGTCCGCCGGGGATCTTAGTGTACTCGCTCCCACTCACCTACTGACGCACCCCTGAACGTAGAACCCCAGGCTGGAATGGCTATGGGATCTCGGACTGGTTATCAACGACCGGTAACAATGTGGCCTGTATTACCTGTCCGGTGACCAGGGTGCTGACGAACACGGCCAGTACGGTCCGGGCCAGGGGATCTTTAGTGTACTCTGCGCCCACCACCTACTGACCACCACCCCTGAACGTAGAACCCCAGGATGAAGCTATTGGGATCTCGGACTGGTTATCAACGACCGGGTCCCATGTAGGCCTGTTAACCGGTGGCGCGGTTGACCAGGGTGCTGACGAAACCCGGCCAGACGGTCCGGCCAGGGGATCTTAGTGTACTTGCTTCCCACCACATACTGACCACCAACCTGACGTAGAACCCCCAGGATGAAGGCTATGGGGATCTGGACCTGGTTATCAACGACCGTAAGTCAATGTACTGCCTGATTACCATGTCCGGTGACAAGGGGGCTTGACGAACACGGCAGACGGTCCGGCCAGGGGATCTTAGTGTACTGCTCCCACCACCTACTGACCCCACCTGAACGTAGAACTCCAGGATGAAGGCTATGGGGATCTCGGACTGGTTATCCACGACCGTAACAAATGTGGGCTGTAATTACCTGTCCGAGCGGTGACCAGGTGCTGACGACACGGCCAGAAGGTCCGGCCAGGGAGGGGATCTTAGTGTACTGCTCCCACCACCTACTGACCACCACCTGAACGTAGAAACCCTACAGGATGAAGGCTAGGGGATTTCGGACTGGTTATCAACGCACCGGATAACAATGTGGCTGTATTCCTGTCCGGTGACCAGGGTGCTGACGAACACGGCCAGACGTCCGGCCAGGGGATCTTGTGTATGCTCCCACCACCTACTGACCACCACCTGAACTTAGAGACCCCAGGATGAAGGAGCTATGGGGATCTCGGACTGGTTTATCAACGACCGGTAACAATTGTGGCCTGTATTAACCTTCGCAGGTGACCAGGGTGCTGACTGAGAAACACGCCCAACATACGGTTCCTTGCCAGGGATCTTAGTGTACTTCCTCCCCCCACCTACTGACTCACCACCTGAACTTAGAACCAAGATAAGGCTATGGGGATCTCGGACTGGTTATCAACGACCGTAACAAATGGGCCTGTATTACCTTTCCGGTGACCATGTGCTGACGAACACGGCCAACGGTCCTCCAGGGGATCTTATGTACTGTCTCCACCACCTACTGACCACCCACCTAACGAACGTAGAAACCCCAGGAGAGCTATGGGATCTCGGACTGGGTTATCAACGACCGGTAACAATGTGGACTGTATTACCTGTCTCGGTGACCAGGGGTGCTGACGAACACGCCAGAGACGGTCGCGGCCGTAGGATCTTAGTGTACTGCTTCCCCACCACCTACTGACCACCCCTGACGTAGAACCCAGTATGAAAGGCTATGGGGATTCTCGGACTGGTTTATCACGACCGTTAACATGTGGCCTGTATTACCTGTCCGCGGTGACCCGGGTGCTGACGAACAACGCCAGACGGTCCGTCCAGGGATCTTAGTGTCTTGCTCCCACCACCTACTGACCACGCACCTGAACGTAGAACCCGATGAAGCCTATGGGGATCTCGGACTGGTTTATGCAAACGACCGGTAACGATGTGGCCTGTATTACCTGTCGCGGTGACCAGGGTGCTGACGCAACACAGCCGAGACGGTCCGGCGCCAGGTGATCTAGTGTACTGGCTCCCACCACCTACTGACCACCACCTGAAGCTAGAACCCAGGATGAAGGCTATGGGGGGATCTCGACTGGTTATCAAACGACCGGTAACAATGTAGCCTGTATAACCTGTCGGTGACCAGGTGCTGACGAAACGGCCCACGGTCCGGCCAGGGATCTTAGTGTACTGCTTTCCCAACCACCTACTGACCACCACCTGAACGTAGAACCCCAGGATGGGGAAAAGGCTCTGGGGATCGCGGACTGGTTTTATCAACGACCGGTAACAATGTGGCCTGTATTACCTGTCCGTGACCAGGTGCTGACGAAACCCGGCCAGACGGTCCGGCCAGGGGATCTATATGTCTGCTTCCCACCACCTACTGACCACCACCTGAACGTAGAACCCAGGATGAGGCTATGGGGATCTCGGGCCTGGTTTTTATCAACGACCGGTAACAATGTTGCCTGTATTAACCTGTCCTGATGGACCAGGTTGCTGACGACACGGCCGTAGACGGTCCGGCCAGGGATCTTAGTGACTGCTCCCACCACCTACTGACCATCACCTGAACGTAGAACCCCAGGATGAGGCTTGGGTACTCGGACTGGTTATCAACGACCGGTACACATGTGGCATTGTATTAACCTGTCCGTGACCAGGTGCTGACGAACACGGCCGAGACGGTCCGGCCAGGGGATCTTAGTTGGACTAGCTTTCAGCCACCACCTACTGACCACCACCTGAACGGATAACCCGGATGAAGGCTATGGGTATCTCGGACTGGTTATCAACGACCGGTAACAATGGGGCCGTTTTACCTGTCCGTGACCAGGGTCTTGACAGAACAAAAAAAAAACAAAAAAAGAACCGGCCAACGGTCCGGACCAGGGGATCTTAGTGTACCTGCTCCCCCACCTCTGACCACGCACCTGAAACGTAGAAACCCCAGGATGAAGGCTATGGGGATCTCGGACTGGTTATCAACGACCGGTAACAATGTGGACTGTATTACCTGTCCGTGACCAGGGTGCTGGACGAACGCGGCCAGAACAACGGTCCGCCAGGGGATCTTAGTGTAACTGCATCCCACCACCACTACATGACCACCACCCTGAACGTAGAACCCATGATGAAAGGCTATGGGGATCTCGGACTGGTATCAACGACCGTTAACAATTTGGCCTGCTATTACCTGTCGGTGACCAGGGTGCTGACGAACACGGCCAGACGGGTCCGGCCAGGGATCTTAGTGTAACTTGCTGCTCCACCACCTACTGACCACCACCTGAACGTAGAACCGGCCAGATGAAGGCTATGGGGATCTTCGGGGGGGAAATTTTTTGGGGGTTTTTTTATCAACGACCGGTAACAATGTGGCCTGTATTACCTGTCGGGCGGTGAACAGGGTGCTGACGAACAACGGCCAGACGTCCGGCCAGGGGATCTAGTGTACTGCCTCCCACCCCCCTACTGACCACCACCTGAACGTAGAACCCCAGGATGAAGGCAGGGGGATCTCGAATGGGTTACCAACGAACCCGGTACAATGTAGCCTTTATTACCTGTCCGGTGACCAGGGTGCTGACGAACACGGCCGTCCCATGGATCTTAGTGTACTTTTGCTCCCACCACCCTGACCACCACCTGAACGTAGAACCCAGGTGAAGGCTATGGGGATCTCGGCTGGTTATCAACGACCGTAACAAATTGTGCCTGTAATTACTGTCCCCGGTGACCAGGTTCTTAAGAACAACGGCCAGCGGTCCGGCCAGGGAAATCTTAGTGTACTAACTGCGCCACCACCTACTGACCACCACCTGAACGTAGAACCCCAGGATGAAGGCTATGGGGATCTCGGACTGGTTATCAACGACCGGTAACAATGTGGCCTGTATTACCTGTCCGGTGACCAGGGTGCTGACGAACACGGCCAGACGGTCCGGCCAGGGGATCTGGGATCTAGTGACTGCTCCCGTGGGGGACCACCTACTGCCCACACACCTGACGTAGAACCCAGGATGAAGGCTATGGGGATCTCGGACTGGTTATCAACGACCGGTAACAATGTAGCCTGTATTACCTGTCCGGTGACCAGGGTGCTGACGAACACGGCCAGACGGTCCGGCCAGGGGATCTTAGTGTACTGCTCCCACCACCTACTGACCACCACCTGAACGTAGAACCCCATGATGAAAAAGGTATGGGGATCTCGGACTGGTGTACAACGACCGGTAACATGTGCCTGTATTACCTGTCCGTGACATGTGCTGCCGAACACGGCCATACGGTCCGGCCAGGGGATCTAGTGTACTGCTCCCACCACCTACTGCGCCCCACCTTAACGTAGAACCCCAGGATGGAGTCTATGGGGATCTCGGACTGGTTATCAACGACCGGTAACCATGTGGCCTTTATTACCTGTCCGGTGACCATGGTGCTGACGAACACTCCAGACGGTCGCGAGCCAGGGGAATCTTAGTGTACTGCTCCCACCACCTTACTGACCCACCAAACCTGAACGTAGAACCAGGATGAAGGCTATGGGGATCTTCGACCCTGGTTATCAACGACCGTAACAATGTGGCCTGTATTACCTTTCCGAGTGACTCAGGGTGCTGACGAACACGGCCCAGACGGTCCGGCCAGTGGATCTTATGTACTGCTCCCACCACCCTACTGACCACCACCTGAAGTAGAACCCCAGATGAGGCTATGGGGATCTCGGACTGTTTATCACACCGGTACAATGTAGCTGTATACCTGTCCGGTGACCAGGGTGCTGACGAAACACCGGCCCCAGACGGTCCGGCCATGGGATCTTAGTGTACTGCTCCCACCACCTTACTGACCGACCACCTGAAACGTAGTACCCATGATGAAGCTTATGGGGATCTCGGACTGGGTTATCAACGGACCGGTAACAATGTGGCCTGTATTACCTGTCCGGTGACCAGGGTTGCTGACGAACACGGCCAGACGGTCCCGGCCAGGGGTCTTAGTGTACTGCTCCCCCAACCTACTGACCCCACCTGAACGTAGAAAACCCCAAGGATGAAGGCTATGGGGATCTCGGACTGGTTTATCAACGACCGGTACACCATGTGGCCTGTAATTAACCTGTCGGTGACCAGGGGGCTGACGAACACTGGCCCGACGTCCGGCCAGAGATCTTAGTGTACTGCTCCCGACCACCTACTGACCACACACCTGAACGTATAACCCCAAGGATGAAGGCTATGGGGATTCTCGACTGGTTATCAACGACCTGTAACAATGTGCCTGTATTACCTGTCCGGTACCAGGGTGCTGACGAACACGGCCAGACGGTTCCGGCGCAGGGGATCTTATGTACTGCTCCCACCACCTACTGAACCACCACCTGAACGTGAACCCATGATGCAGGCTATGGGGAATCTCGGACTGGTTATCAACGACTCGGTAACATGTGGGGCTGTATTACCTGTCCGGTGACCAGGGTGCTGACGAACACGGCCAGACGGTCCGTCCAGGGATCTTAGTGTACTGCTGCTTCCCACCACCTACTACCACCACCCATAACGTAGAACCCCAGGATGAGGCTAATGGGGATCTCGGACTGGTTAGCAACGACCGTAATCAATGGTGGCCTGTATTACCTTCCGGCGACCAGTGTGCTGACGAAACACGGCCAGAACGGTCCGAGCCAGGGGATCTTAGTGTACTGTGCTCCCACCACCTACTGACCACCACCTGAACGTAGAACCCAGGATGAAGGCTATGGGGATCTCGGACTGGTTATCAACGACCGGTAACAATGTGGACTGTATTACCTGTCCGGTGACCAGGGTGCTGACGAACACGGCCAGACGGTCCGGCCAGGGGATCTTAGTGTACTGCTCCCACCACCTACTGACCACCACCTGAACGTAGAACCCCAGATTGAGGCTATGGGGATCTCGACTGGTTTATCAACTACCGTAACAATGGGGCCTGTATTAACCTGTCCGGTGACCAGGGTTGCCTGACGGAACCACGGCCAGACGGTCGCCAGGGGATCTTTAGTGTACTCTCCCACCACCTACTGACCACCACCTGAACGTAGAACCCCAGGATGAAGGCTATGGGGATCTCGGACTGGTTATCAACGACCGGTAACAATGTTGGCCTGTATTACCTGTCCGGTGACCAGGTTGCTGACGAACAGGCAGAACGGTCCCGGCCAGGGGACTCTTAGTGTACTGCTCGCCCTACCACCTACTGACCACCACCTGAACGTAGAACCCCAAAGGAGAGAAGGCAACCACGAAAGAGGAAAAGTGAACCAAGGGAAAACAGAAAGAAGGAAAAAAAGTTCAGGGAAAAAAGGAATGAAGGCTATGGGGATCTCGGACTGGTTTATCAACGACCGGTAACATGTGGCCTGTATTACTGTCCGGTGACCAGGTGCTGACGAAACGGGCCAGACGGTCCGGCCAGGGATCTTAGGGACTGCTTTACTGCTCCCCCACCTACTGAACCACACACTGAACGTTAGAACCCAGGATGAAGGCTATGGGGATCTCGGACTGGTTATCAGACCGTAACAATGGTAGCCTTGTATTACCATGTCCGGTGCCAGGGTGCTTGACGAACACGGCCCAGACGGTCCGGCCAGGGGATCTTAGTGTACTTGCTCCCACCACCTACTGACTACCACCGAAACGTAGAACCCCCAGGATGCAGGCTATGGGGATCTCGGACTGGTTATCAACGACCGTAACATGTGGCCTGTTTACCTGTCCGGTGACCAGGGTGCTGGACGACACGGGCCAGACGGTCCGGCCAGGGGATCTTAGTGTAACTTCTCCCCTACCTGCTGACCACCACCTGAACGTCGAACCCCAGGAATGAAGGCTATGGGGATCTCGGACTGTTATCAACGACCGGTACCAATGTGGCCTGATTACCTGTCCGTGCCAGGTGCTGACGAACACGGCCAGAGGTCCCGGCCAGGGGATCCTTAGTGTACTGCTCCCCAACACCTACTGACCACCACCTGAACGTAGAACCCAGGATGAAGGCTATGGGATCATCGGACTTGTTATCAACGACCGGTAACAATGTGGGCCTGTCTTACCTGTCCGGTGACCAGGGTGCTGACGAACACGGCCCAGAAACGGGTCGGCCAGGGATCTTAGTGTACTGCTCCACCACCTACTGACGCACACACCTGAACGTAGAACCCCAGGATGAAGGCTATTGGGATCTCGGCTGGTTTATCAACGACCGGTAACGATGTGGCCTGTATTACCTGTCCGTGCCAGGGTGCTTGACTGAACACGGCCAGAACGGTCCGGCCAGGGGATCTTAGTGTACTGCTCCCCGACCCCCCTACTGACCACCACCTGAACGTAGAACCCCAGGATGAAAGCTAATGGGAGTCTCGACTGGTTATCAACGACCGGTAAACAATGTGGCCTGTATACCTGTCCAGGGTGACCAGGGTCTGACGACGACGGCCAGACGGTCCGGCCAGGGGATCTTAGTGTACTTGCTCCCACCACCTACTGACCACCACCTGGACGTAGAACCCGAGGATTAACGCTATGGGATCGTCGGAACTGGTTTCAACGACCGTTAACAATGTGGCCTGTATTACCTGTCCGGTGACCAGGGTGCTAGAACACGGCCAGACGGTCCGGCCAGGGGATCTTTTAGGTGTCTGCTCCCACCACCTACTGACCACCACTTAAACGTAGAACCCCAATATGAAGGCTAGGGGATCTGTGCGGATTGGTTTATCAACGACCGTAACAATGTGGCCTGTATTACCTGTCCGGTGACACCAGGGGTGCTGACGAACGACGGCCAGACGGCCGGCCAGGGGATTCTTAGTGACTGCTTTCCCACCACCTACTGACCAAACCACCTGAACGTAGACCCCAGGCAATGAAGGCTATGGGATCTCGGACTGTTATGCACGACCGGTAACATGTGGGCTGTAATTACCTGTCCGGTGACCAGGGTGCTGACGAACACGGCCAGAACGGTCAGGCCAGGGATCGTAGTGTACTTGCTCCCAACCGACCTACTGACCCACCTGAACGTAGAACTCCAGGATGAAGCTAATGGGGATCTCGGACTGGTTATCACGGCCGGTAACAATGTAGCCTGTATTAACCTGTCTCGTGACCAGTGTGCTGACGAACACGGCCAGACGTCCGGCCAGGGGATCTTAGTGACTGCTCCCACCACCTATACTGACCCCACCTGAACGTAGGAACCCCAGGATGAAGGCTATGGGGATATCGACTGGTTATCAACGACCGGTAAAATGTGGCCTGTATTACCTTCCGGTGACCAGGGTGCTGACGAAACACGGCCGACGGTCCGGCCAGGGGAGCTTAAGTGTACTGCTCCCACCGACCTACTGAACCACCACCTGAACGTAGAAACCCAGGATGAAGGCCTATGGGGGATCTCGGACTGGTTATCCACGACCGGTAACCAATGTGGGCTTATTACCCTGTCCCGGTGACCAGGGTGCTGACGAACCACGGCCAGACGGTCCGGCCAGGGGATCTTATGTTACTGCTCCCCACCCACCTACTGACCCACCACTGAGACGTAGAACCCAGGATGAAGGCTATGGGGATCTCGGACTGGTTATCAACGACCGGTAACAATGTGGACTGTATTACCTGTCCGGTGACCAGGGTGCTGACGAACACGCCCCAGACGGTCCGGCCAGGGAGATCTTAGTGTAACACTGCTCCCACCACCTCTGACGCACCACCTGAAACGTAGAACCCCAGATGAATGCTATGGGGATCTCGGCTGGTTTATCAACGACCGGTAACAATGTTACTGTATTTACCTGTCCGGTGGCCAGGTTGCTGACGAACACGGCCAGACGGTCCGGCCAGGGGAATCTTAGTGTAACTGCTCCCACCACCTACTGACCACCACCTGAACGTATAACCCAGGAGGAAGCTATGGGGATCTCGGACTGGTTATCAACGAACCGGTACAATGAGCCTGTATTACCTGTCCGGTGACCAGGTGCTGACGAACACGGCCAGACGGTCCCGGCCAGGGATCTTAGTGTAACTGCTCCCACCACCTACTGACCACCACCTTGAACGTAGAACCCCAGGATGAGTCTATGGGGATCCGGACTGGTTTATCAACGACCGGTAACATGGTGGCCTGTATTACCTGTCCGGTGACCAGGGTGCCTTGACGACACGGCAGATACGGTCTGGCAGGGGATCTTAGTGTACTGCTCCCACCACCTACTGACCACCACCTGAACGTATAAAACGCTCAGGAGAAGGATATGGGGATCTCGGACTGGTTATCAACGACCGTAACAATGTGGCCTGGATTACCTGCCGGTTACCAGGGTGCTGACGAACACGCCAACGGTCCGGCGGTCGATGGGATCTTAGTGTACTGCTTTTCCCAAACCCCCCAATACTGACCCCCACCTGAACGTAGAACCAGATGAAGGCTTATGGGTCTCGGACTGGTTTTCACGGACCGGTAACAATGTGGGCTTATTACCTGTTCCGGTGACCAGGTGCTGACTAAACACGGCCAGACGGTCCGGCCCAGGGGATCTTAGTGTACTGCTTACTGCTCCCACCTACCTACTGACCACCACCTGAACGTAAACCCCAGGATGAACGCCTATGGGGATCTCGGTACTGGTTATCAACGTACCTACAACGTGCCTTGTATTACCTGTCCGGTGACCAAAGGGAGGGGGTGCTGACGAACACGGCCCGACGGTCCGGCCAGGGGGATCTTTAGTGTACTGCTTCCCACCACCTACTGACCACAACCTGAACGTAGAACCCCAGGATGAAGGCTATGGGGATCTCAGCACTGGTTATCAAACGACCGGTAACATGTGGCCTGTATTACCTGTCCGGTGACCATTGGTGTCTGACGAAACACGGCCAGACGGTCCGGCCAGGGATCGTAAGTGTACTGTCCCACCACCTACTGACCACCACCTGAACGTAGAACCCAGTGAAGGCTATGGGGGAATCTCGGCTGGTTATCAACGACCGGGGTACACCATGTGGCCTTTATTACCTGTCCGTGGCCAGGGTGCTGACCGAACACGGCCAGGACGGTCCGGCCAGGGGGTCTTAGTGTCCTGCTCCCACCACCTACTGACCACCACCTGAACGTATAACCCAGGATGAAGTCTATGGGGATCTCGGACTGTTTATCAACGACCGGTAACAATGTGGCCCTGTATTACCTGTCCGGTGACCAGGGTGCTGACGAACACGGCCAGACGGGTCCGGCCAGGGGATTCTTAGTGTACTCTTCTTCCCACCAACCTACTGACAACCACCTGAACGTAGAACCCCAGGATGAAGGCATGGGGATCTCGGACTGGTTATCAACGCCGTCACATGTGGCCTGTATTACCTGTCCGGTGACCAAGGGTGCTGACGAACACGGCCAGCACGGTCCGGCCAGGGGTCTTAGTGTACTGCCTCCCACCACCCTACTGACCACCACCCTGAAAACGTAAACCCCCAGGATGAAAGCTTGGGGATCTCGGACTGGTTATCACGACCGTACAATGTGGCCTGTATTACCTGTCCGGTGACCAGGGTGCTGCCGAACGACGCCAGACGGTCCTGGCCATGGATCTTAGTGTACTGCTCCCACCACCTACTGACCGACGCACCTGAACGTAGAACCCGTATGAAGGCTATGGGGATCTCGGACCCCTGGTTATCAACGGAACCGTAACATGTGGCCTGTGATTTACCTGTCCTCGGTGACCAGGGTGCTGGACAACACGGCCAGACGGTCAGGCCAGGGGATCTTAGTGTACTGGCTCCCACCACCTACTACTGACCACCACCCTGAACGTAGACCCCAGGATGAAGGCTATGGGGATCTCGGATTGTTATCAACGCCGGTAAACAGGTTTGGCCTGTATTACCTGTCCGGTGACCAGGGTGCTGCGACCGGCCTAGACGGTCCCTGCCAGGTGGATCCTTAGTGTAACTGCCCCACCACCTACTGACCACCTCACACCTGAACGTAGAACCCCAGGATGAAGGCTATGGGGATCTCGGACTGGTTATCAACGACCGGTAACAATGTGGACTGTATTACCTGTCCGGTGACCAGGGTGCTGACGAACACGGCCAGACGGTCCGGCCAGGGGATCTTAGTGTAACTGCTTCCCACCACCTAGCTGACCACCACCTGAACGTAGAACCCCAAGATGAAGCTATGGGATTCTCGGATTGGTATCAACGAGCCGTTGAACAATGTGGCCTGTATTACCTGTACCCGGTGACGGGTGCTGACTAAAACAACGGCCATACCGGTCCGGCCAGGGGATCTTAGTGTACTGCTCCCACCACCTACTGACCACCACCTGAACGTAGAACCCAGGATGAAGGCTATGGGGATCTCGGACTGGTTATCAACGACCGGTAACAATGTGGCCTGTATTACCTGTCCGGTGACCAGGGTGCTGACGAACACGGCCAGACGGTCCGGCCAGGGGATCTTAGTGTACTGCTCACCACCACCCTAACTGACCACCACCTGAACGTAGAACCCCAGGATTAAAGCTATGGGATTCTCGGACTGGTTATCAACGACCGGTAACAATGTGGCCTGTTTTCCTGTCTCGGTGGCCGGGGTGCTGGACGAACACGGCTAGTACGGTCCGGCCAGGGGATCTTTGTGTACTGCTTCCCACCACCTAATGACCACCACCTGAACGTAGAAACCCAGGGATGAAGGCTATGGGGATCTCGGGACTGGTTAATCAACGACCGGTACATGTGGACTGTATTACTGTCCTGGTGACCAGGGTGCTGACGAACACGGCCAGACGGTTCCGGCCGGGCTCTTAGGTACTGCTCCCACCCACCTACTGACCACCACCTGAAACGTAGAACCCAGGATGAAGGCTATGGGGACTGGACTTGGTTATCAAACGACCGGTACATGTGAACCTGTATTACCTTTCCGGTGGACCAGGGTGCTGACGAACACGGCCAGACTGTCCGGCGGGGATCTTATTGTACTGCTCCCACCACCTACTGACCACCTACCTGAACCGTAGAACCCCAGGAATGGAAGGCTATGGGGATCTCGGAACTGTTATCCAACGACCGGTACAATGTGGCCTGTATTACCTTCCGGTGACGCAGGGTGCTGACGAACACGGCCAGACGGTCCGGCCAGGGGATCTTTAGTGTACGCTCCGGGCTCAACCACCAACTACTGACCACCACCTGACGTGTAAACCCCAGATGAAGGCTATGGGGATCTCGGAACTGGTTTATCACGACCGGTAACAATGTGGCCTGTATTTACCTGTCCGGTGACCAGGTGCTGACGAACACGGCCAGCCGGTCCGGCCAGGGGATCTTAGTGTACTGCTCCCACCACCTACCTTGACCACCACCTGAACGTAGATCCCAGGATGAAGGCTATGGGGATCTCGGGATTGGGTTACAAACGACCGGTAACAAATGTTGCCTGTATTCCTGTCCCGGTGACCAGGGTCTGACGACATGCCAGACTGGTCGCGGCAGGGGATCTTAGTGTACTGCTGCTCCACCACCTACTGACCACCACCTGAACGTAGAAACCAGGATGAAGCTATGGGAGATCTCGGACTGGGTTATCAACGACCGGTAACAATTGGCCTGTATTTAGTTCTGTCCGGTGACCGGGTGCTGCGAACACGGCCAGGACGGGTCCGGCCAGGGGATCTTGGACTGCTCCCTACCCCTACTGACCACCACCTGAAACGTAGAAAACCAGGATGAAGGCTAGGGGAATCTCGGACTGGTTATCAACGCCGGTACAATGTGCCTGTATTACCTGTTCCGGTGACCAGGGTGCTGACGAACACGGCCAGACGGTCCGGCCAGGGGAGTCTTAGTGTACTGCTCCCACCACCTACTGCCCCACCTGAACGTAGACCCAGGATGAAGGCTATGGGGTATTCTCGACTGGTTATCACCGCCGGTAACAATGTGGCCTGTATTACCTGTCCGGTGACCAGGGTGCCTGACGGAACACGGCCAGACGGTCCGGCCAGGGGATCTTGTGTACTGCCCCACCACCTACTGAACCACCACCTGAAGTAGAACCCAGGATTAAGGCTATTGGGGATTTCGGGACTGTGGTTTATCAACGACCGGTAACACTGTTGCCTTTTATTACCTTGTCCGGTGACCAGGGTGCTGACGAAACACGCCAACGGTCCCGGCCAGGATCTTAGTGTTACGGCTCCACCACCTACTGACCACCACCTGAACGTAGAACCCAGGATGAAGGCTATGGGGATCTCGGGCTGGTTATCACGACCGTTAACAATGTAGCCTGGTATTAACCTGCCGGTGGACCCGGGGTGCTTGACGAACACGGCCAGACGGTCCGTCCAGGGTGATTCTTAGTTGTACTTGCTCGCACCACCTACTGACCTACCACCCTGAACGTAGAAACCCAGGATGAAGGCTATGGGATCTTCCGGGGACTGGTTTTATCCAACGACCGGTACAATGTTTGTGGGGCCTGGGTTTTTTATTAACCTTTCCGGTGACAGGGCTGACGAACCACGGCCGGACGGTCCGGCCAGGGGATCTTAGTGTACTTACCTTGGGGCCTCCCACCACCACCTACTGACCACCACCTGAAACGTAGTAACCCCCAGGGATTGAAGGCTATGGGGATCTCGGTACTGGTTACAACGACCGGTAACAATGTGCCTGTATACCTGTCCGTGACCATGGTTGCTGACGAACACGGCCATACGGTCCGGCCAGGGGATGCTTAGGTTACTGCTGCTCCACACACCTACGTGACCACCACCTGAACGTAGAACCCCAGGATGAAGGCTATGGGGATCTCGGACTGGTTATCAACGACCGGTAACAATGTGGCCTGTATTACCTGTCCGGTGACCAGGGTGCCCTGACGAACTAGACGGCCAGTAACGGTCCGGCCCAGGGGCTCTTAGTGTACTGCTGCCCACCACCCTACTGACCACCCACACCTGAAACGTAAACCCCAGGATGAAGGCTATGGGGATCTCGGATTGGTTATCAAAGACGTACAATGTAGCCCTGTATTAACCTGTCAGGTGACCAGGGTGCTATGACGACACGGCCAGGACGATTCCGGCCAGGGGATCTTAGTGTAACTGCTCTCTGCTTTCCCCACCCACCTACTGACGCACCACCTGAACGTAGACCCCAGATGAAGGCTATGGGGATCTCGGATTGGTTTATCACGACCGGTAACAATGTAGCCTGTATTACACTGTCCGGGTGACCAGTGTGCTGACGAACACACGGCCAGGTACGGTCCTGCCATGGGATCTTAGTGTACTGCTCCCCCACTATAACTGCTTTAGCTTTTGCTGTCTTACTTACTTAACGTGCTTCTGCTCCCCCACTACTACTGACCACCAACCTGAAGCGTAGAACCCCCCAGAAAACAATGAGGCTATGGGGATCCTCGGATTGGTTATCAACGACAAGCGACGACTCCAACGACCGGTAAACAATGTAGCCTGTATTACCTGTCCGGTGACCAGGGTGCTGACGAACACGGCCAGACGGTCCGGCCAGGGGATCTTAGTGTACTGCTCCCACCACCTACTGACCACCACCTGAACGTAGAACCCCAGGATGAAGGCTATGGGGATCTCGGACTGGTTCTGCTTACAGTAGGTAGCGATCCCTTCGAAGTCTCTGTAGGACACAGAATACAGTGCAATTGAACACGATTTGTTAAAATTGCATGAGAATGGTATTTGTACCGGTATAATATTTAGTTGAAGGCCTATTAGATATCTTGGCTATAGCGTAGTATGTAAAACCTGTCCTAAACTCTCCTAGAACCAATAAGGCCTATTGATCCTGCACATAACAACTTGCTTAGCGAGCTATGTTATTGTGTGTGGTGGAGGTGCCGGGTCCACGGAGAGTTATTTTGAAAAGTATCAAAGATCTTGTAAACTTAATAGACAACAGCCCTACGTTATTACTTAATAAGATTTATTTATATTTATTAAATAAATTATATAAAAATTGTGCCCACCCAATAATTTAAACTACAGCAAAGTGCATGAGCTATCTGACTTTCAGTGGGAAGTATTTCCATTGCATCTATACAACAGTATGTCCATCCGTCCGAGTCTTGGGGTTTGTGGTCTCCTTCCATCTTCTTCTTCTTCTTCTTCTTCTTCTTCTTCTTCTTCTTCTTCTTCTTCTTCTTTCCACATCCATCCTGGACACATTGTCTTGCGTATAATTCCTCATCCGTGTCCTTCGCCTCCACCCGACACCAACTTCTCCTCCCCTAACTGCCGTGTTTCTCACCACGTCTCTGCTACTGACTAAGCCTATGCTATAAGGGTAGGTATACTTACTTCTTCCACTGCGTATCTTTCAGCAGATATCTGTATATTACACTAATGGTCAGGTAGCACAGAGAGTAGACAAACAGGTTTGGATAGAGCAGCTTGTAAATACTTCCCTTCCACCTGGAGAGAAAATTGTATTTTTTAGTACCTATAGCGTTTTCAAAAAATGAATGCTAACACCGATTTAGCATTTAGCAATTATTTTAGGTACGTAGACCCACCTGAACAGCAGGTGCCAGAAACACCCAAGTCCGGTGACCGTGGCTACTTGGGACGAGTAGGTGATCGTCATATTCTTAACGGGTTCTCTTCGTGCGGGATATGAGACGCCCTGGTTTGATGAGTAAACTGACAATATTGGGGTAGTGAAACAGCCAAATAAGATCTCGGCTAGGCCTGTGAAGACCGGGTGTCTAGGTTTATAGGACCCTGCTCGCATGAAACCTGTCGTAGACGTAGACCTAATGATGTGACTGAGGAGTCACTGGATAGTTTGAAGAACGACCAAGAGGATTCCATCTTTTGACACGAGGAAAGCCTTAGGGCATAAAGCTTTAGTTGGGATTGCCGATGCCGGGGATCGAACCCGTAACGAGAGTCACTTTCCTCCTTCTCTAGTTTGACCTTTGACCTATAGTCCATAATAGCATTTTAATTTGGTAGGTAGGGCCTACACTTTGAGTCCCCCTATCCCGTGGTACAATTGATATTTCTGTGTGGCAGGATATCATTGGATCATAGTGTCCAGCTAACCTGATTCATTGTAAGTGTTAAACACTAAAGGCCTAATAGGACTAGCCTATATTGTTTTATGTATAGGAGGCCTATATAACAAGCACAGTGTAGGCCTAACTGGACTACACAAAATAGGGAGCGAAGCTAATTAAACACCAGATTGTCGAAGGGTCTCACAATTTTAATCTATGTTGTAGGCCTAGCTAACCCTGGCCCTTAGGGTTAGACATTCGCTGCCATCCTGTTGAAGGGCCACACAAAACATGCATATCAATCGGAGGTCATGTTCGGTTTTATCGTGAGCCACGAGGATTGACGGACAGACATTGCTGCGCAAGGATGCTGTCCAGCGCCCTACTCTGGCACACATCAGATATTTAGTTGTAGGTAGGTGCTTCGCACCAGGGACTGAGCGTACCAGAGGAGAGGCTTCGAGCCCCACGACCATTCCCCAAAACATACAGACTATATTGTTCACTGATATACTGCGTTATTGTGCTGACTTGATGTGTACGTATGTAAATGTACAATGCTACCTGAGCCACTGAGTTGCAGTTACAAATCCATAAATTCCTACAAAGCATTTAAGCGCGCGACTCTGATTCGGGAGATCCCGGGTTCAAATCCCGTCGAGACCGGCAATCCTGACTGAAGGTTTTTCCCGAGGTTTTCCTCAGTCGTTAATGCGAATGCAAGGGATTAGGTCCTCTTAAACAGTCCTAGAACATCCCTTCACAATTGTCCTATCCGCAACATCCTTGTGACCAATAGCTTTTACTCCATTAACGACTACCTCGCTGACGAGTAAGCTTGCGTTTTCTCCTCGTATTAATTTCTATCTTTAAATAAGGCCTAAACAGTATTCTTTCAAAATTGACATTTATTCATGTGCTGGCCTACCAAATATTTTAATTTTGTTAAATTAGTATAAAGAGCTTGTAACCATTGTAACTCATTTATATTTTTACTCATTTTGAAGGCCTACTATTGTATATATTGTACATATATATATCGTGCGTATGTGTGTGTCTACTGTCTACTGTGTATTACTATTTTCTATCTTTCCTGACGAAACCTATATTTGTATTATGTATGAATCCATGGTGAATAAATTATCTTATCTTATCTTATCTTATCATAACATACCGCACTGAAGAGGGGCATGAATTGCACCCTGGGCAGGCTTCCTACAAACATTATTTACAAATACAATGCATTATTAACACGAACATTGCTCGTCGTCTCAATCAGGAACCATATCTACGTCATGTCCTAGAATCCTGGCAACTCGAAGCCGATATGAGATAATATTATTGAAATACAAGTGATAATAATAATAATGTTTTCCCTCACCAGACTTGAGCAGAACAGAATTGTCTTCTCAATCAATCTCGTCACAACTCTGTAGCACACGACACAAATAAGAAGTGTTTTGAAATAAAATTTGACACCAAAACTGTGTTGATCTTTTCTTGTCAGGTGCCTATTGTTTGCAAAAGGTTGCTAGCTATTCCAACATCTTTGGTTGCAAACAATTTAAATGTATTAAAAATGTACATTTCAAGATTCAGATTTATTCAAAGATGTTGTAAAGTCACAAAGTCATAGTGACTGCTCCAATAATATTAATTTAAACTTACCCTTTTAATTTTGGGGATTTTTTCAGACATTTTGATGGTCAGGGTTCGGGTCAGGGTGATGATCGGTGCGACTGGGTGCAGAACATTCTAAAGTAAGGGGCGTTCCCCCCACCCTTCCCACGCTCCTGCTAAAGAGAATTATGTAAGAAAGATTGAAGGAAGAAAAAGACGGGGGAGGCCAAGTAAAGGAAGAGATGGAAGGAGACTCAGAGGCAAGGGAAGAGAGCCCTTAGCTTAGAGTCGTCGTTTGTATACCTGCCCTAGACTAGAGTGGTGCATTCGCATTACGACGTTATATCTATGATTACGCCCTAACTGTTGACACGCCCAAAAGCGGACGTTACACTGGGAAGTGAAAAGAAAAAGTGAAGTAAAAGTGAGTGAAGTAGCTTTTTAGAAGTAGAGTTAACATGTAGCTTACGGGACTTTTCCCGTTGCTGATTGCTGTTACACTGGGAAGTCGAAAAGTAAAAAGTAAAAACTTTCCAACTAGTCGGACTTGGTTCGACTAGTGAAAAGTCCCATAAGCTACATGCTAACTCTACTTCCAAATAGTTACTTTTTCTCTTTCACTTTTTCTTTTCACTTCCCAGTGTAACGTCCGCTTTAAGCCAAATAAACTTAAACATATTAAACATATTTTTTTAATAAAGTTATTATTTTAGAGGTGGCATGGGATCGCCCAAGTTTGTTAGTTGGTTAGTTCAGTTTATTTTCTGGCAAACTAGCCAAATTACAATTTTACACAATAATATCACACAATATAATCATCACAACATTTGACATTTCATAATACCTATAATCTTAATAATATTCTACAAAACCTGCTGTTGTATTGTATCCAATGAATACATTTGGATTTAAACAATGCTTCACTTTTTACTCTTTTAATCTCAAAATTGGAAGTTTATCAAACTCTTTTACACCAGAAAAGACCTGTTATGAAACCATAGAGATTAAAACCGGAAATAGCCGCTTGCGGAGAATAATGCAAACGGCAAGAGTGCTTGCTGGTGATTAGAATTTTGTTAAATTTATTAAAAAATGCGATTTAAAAAAATGGCGCCCGCGCCCACAGCCTGCTTGTAGTAGATCCGGTCAATCAAGTGGGCGGTGGCCATAACAACTGCTCTTCCCGCTTCCGTTCCGCCATAGAAAACGGTCACCTGCTTGTTTTGCATCAAATTCCGATTTCGTAGACCAGTAACGCATTTGGTAAGATATTAAATAATAGTTACGAACTATTTTCCTGCGATACTGAGCTAATGCCACTAATTTTTGTGAACATTAGCCTCTGAAACCGTTAAGTTGCCAGGCGAATGTCACGCCTTTTTCGCTGGCAATGGGGCATTTTTGTGATACGGGCGTAGGTAGGGCCTAGGCCTAGGCCTAGGGGCCTCCGCCTAGCTATTGAATTTGGAACTAATTAAATACACAAACGCCTAGCATTTGTGTACATTAAACATCCCTTTGGGGCCCTAGCCTAGGAGATTCGGTAGGATTCGATTTCTTGAACATCCACCCCTCTAGACCTCTTATTTGCCAAAGGTTATGCAGCACGCCTAGGCCTAGCCTAGGGCCTAGGCCTAGGCCTAGCCTACCTAGCCTAGCTAGCCTAGGCCTGGGCCTTCTAGACTTACCCTGGCCTAGGCCAATCATGGACCTGAATCTCCCTAAGAAGCTAGGACCTAGTAGGTAGGCCTACAGAACTAAGCCTAGAGTCTCGGCCACCTTCTGTCCTTGGTACTTTTTTGGTTGGTATGGACCGGTTTTTTAACACTGTTTTTTTTTTCAATAAAAACACTGAAAAACAACTACCGGTAAGTAGTTTTGTAACAAAAAGGATTTTGGGTGCGCTCTTATCGATTATATCCTAGAACTAGTGCGGCGCAAGGATAACCACAGCTGAAAGTTCGGCTAACCTAACGCAAGTAGTTTTGTAAAACCGGTCCATACCAACTGAAAAAGTTCCCTGTCCTTGGCCAATGATTTGTTCTATGTTTTACTGTATTTCAGCCATTGTATGGGAAAGGTCTTAGAACGTTCCAGCAATTGAGGCTGTTCAGGGTAGTGTACCAAAACGTATCCAAATGTTTATACTTCTGGTCGAATCAACTAACAATCGATGGCTGTATCGAATCAATTCTCAACCTAGGTTTTTATTTCAGAGGCCGGTAACCTATTCTTGACCACCTACGAAACCAATTCTCGACCGTAGAAAATCCCATGTTAAACTTCGTCGAATATTATCAAAATCAGAAATCGACCCAGAGTTTTAGGCCTATAGCATTATAAAAACTGCATAAATGTCCAGTCCACCAAAATACATATTTTGGTGCCAAAACAATCAATAATGAGCAAAATAGACCATTTCCTACCACGGCCCTAAACCTAGGTTGAGAACCCATTTCCTTGCGGTCGAGATCAGATTACGTTCCGTCATGACAGTTGTCCCGTGACTGTCGTGCTGAATTCAATATTTGAGGTGTAATTTGAAGTTAAGTAAAAGCATTTAGGCCTAATGTAAATACAATGTTTAAATAGTCGAAATAAATGCAAACAGTACATCGTGAGCCCAAATTAAACAGGAGAAAACCCTTGCTGACAATGTGCGACGCCGACACTAACCTTCATAGCGCGATCTTTACTTTAGGCCACATTCTTTGGGTCGAACTCGCATTGTCCTATTAAAAATTCGATACTCTATACATTTTAGTTGTTGACGGAGTCGATTTTTTCCAGTCTAGGCCTATATGAAAACATCGTTCCCGATCGATTAAAAGCAATCGCAGAGAGTCTTGTCACATCAACACAACATGGTGTTATTTGATGAATAGGTGGCGTGCGCATTAGGGTGGTCGAGAACTGCATACCTGACCCTACTAGGCCTAGCCTATGGGGTCAAGGTAGATCTAAGCTTACAATATCTTACCTAAGTACCGGTATTGATAATACTAAAAGAAGTAGGCCTAGGGTATAGGTGCCAGGTGGAACCAGATAACCTGGCGGTCGTCAAGGTCAAGCCAGAGAATGTATGCCAACATCAACAATTTGCACACAATCACTAAATAGGCCCTAAGTGATTTCGTCAAGCAATTGTTATAGGCCTATATTTGATAATATAAACTTATATTTTAATAAATAAACAAGATTTATATGATTAAAACGGTACTTAAAGTATAGGCCTAAGCGAAATATTGATTTTATAAATGCGTTTACTAAATATTTTTTTTGCTCGTTGGCAATTGACCATTTCAAATTTACCACTTTTCCGCTGCCAACACACTCTGATTTTGATGGCTACGCTAGATTTTTTGACATATGAAAGTTGCCTTGTTCGCCTTCAAAATATTCTTTTATTAATATTGCATCATTGCAAGCAATTCAAAAATTTGTAAACCGGGTGTGCCTTTTCAGAGGCAATTTCAAGAAGCAGTTGTTCTGCTTTATGAGCATGAGCAGCGCCCGGGACGCTAGCATATTTGATTCTTTACCGCTGGCTACTTGCGAAGGCATCAGCTGTGCCCAGTGCTGCGATCGCTCGGCAACCGCCTCCCTAACTGGTTCCACCTACTTATAATACGTTTTCTACCTTTGGCATTATGTAAGCCTAGCCTAGGCCCACGTAATGCGTTTCACTTAACGGAACACTTTTTTCAGTTGCATTGGTGGATGAGCGGTAGGCCTATTGTGCCATCATTGTTAACATGTTTTGTTTGTGTTATGTAAATTAAAGGCAAGAGCAAGCATGAACAATGCCAGGCAACCAGCTGTGAGCTAACTTGAGAGACCGAGGGAATCGACATAATATGTGCTTCGCCGTGGCGAGGTGATCATCTTCACTCTAGAAGTACGATTTTATGAGAAATATTTCTTCGATTGTAGGTAGCCTGTCGCCCTAAATCGTTACTTAGGCTTATAGCTAAGCTCAGTGATTTTAAACGTTCCCATATAAATGTCAATCAGGATCGGAGTAGCGGTTGGCCCTACCAACTCAACAGAAGTGGAATTCCGGACATACACACTATAGCAGGGGTGGGGGGCTTGAACTTATATTCTCTTGAGGTTATTGTTGATATGGTTTGTCTTGTTTCTTGTCGTAGTAATGTCTGGACGCGATGGTGGAAAGAAGAAGCCTCTGAAGGCCCCAAAGAAGAAGGAGGCAGATGTTGATGAGGAGGATCAGGCGCACAAGCAGAAGCTCAAGGAAACAGAGAAGAAACTGGCAGAGGCCAAAACCAAGGCAGCGCAGAAAGGCCCCATGGTAACCGGCGGCATTAAAAAGTCTGGGAAAAAGTGATAAAACGCCGACTTGCCACTCGTATCGATTCCTCAACACAAACCAATTTCATGTTATGTAACTTCATTTCTCACGTTTGTAAATTTTCCAGTTCAAATTGAGCCACTTCAAAATTTATCGATACATATGATGGTAAGACCCCACTCACTGTGTTGAACTTTCTGGCAATGGGTTTGGTTTGTGTGTGCCGTGCACACAAATGACAATATATTTCAGCTATTATCATACATATTACACTACCTAAGCCAGTTGAGGCTCTGTCAAAAGTGCAAATTTATAATGTTACTGATAAGTAGCACTGCCAACGGTGTTTCTAAACCTCTTCATTCTGTTTAATAAATTATTGTCATTAAAATGTATTTAATAATGTATTCTTTCATTGCTTGAGTGTAGGCATCTTGCCGGAACCTTAGTTAATTGGCCGTAGTTCCTATTCTATTCATATCAACTTTCATCGATGATAATCCTATATCCTACATAGACCAGTATAGGCTAGTAGGCATAGGTCTAGCTAAGAAATTTAAATAAATTGGGAATGTGCAAATGCGTATACTTTCCTAAACGTGTACACTCGACACATGTAGGCCTAGGCCTATGTTTTTAGTTAACTTAAAATGTTTAGTAGTGTCCAGCCTAGTGAGCAACAGCAATCACAGTAAAAACAAGGGGTACATTAGACCTCGGCCGCAAACTTTCGGACAGCCGGTGGTCGTCTGTACACAACATAATACAAGTACAATGCGTTTATTGTTTTTAGAAAAAATCAGCGTGTACACTGCTCCATCCCCTGGCGTAGCCTCACTACCAGTAGGCCAACCCTACATAGCGTAAGCTAGGCCTATTGGTAGGCCCCTATTGTGATTGGCGTAGCTGGTCGCTTAAATGTGTATTTAATTTTGATTGATTGAGTAGTTAGGCTCGTTGGTCTTGTGGTTAGCGTATCTGCTTCCAATGCAGAAGGTCCAGGGTTCGATTCCCGCTAAAGTCAGAAGTTTTTTAACTTCTGATTTGGACTTAAGTCCATCAGTTCTTGTCTTATGAGTTTGTAAACGGTGACTTTGGAGCCGTCCTAGCAACGAAGCACATAATAAATTTCAGAGTTGTTCTGAATCGGCCTTGTTGATTCTGGCGTTGATTCGCGGGTGTTCGCACTGTCCATACCACTGATTGCTGTATTTCCTATTAAAAATATCGATCTTTGGTTGGTTATCGCTCACTCGTCGATTGCGTCGGGGCCTGCAAGGTTGGCTTGGTCGCTTTGATTTAAAGTCCCCCACTGAAAATCAGTTATATAACTGAGTAGGTAGACTCTAAATAAAATTTATTTATTATTTATTTATTTATTACTGCCCCTTCCATTAAACTCATTTTCCCTGATTCTTATCTTGTGAGGTTGGTTATCTTGCCCAAGCAGTAGGCCTACAATCTACTATATTCAAATGGAAGATAAAACATTCACCCCAAATTGGCCTATGTAGGTCTGAAAATTGGGTTCTGGTAGTAAAATAAGTAGACCTGTCAGTGTTGCCTATTTAGAGTCATTTACAACTAATACATCATGGATTATTGTAATTTAGCTGAAGTCATCATGGGAACATCATCATCAATATCCATCGCCGTGTCCTGCTTCTGGCAGGGTCAGCTTGGATTAAGCAACCAAATTTTTCCACTTCTTTCTATCCTCCCACAATCGTATCTCGTCCATATCTTCCCAGCTCTCTCCTCTTGCCTCATATTCTCCTGTTATGGTAATGGTATGCTATGCTATGGTAACATGAAAAGTTTAAATGTACGGTACTCACCATCGACCATAAGCAAATCAAGGGATCTATATAATTTGTATTGTACATATATATCTACTATCACAGCCATTGATTTACTTCTGGGCAAGGGTGTACCTAGATTCTAACTTGTGATTTCTTCTCTCAGCTTGACAAGTGACTACCAGACACATCGGTGACAGTTAACGCTAATGCTTAGCTACTGTATTTATGCAAATATAGGCCTCGGGTATATTTTTAAATGTATTGAGTCAAGTGCAAAAAGTGGGAAGCCATTTTGTCAATAGTGTAAAGTTAAGTGGTCAAAATAGGGGTGCAGCCATTACTCAAAGGCAGCCTATAATCGAGTAAATACAGTGGGCTAGGCTTAGGTATTGACCGCACTGTGAAAGTCGTTACCGGTAGTACGTGATGTAAGTTTAGAATAGGTACCAGCTGAAGTGTGGACTATAAATTTACGAATTTATTTGTTTTATTTATGCATGCCAACTTTAACGCTGTACAGGATCCAGTACTTTCGTACTTTTCAGAGTACTACTTGCAGGATATCAACATTTTTTGCTTCTGTTTTTTGTCCATTTTGTGTACATGACCCTTTGTTTTGATTTAAGGCCTATTTTCTCCTTGCAGGTCCTCGTCTAACAAAATGTACACTTCCGGTCAATATTTGCTATGTTTTTTTTTTATCAAACGGGACTGTTTTGTGGAAAACAAGCCATATAAACCTTCCCGAGAAGGCCTACGCAAAAAATAGCTTTATTGGTGTAACGATGTGGACGTAGTTCAAAAGAACTAACGCACATTTTCGGCTAGAATCATGGCGTTCCCGTGTCAATTTCCATGGGATTTCCAACCTCATCCAGTTGTACAAAATGCTGCTAATTTGACTTTTTTGAAATACCAGTAACAAGTCTTTTCATTTCATGTTGTTCAACCCTTTTTAAAAACAAATCTTCAACAAAACTGAGTATTTTTTAGCTTTATTGTTTATTAGCCAAGCTGTAACGACGTTAACTTGACTCTTGCAATATTATGGACTATTTTTAATTTTTATTATTGTGGTTGTTTTTGAAACTGTCACCAGAATTGGGATGAAAAGAAGATTCCGTGTCGTTGGGGGATGCAGCTCTTGGAAGTATTGTTAAGTCTACTGTATGACTCCACTCCCAACGTAAGACCTTGGCTATCTCTGGTTGGGGTTGTATGTATAGAGTTAAACAGTACTTCTACGTGAATTGTCTTGTAACATGGCCAGTACCGTAGTATCGTAGCTACAGATTTCTTTTAGGCTAGCTAGCTCTTTACCTTTTAGGCTTTTATTTGTCCGGTGTGCTTTGTTCTTTTCTTAATTACCGGTATGTTGAGAGTCCTGTTTATTATTTGTGTTGGTGGTGGTAGTGGCTCAATGTCTCGTAGTTGTGTATTTGTCTGGTTTGAACTGTAAAAAGTAAGAACGTGAACTGGAAATTGACTTTGCTGGTGTGACAAAGACAAAATATGCGAGGACCGGTGCCTATATAGGCTCAGTGTTTAATTGGATTAACTTACTGTACCAGTACTGAAACAAATTTCTCAATGAAGTCTTTGAGTGCAACAGTGACATCCTTGATAGATCCTTTGAAATGCCAGTCAGTCAAATGGTAAACATAAGACTAAGTTTGTGATAAAAAGACTATTTCTAATTATTGATACGGACATACAACAAGCTTCCAGCCTTGACGGCATGTGCGTTGGGGTGTCGTTCTGGACATCGGTCCAGAAGATAATATCTGGAATGCCAACTTACTAACTTAAAAGTGATCAATTTACCTTTTATTTTTTTTAAATCTTTAATTTTGAGATGATTGAAGTTTGTATTATTAGATGAGAGAGCGTAGCGACTGTTAGTCTTCAATTCAACTCTACAATTCAACTCAAAACAGCACTAGATCTGTTTTTTTTTGTCTGACTTTGCTCCAGAATGGCTAAACAGATTGTATTGAAATTTTAAACAGGCATCCGGTACAAGTATTTAGTATGCAGTTAACATTTTGAGCAAGTCACAAGAAATAATTACTACGTAATTGAAAAAAAGTCTCAAAAGGTGTAGGATGTAATTTTACGACAATTGTTTTGTTCTTCAAGTACGTAAGTCATTTTTATCGAATCATGTTTGTCAGGCCGTGAAGGCATGCAGTGACCAAGGTGTATCGAATCTTACTTGCTCAAGGTTCCCCAACATTCCGCTGGGAAATTGAGTAAACCTTGCAATCTTTACACGTATTCCATACCGGCTATGTTTTCCATAGTACTGTACCGATATATATGAAATTCAAAACATGTTATATAATTTTTAATAGGCCACTAGCAACTACATCACCAATCCAGGAGAATGAGGGGTATTCTCCGCTTTGAGCCCAACTGATGGACAAGCAACCCTCGTTTTGCAAGTGGACGCCTGCTGAACGTCGCACAACTTATCACGCTCCAACTTTTACCCTATTCATTCATCATCATTATCCATTGCCGTTTCCTGCTTCTGGCAGGGTCAGCTTGGGTTTAGCAACAAAACTTTTCCACTTGTTTCTATCCTTCCACAATCGTATCTCTTCCACATCTTCCCAGCTTTCTCCTCTTGCCTCCAAGTCTCCTGCTACAATGTCCTTCCATCTCTTCCTTGGTCTACCCCGTCTTCTTCTTCCTTCTTCAATCCTTCTTTCATACATTTTCTTGGGCATCCTATTTCCCCCATTCGTTTCATATGTCCATCTCAACCTTGTCCTTCCTATTCTGTCACTTAACTTTTCTACACCTAGCATTTCTCTAATGTCCGTGTTTCTTATTCTATCTCTTCTCGTCTTGCCCACTGTGCTCCTCAGGAATCTCATCTCTGCCGCCTGTATCTGACTCTCCTCTCGATCTACCATTGTCCAGGTTTCTGCTGCATATGTAAGGATCGGTATGAAATAAGTTTTATATAGTGTCATCTTACATTGAATGGGTATTTCCCTATCCCACACCAGACCTTTCACACACTGGTAAAAGTTACTGGCCTTTTTTATTCTGATCTTAATCTCCTTTTTAATCTTTCCACTTTCCATTACTTAAAACTATCCACCACCTTCAGGGTTTTTCCTCCAATGTGTATCTGTGCTTGATAATTCCCTGTAGCCCCTTCTCCTGTCATAGTTACAACCTCACTCTTTACAACGATTATTTTCATACCTGCTTCTTATATGTTTCTATTCCACAAGTCTATATATCTTTGGAGTACCTCCTCATGCTCGGACCATGCCACCAAGTCATCGGCAAACAACATAACCTCTACATCTTCCATTGCCTCCATCTTTACCTTGTTGTGGATGTCATCCATCACGATTATGAATAACAGAGGTGACAATACACTTCCCTGCCATAGCCCTGTTGTTATTTGGAGCCACCCTGACAATCCAAATTGTGTTTCCACACAGCTTTCACAAACTTCATACATACTTTTTACCCTGTCTTTTAGTCCATTATCCACTCCTTTTCTTTCCAGACTCTCCCATACCACTTTCCTTGGCACACTATCATACGCTTTTACTATGTCTAAGAAGACCATACTCATTCTTCTTCCAATCTCCCAACTCTTTTCCATGGCCTGTCTAAGTACGAATATAGGATCTATTGTGGATCTTCCCCATCTAAATCCGTATTGTTCCTCATTCAACATGTGATCAACCTCTTCTCTTATCAAGGTGCGCGGAAGCGCACCGGGCCAAGCCACACGCGGCTCCGCTTCCACTAGCGCCTATTACCGCACGCCTACATTAGCACTTAACACGGTGTCGCCGACGCGAAACCATGTGAGATAAAAACCTGCAACTTGCTTCAATCGATGGGCTTTTACTATGAGATGACCCATTTCAAGTTTCATCCTGATCTGATGATGCGTCTAGAAGTTATTCAGACGTCAAGATCGTTCAAAAATACTTTCTTCTTGGTGTTGGGTGGTGGCTGGCTGGCTGGCTGGCTGGCTGACGAATTATGTATCAGTTTGTGGGCCCTCAATGGATAATGTTAGAGAAGCCAAAATTTGCACCGATGTCAGTCATCTCAGTGGCTATGTGTATGACAAACGGTAATAGTATTAGATGACCGGAAGCTTAGATAATGCAAAAATAACAATTTTTTTAATTCGTGTTTTGCTAAGCAATGGATAATGTTAGAGAAGCCAAAATTTGCACCGATGTCAGTCATCTCCGTGGCCATGTGCTATACAAAGTACAAACGGTAATTGGATTAGATGACCGGAAGCTTAGATAATTAAAAAAGAAAAAAATTATTTTATTTATAACTGCGATGCTCAAACCTTTAAATTATCAATGAGTGAGATTTTATTTTGAATCATTGTAAATAAAGTAATTTTCTCTACTTGGATGCTAACATCCATACCGTGTACGTTCTAAAAAAAATATTGATATACCATACAAAAATGCAAAAACTTGCAAAAAAGGGGCCAAGCCGAAAACGAGGAAGATACAAGTGGCTCAACTGCATAAAGTGGTGATATCTAGAAGTGTGGCCAAGCCCATTATTTTGCTTAAAATAATAAATATATTTATTAATTATATAATAAATTAATAATATATCAATATCCATATTATTATCTAACTATAATTATGAAATAAATAAGTTAACAAAAATAACATAAACATTAAATAAATTTATTGAAACATTTACATGTGGAAATATCAAAATTAACAGACGCCATTCAAAATTAAAAGCTTGGTCGATGAATTTTTAACTTGGTTGTCGTTACTGACTAACCAAAACATAACCAATCCAAATCCATCGACCAAGCTTTTAATTTTGAATGGCGTCTGTTAATTTTGATATTTCCACATGTAAATGTTTCAATAAATTTATTTAATGTTTATGTTATTTTTGTTAACTTATTTATTTCATAATTATAGTTAGATAATAATATGGATATTGATACATTATTAATTTATTATATAATTAATAAATATATTTATTATTTTAAGCAAAATAATGGGCTTGGCCACACTTCTAGATATCACCACTTTATGCAGTTGAGCCACTTGTATCTTCCTCGTTTTTGGCTTGGCCCCTTTTTTGCAAGTTTTTGCATTTTTGTATGGTTCTTCTGTCAACAATCCTTTCATAAATCTTTGCTGTGTGGCATAGTAAAGTGATCCCCCTGTAATAACCACACTTTTTTCGATCACCTTTCTTATATATCGGCACTATAACTCTTTTTCTCCAGTCCTCCGGTATCTTTTTTTCTTTCCCTAACCCTATTCATTATTGGGAAAAACTTAAAGAGTAATAATATTTACCAAATATATCTTTCCTTCTAATAGCGATTATTTTGCATTTTTAGACAGACGTTAACGTGTTATGTACGTATTGAAATAACATTTAAGACTTTTGCTTTTTTTTTTTACAAAATTAAATAAAATATCTTCAATTGACAAAAACCTAGTGATCGGATTTTGACAAGACCTTTTTCAAAAAATTTATCGGACTGTTTAGACAAGAAATAAATAAACTTTCTAGATAAAAAGTGCACAGAACAAAAATTTACAGCATAGGGTAATATGCATGGTATGTGTTTTCATCTAAAATACGCGCTTTTGACGTGCGGATGAGCCGTGAAAAACTGCACGCTATGCTGTAAAATTTTGTTCAGTGCTTTTTCTATCGAGAAAGTTAACTTATTTTTTGTCTTATTAGTTGGATGCATATTTAGAGAGAATTCTTGTTGAAATCCGATTAGTAGTTTATTGTCAATTAAAGTTGAGAAGACTTAAAGTTGATAATTTTGTCATTTATAATGCGTAAATTGTTATAACAAGCTAACGGTTCTGTTAAAAAATTTGAAATAATCACCATTAGAAATGTTTGCTTAACATTATTTCTCGTAAGTTTTGTCCAAATAATGAATAGGATAAAAGATAGAGCGTGACCTTTGTTGAGTCGTTCACCAAGCGTCAACTTGCAAAATGAGAATGCTTGTCCATCAGTTCGATTCGCAGCCACTTGCCGGCGAGCTGTGACGTCACATGAGGGTTCCCTATACAATCCAGAATTTTTTTAATCTTTCTCGACCATTGTTTGAACCCGGGTCTCCAAGATTTCGGGTATAAAGGTGCCTTAGTCAACTAGACTAGGAAAACGTCAAAGTCGTTGTTAGACGAGTGAGCGAGTCATGTGTTGAGTACCCGGGAACATTTACATTTTTTATAAATTGTTGGTATTATAATAAGGTATAAACGATAGGGTTTTGAGTTTAGATGGTATAAGAGCACGTCAACTGTAAGGCCATAATGCTCCACTCTAGCCTATGATAGGCTAGGGAAGGGAGGAAAGACCCATGCTGACTTATCCAGTCTTAGGTACTAGGTAGGGGGAGGAAATGGAATGTTACCAGGTACTCAACACAGCTCACTCATGTAACGACTTTGGCTTGTAGGGTCAAATTCATCAGCTTCCAACACACCTTGAAGGTAAGCTGAACTGGGTCCTATCCCAATGCTTAATAATTTAAGTAGACATGTTTCTATGTGTCTTCAGCCCCTTCCTTCGCATTGCATCGGGCAGCATTGGGCTGCCAGCAAGTGGCATGCTGACGGGCGTACCTTCTTTAAGATATCTAGTAATATCATTTATGTGGCTCACTTGTAAACAACAATAATATTGTGTATATGTGTAGATCATCTCTCATAAAAGATTTTCCAGAACTTCACTCGGTTATAATGGGATAGCGTCCGTACTAAACTGTTTCGAGTCGGGTAAAGACAATTGTTATAGTGTACTAATATACTTCCTGTTTGTGTCTGGATAATGAATTTTACTTGTGAAGAATCTCTTCTATAATTTTTTTCCTAATTCATTTTCATTGAATGGCATTTGCTATAATATAAAAAAATTAAATCTTGACTAGACCGGCACCTCCACCAATAAAGTATCGGCTGGATCGGCTCTTCCACCACCTCCCATGTAGTTTATTCGTTGTAAAATTGGGTACTTTTCTGTGACTATCGGATCAGCCCCCAAACACCCGACCCTTTCCGAAATTGGTGGTACCCGCAGACCACGAAACTGTATTTTGTTGTCACTTTTCCAACTCTTACAATGGCAGAGTGGAATCCCCCCCAAATACAAAAATTTGTAAAAAAAAAAAAAAAAAATGGCTGCCAAGCTCTCCTTCAAAAGTCTTTGGCTGTGAATGTTGCGAGATATAGAATTTGAGCCAATCTTTTCATTCTTCCTCCTTAGTTTCGCATTGAAAAGAAGTAAGATCATGTCAAGCCAACCATTTTTGTGGTAAAAAAAAATAAAAATTTTAAACTCAAAATCATAAAAGAAATTACTTGGCCATTGAATTTGGTTCATTATGAGAACTTTAAAAAGTAAATCCAATTTAAAATTGTAATAAAGCAGTGGTCCTGGTTGTTTCAATTACTAATATGTGGTTGGCCAATACCTTGGACATCTACGACACCCCGTTAGTATAGCACGTACATTATTGATACGTATTAAACTAGTGAGAGATGCAATATAGACAGGGAGAGGTACGTATTGGCTAGGAGGCCAATCGGCTATGCAACTTGAATTTTATTTTAAATGTGTACGCCTGTACGGGTTACCTATCCTATTCAGTTTAGACAATCAACAAAGTAATATTTGGATGAGCGAAGCGAAGACTTCAATTTCACCGACCCCCCAAAAAATTTAGCTCTGTTGTTTTTTGTTTGTTTGTTTTTTGTTTTTTTCCGTCTGTTTGTTCGCTCTCTACAGGGCAAACGGCATATGCGATCTTGATGAAAATTTGACACGACCTTCGTTTTCTCTGAACTTAGACTTGCCACGTTTTTGGGTACAATCGAAGAAATATTTCTCATGAATATCGTACTTTTACGATTTTTTTCGATTTTTAGTGCGATATTTTCGTGCCATTTGGGCCAATTCTGACCAAACGGGTGGGGCTACAACGTTCATATTTCACATGGACATTAAGGTAATGGTGATGTATTGCTTTCTGAAAGAAAAAGTTGAAAAAGTTAACCAGAATCGAGAGAAATAAAGCTTTTAATATACGTTTTTTGACTTTTTGTGCGATATTTTCGTGCCATTTGGGCCAATTCTGACCAAACGGGTGGGGCTACAACGTTCATATTATACATGGACATTAAGGTTATGGTTATGTAGTACCTTTTGAAAGAAAAAGTGGAAAAATTTAGCCAGAATCCATAGAAATAAAGCTTTTAATACAAGTTTTTTACGGTAAATAATACCAATTGACAAGAAACAAAAGAAACTTGACAACATTCACCTACAATGCGTAGGCAGCAAAACAAAGCACTTGCAAAAGTAAAGATATCCCACGCAAACTAAAACCTTTAAAAAGCTCATCCATCAACGCGGCGGGACTTTAGCGTTTTCCTAGTATATTTTATATTACATAAATCCACACAAAACAATTTTGAAAATAATAATTATATTACACTCTCAATCTATTTTATAGCATATTATTTTAAATGAGAAATTAAATTTGTGAGATGCGACAGGTGACCCGTGTCCTCTTCTCTAATTCAAGAGCCCGTCGGCTGTGAGACGCTTGTTTGTTGTGTGGTTTCATTATCCAGATGACCAAACCGTTGCTGCTGTGTTGTAAGTGACTGACGGATACATAAATACCTACCTTGACTAGACAGTTTTCACGTTCATTACACTTACCTTGTAAACGCCCAACTCTCCTCGCGCCGCTGCTGCTCCCTGGTGGACCACTAGAGAAGTGTTGGTCTCCATTGTGTTAAAAGAATTATGTTGTGTTATGTTGGCTACTAATTACGTGGGGTAATGAATAATTTTGTACTTCTAAATTTATGTTTAGATAACGATTCATCTGAGTATGTTCAGATGTATGATCTGATAACCATTATCAGCCCATTTTGGTATCAGCCTTATTCAGTGATTTCTATCTATTAATATTGCTTTTGTTTTACCAGGTGGTACATTTTGCAATAGCCGATCATAATGGGACATGTGTTTTAGGCAAATTCCTGTTTGCTCGGCACAGTTAGAAATTTTACAGTTGTCATGCAAACGGGAATTCTGAGCTCCACATTCACACTTTTCTAAAAATAAATTTCAAAAAATAACTTGATTTTGAATTTTGTTTAAAGTCCTTAATTGACCATTTCCGTGAATTGTTTCCGACTGATCAAGTCATATTGATAATGATAGTCTACAACTGTGGGGCGTATGCTTTCTTGACAACTATACAAAGTTTCATGTACATTCCTGACCTAACAAATAGCTATCGGCCAATGTCTCCTAAGAAAAATTAATATTTGGGTTCATTTTATATACCTTTAACTATGTACTACAAACGTCAGGCTTTTTTTGGCGGGGGGGGCTAACTGTAATGTATTATTAAAGCGGAATACATATCGCCTTGTTAGCAAAAACGAGGTTTTGCTGCGAGATTTCCGAACTTTGTTACTTACGTGTGTCATGATGACCCAAAAAGAGCGTGTTTACATGGAAATTGTTCATTAGTTGAACTGAACTATGCACTGGGCGGTTTACTGTATTTGTAACAATTCTTTGCTATTTGCATTGCATGAACAATAATTGAATGACAAATAAATCATCTCTACGTACAAATCACTTGTTCATTATTAATAATGAAAAATGTGTTTACTGGGATAATAGGCAAATACAAAGTTGTTACAATAATATTGAGTGTTGTTCAGTGGACTCCGAGAAGTCTCTGTGTAGAGGGGTCTACAATAGTTATTATTCACTAATATGTACAGGTACTAAGGTATTTTATTTATGTGATCATGGGAGAAAACATTGATGAGATAATTTTGTTGTGAGGTATAACACAACTTGAAATAATTTTTTTCAACATTTTCTTAACGATTTTTTTATTTATTTTTTCAACATTTTTTCTTTATTTTTTTTCTCCTTTTCCTTTTTTTCCATCACTTTAATATTTGATTCGTTAATTAATTGCATTTAATATCCTTTTTATCTGTTCCCAAAATTGTTGTGTGTTAACGCATTTTTGTAATATTACAATTTTGAATATTTACTTAAATGTAGTTCAATGTTGTGTCTGCATCTATGTAATTAGGTTTCTATCGGGGATTTGTTTATTATTATTTTTTTTTTTTTAATAAGTGCCGGCATGGCATACCATCGGTACTTAAAGTATGATTAAATAAATAAATAAATTGTATTTAGAGTCTACCCACTCAGTTATACAACTGATTTTCAGTGGGGGACAGTAAATCAAAGCGACCAAGCCAACCCTGTAGGCCCCGACGCAATTGAGGAGTGAGCAATAACCAACCAAAGATCGATATTTTTTTAATAGGAAATATAGCAATCATTGGTATGGACAGTGCGAACACCCGCGGATTAACGCCAGAATCAAGGCCGATTTAGAACAACTCTGAATTTATTATGTGCTTCGTTGCTATGACGGCTCCAAAGTCACCGTTTACAAACTCCTAAAAAAACAAGAACTGATGGACTTAAGTCCAAATCAGAAATTAAAAACTTCTGACTTTGACAGGGATCGAACCCTGGACCTTCTGCATTGGAAGCAGAGACGCTAACCACAAGACCAACGAGCCACACAGAATTATTTATACCAGTTCATACCGGCCCACTAACCAAAATGCAAACTTTTTAAATATTAATTATAAATACTACTACTACTACTACTACACTATAATAGATATAAGGAGTTACTGAATAATTAAGTCACTCATATTTATGGTTTTGTGTTGGTTTATGGCATGGTTTGGCCACAAATAGTATTACTTTCTGACTTTGGCCCAATTTTAATTTTACTTATAGTTACAAATATTGTTTTTTTAAATTAAAAATCACCACTTCTGAGTTTTCAGTTTCGATATACCGTTTACGGTTCGAAGCGTTAACTGTATGCATATTAGGTACTGTCTTAGGTTTTTACTGTTGCTATATGCACTTGCGGGCAGAATTAGCCAAATTAACCTGTATGTATACACGGGTACATGCAAATGGTTTTATTTTTCTGCAATTTCGCTTTCTCTTTATGTAAACCGAGGTTTAATGTCTTTACCCTACTTCATTTTTGCATTCCTTGGATTGCACAACTCGATATAACAAATAATATGCATTGGGAATTCCAACATGCACATAAATTCACCACTGTTTTTGTCCAACAAATACTACTTATTCTCATGAACAAGGCTTACTCCTGCAGCCTTTATTAAAAAATCAATAACCAATTTGTTGTTTTTATATTTTCGGCTTGTATATTTAAGAAAAAAAGGGATAAAACTTAAAAGGATATGACGATGGTTTTGTGAAAGGAAATAGCCAAATATATGGTTTTATTTTACAAATAAGGGTTAATTTGGTGTTATAACCATTTCATCCACAAAGCATTACAGTATACTTTATTGTACAGTTTACATGCCCTTTCTTTCCTTGATATGAAATTAAACCAACTATGAACTAGAAACCATATTATTCGCGCAGGTCTCTGCTCTGCATGTGACATCACGTAGCAAGGTGGGTGCATCTCAGCGGTGGCTGCGGCTCTGGGTCAAGGACGTCCTCGGTGGGAACTAAACTAGGCTACGCTGAAGTAAACCGACGGAATCAATATCTGAGCCGTCCGTGCTCTCGTCTCCCAAGTCCCACCCCAGCCCCGGGGTAGGTGGTTAGGTTCTCGTTTCTACCTCGCGGACACCCGTACATCGGCGAACTGGAAGACAAGAGGACATGCTTTTATACAAACACTCGTTTGCTCGGACGACTGACAGTGACACCACAGATATTTGCAATTTTGGGTAGTTGTCAAGGACGCAGAAATATACTACTCTAATTAACACTTGTCAAAAAATAAACAAATTATTTTTTGGGGATTTCGGATTTTGAAAAAGAGCCTAAAATTGTCTATATTCGTGGATTGACCCTGGCTGATTTAACAAAAAATATTGATAATCTACATCTGTAGGGCTGTTCGTGTATGCTTTATTTTTATTGGCTATACTATATGAATAATCTAATGTGATGGTCGCGGAAATGGGGGACTCCTCGCTGCACTCACACTTTCGAAAACTGCTTTTAGGTTGCAGTTAAAATATAATTGGATTTTGTTCAACATACATTTCCAATACGATATCGTTTCTCGTGAATTATTGTTCTGGTCGAGAGGGCCGTCCACATATTATTATATCCTTGTGGGAGATACTGGTTGACTCAGTAAATTTCCACGTTACTCCTGGACTCTGGTGCCGGTAAGTGTTGTTTGTTATGATCACCATCAAAGTCCCATTAATTAGACATAACGTCGAGTTAGCGAGAGAGAGGTCGTTAAAAACCGCTGATCGTTACGCAGCTTCGAATCACAAGGTCGACCAACATGGCTGCTTGGAACCAGCCGCTGTCATTTCCGTGTAAATACGCTGACAATCATATCTAGCAAACAAGGTAGCTCTGATTATTATTTCGTGCTCTGGGCGAGACGTTGACCCATTATCACCATACCCACCTTATCCTAAAGTTTGGAGTTTAGACAACAACCTGGAAAAGTCCAAAGTCAGGATTTCGAGAATGTCCCTTAAAATCTCTAAAACGCACCAAATCGAATCAATAATCAACTTTTGGAAAGCCCAGGACCCATATTAAAATTAATCATATGACAGACTTGACAGTCATGACGTTCTTGGACCAAATCCGGTCGTCGAATACACACACACACAATTCGCTAAACTAAAGCATACACGATAGCGGTTTGGATGTGAAAATATACCCCCCTCCCCAACAGGCTCAGAGTCAATTAAATATAATGATGGGTATTTTGACTCGAATGGAATTGTGTACAGGTGCCGACCCTACAGACGGCATTGTTGTGTTTTTTAATCTTGTACCTTGCCCGCTGTATGGTACACATAAGATCAGAATCAACCGGTGTGTCCCTCTTCAGGTTACTAGGATAATAAGTTATTTGGAAATCAATCCAGATTCCAGAAATTATAAAATCCATCTCGGCGAGGTATCGAACCCCGGTCTCCCAACTGCCGGTCGGGTGCTAGTTGGGAAGGGAATGTTTGTGGGCTGGTCTGCTTAACCCTTCTTCAGTCAGAGTTGCCGGTCTCGACTGGATTCGAACCCGGGACCTCCCGAATCAGAGTCCCTCCCGTCCTTGTTTTGACCTGCTGAGATCCCCGCTGTTCGTCTGGCAACAGTGGAGAGTTGCAGTCCCCTCCGTGGGCAGAGCCCCCACAAGCGACGGTCCGTGGGGCGAGGTCAAAGGCCCACTACTACTAGCCGGGAGCTTCCTGCTAATTGAAATCATTTATTATAATTGCCCTGCAGAGACACAGGCAGGTGCATTGCAGAGTGCGACTCCACTATGACCTGCTATACAGACCATACATGCGGTAGCTGTGAAGGGGATGTCCGAGGGCTGTTTGAAGGGACTCGATCCCTGGAACAAGCTTTCAGTCAGGATTGCCGGTGATGGGACTCGAACCTGCGACCTCCTGAATCATGAGCCACCTCTGTTTGTGCTCGGGAGCGCTGGCATCTGATACATTATTTTAAAAGTGATTACCAGTTGTTATGAATTAACATCTCGGGGGTGGGGGGGGGGGGGGGGGGGTGGGCAGCGATCATGTACAGGTCTCCCTCTGCAACGCAGTCCGTCTACATGAAAAGGCAACTACGGGGAGGCTGTGAAGGAATGATCGATTTTGTAAATTTCTCGTGGGGAACATGCCCAGGGTGTAATGCATGCCCCTCTTCACTATAACTAGATATATTGGAGTTAGTTAGGAAAATTGTGAAGGGGTGTCCGAGGGCTGGTAAACCTAAGAAAAAACTTCAGTCAGGATTGCCGGCCTGCCTCGACTGAATTTGAAACCGGGACCTCCCGAATCAGTCGTCACTGCCGGTTGTGAAGGGATGATCGATGGTTGTCAAGGGGGTAGTTTTTGAATTCGGGAGACGGTCTATGTATGTCGCGCAAACCTCGTTCTGGATCTGCCATGCACGACACACGACACGACAAGCATGACCTACATACATAACATTCGCTTGCATAAAATTATTCAAATTTAATTAAAGATCGATTGGTTTTCTCCGGCTACCTGAGCAAATAAACTGAACCCCAGTCCCGTGCATTGAGTGAATGCTGCATATCATATCCCCCGCCGTTGCATAGCAACTGCAGCCAGGGGTGGTAGCTAGAGCTAGGCTGCTCCTCGTCAATACGTCCAGCTCGCCTAGCAACAACCGTCAGGCTCCCGTCGCTAAACACACAAGGCCACAGGGAGACGAAGGCCACTATAACTACTCGACTTGGGTACACACCGTCATTCCATTCCCGGCAGGGGCAGGCAACGTGCGGCAGGATATAGTTTGCTATTCAAGACGATGAGTGATGATAGATGGAGAACATGCCTCGTGTGGGGTTCGAACCCACGTCCTCGTAGTCGTAGAGCAACACCATGGTCATACGCTTCGGACCAGCGCCCTAACCCTAATCGCATGTGCCACTGCGGATAGCTCATGAATCCCATGCTACTTAGGCCCGGTATTTCAATATCTCGTTTGATCTGGGGCAGAGCCCCAGGTGGAAGTATATTATTTATATTTGATTTTACTTAAAATACCATTGCAACAAGGAACATTAGTTGTGTACACAACAATGTCAATTGTTACAACTTAGGTACGGCATGCAGTGTTGCACCCCCTCGCGGGATAAAAAATAACCATAAGCAAGCACTATTAGTAGGTTTTAGTTCAATTGGTACAGTATTTTTCAATAGTACGCCCATTTTCAGAAAATGAATTGTGAATTCAATGTTTATAAATACTGTAATTCAATGTATATTTAATGAAAATACATGATAATCATACAATCAAATAACGGTATTAAAGTTGAGACAATGTTTTTTGTTTCTAGTATCAACTGCACAAAAACTACATTATTTTGGCATTGCATTCAGCCCACAATAATTGTTTTCTAAAAAACCTGATTTTCAAACTTTTCGCCTGCGGCGCTATTGTTGGGTGGTTCGCCCCCCAAACTTCCCGTACTTGCTCACTATATAATGCCCCCGATATGAAAAGCCTGAATTCAAAAACAAATTGTCATGTGTAGAAGGGTTGTGGGTTGTAGGCAAGGTACCATTTTAAAAGCATTTTCTTCTTACATTTTATAGGATTTTTATTTCTATGTCGATAACTAGTAATTGCTTTTCTTCCTTTAATTTAGAGGAACGGGAACTTGGCCTGACCGAAGTTTACTCTGCAAAGTTTCCTATTTGGGGTGCTGCCCAAGACTGCGTGGTCATCGAATGACAGTGTCCACCTCCACACTGAAACCGGAGAAGATATATCAGCCCCCGGGACGAACCAGAGAGCGGAATGTAGTCTACCCCGACTGAAATGACTTGCAGGTGCTATATCGGGAAACATTACTGGTATTACATATTACATAGGGTTACTGCATGGTATTGGTTTGGCTATGGCTTGTACGGTAGCTTACACTTGGACCCATGGTTGTAGTGTTTACCCTCTTATCACATTGTTCGTCTATTTCAGTCTCGGATATTTAGACAAAGATAACAATGAGTCGAGTGCTGACGAAGCAACCTCCCCTGCAATGAGACCAGACTCACTAGAGTCAAGAGTTGCACATTGTTATACCCAGTGGCATATCCAGGGGGCCTTGTGGGCCCCCCCCGATATCCTAATTATATTTTGCAAATCTACGTTTCCGCAAAAAATTAAATGCATTTATTAATTCATTTATATGTATTTTTAAAAAAAATACACCCTATGTTGCATTGTTTGGGGAGCACCATATGCAGTTATGTCGTACTCTTGGCAGCCCCCCCGAAATATATCCCCATCACGTAGTGTACTCTATTATCTGTGTCCCCATATGCACGCTTCTATAGTGTTATGTAACACCGATGTGATGTGGCACATCACAGGAATACAACTACTTTTTTCTCCCCGTGCATTAGAAGAGAAGGGGGCGATAAGCGAGATATTCCGTCTAGGACATGAGTTAGCTGCTGCAGTGGGGCATAAAAACTGCTGGTGCTGTGTTATGCTGGGCCCAGGGGCGAGGCGAGCAGTATTGACACACTAGACGAGACAAGACTGGGTGGGGTAGGGGACGTCTAGGGGTGGCACTTCTCACTTGCAACGGTGTGGAGATAGACAAGTTTCTTTGCTATGCTCACAATGTTTTGTGAGATGATTTAATAAATCGCTTTATCAGATCAAATTTTTATCAAGCGTTTTTTCCCAGTGGCGTAACATGCCATTGTTTTTAATGGGGGGGGGGGGGGGCAAACAAGTGGAAAACTATCGTCGTATACAATGGGGGTCTGGGGCGAACAGCCCCAGGAACGGTTTTATTTTAACATTGAAAATGTTGATATTTTACTAGGATTTAGCGTGGTTTCGTCAATAATTTATAAAATCGTGAACATTGGCAGTGACAAAATCTTGCCAAAAAATTGTGCCCCTCCAAATTTTACCAAATTTGAGGCGGTAGTCCGCTCCCCTCGCCCCCCCCCTGCCTCCCTCCTCCCCACCACCGTAGTTCGCCACTGTTTAAACATATACAATCTGGACCACATTCTGACTTGTAATTTTCTACTTCATGAGAATGTTTATAGAATAATGAGCATATCATTTTTTTTTTTATATATATATATAGGGTGGAAATTGGATGTCATAAAGATGATTAAAGTCTCACACAATAATTCATATTGTTATACCATGGACTTAGAATAGTAATCGTTATACATAGCACATTACATATTGATTTGCTCATCCAACAGCGTTGGAATGGAACATGTACAGAACATAGTGTGTTTCTGTCGCGAGGCTGGACTTTAGCCAGTATCTAAAATGCGCAATAAGTTCGCGGTACCGTAGAAAATCTGCTCGAAGATAAGTAGTAAAAAAATAATTACTCTGCAGATTATTTTATATTGCCGACCCCTGTTATCAGAGCAATTACTACTTGTTTTCATAAGAACCTCGCTTACACAGAAGGAAGTGTGATCGTGTTTATAAACAAACAGAAAACGTAAATAAAGCGAACGTTCCAAACAAACCAACACGTGTGACCACTTTGGCGTGGAAGTGGCTCGACCAATCAGAGAGCACCTGTCACTTGGGAGCCAGCTGATCCGGGCTAGGCTCCTCCTTCAGCCAATAAAACTAGGTGTAATGCCAACCCACGAAAACACAACTGACACAATTATCAAACCATTCTCATTTCTCATTGTTGAACACTCAAATACTCTTGTTTTGTAAAAGAAATGTCTACTGTTCAAGTCTAGACTGTTATTTTGAATCAGATTTGTATTATTACCGGTCCAAGTCGTCGATTTGACACCATCAAGTGCGCGAGGAGTGGGGGAGTTTAGTTTTACACGTTGGCTGCACTGCCGAGACCCTGGCACTGAACGTACTTGCGTTTCACTTGACAACAAGGCTCCAATGTGTGAAGTTCAAGATATGTACGATAATCAGCTGTTGTGTGCAAAAATTGAATCTATTAAACATGTTTTGTGCTTTGTAATGACTATTCATCGGTGATAGCTGGTCTTTAAAGTGTTCACTTTCAAGATATCGTCGTCACCTCTGGCCTGGGTTTCATGTCACACTTGTGGTGAGTAGCCCTAGCTCTGTCATAGATCTGTGCTATTTTACATTATCTGACCATAATTTAGCCTAGTTTTCTACCTAGACTTTCACTTCTCAGTTATGTCATGGATATAAGTCAGTTATTTGCGAATGCCACTAAGTTTACAAACCACAGTTTCTCATTCAAAACTCGAATCCGAAGCTGTTGGTCTTATCTCACGTAAAGAGGTCAACTAAGATTAGAACAAGCTGTTTATGGTGATCAAAACTGATGCCCGACACGAATGGGGGCATGGGCCAGTTTTAGAGTGGATCGGGATTTTAAATGATTATTTTATATGTGCTTAGTTAGAAGGTATTTTTAATGATTTCTTTCTTATCTTAAAAATTTAAAAATAACATCACAAAATGTTGAGATGCTATGATTTACTTTTCCTACTTTAATGAATGTTGACAATAACTGCAAAAAGTCGCAAAAATTCTCGAGTTAAGGTAGGCCTATTGTCGGATTTAAATTAATGCCCTCTCATGATTGGATGAGCTTTAGCGAGCGTAGCGAGCGAAGCGAAGATTCCATTTCACTACACTGGAGAAAAAAATCCGGAATGTTTTTTTTCTTTTTTTTTTTTTGTTTTTTTGTGTGTTTGTTAACCCGATTCTGGCTAAACCGATACTCCGATTGCCGATGAAATTTTATGGAGGTCTTTTAAATCTCTAACTTGGAACTGCCCCGTTTTTGAGCGCAATCGGGAAATTTTTTCTTATAACAAACGCAATTTTACGATTTTTTTCGATTTTTTTTAAAAATTTCTTCGACTTATAACACTACACGCTTTATCCGATTGTAATGATTTTTTCACAGAACCTTAATTTTTTGAAATTTTGATATTCGTGTGAAATTTTAGCGTAATCGAAAATATTTTCTCATGGGAAAAACGAAATTTTACGGTTTTTTTTCTTTTTTAAAACAATTCTTTGACTTATAACACCTACATGCTTTATCCTATTGTAATGATTTTTTTACAGAACCTTAATTTTCATAAATTTATATACTCTTTTTAAATTTGAGCGCAATCGAATAATTATTTCTTAAAAAAATTGCAATTTTACGTTTTTTTTTTTTTTTTAAATTACGATTTATTAAAAAAATTAAGAAAATTTTTATTTTTTTTAAATTTAAATTTTTAAAAAAAAAAATTCGACCAAGCAAAATTTTTTTCACAGAACAAAAAGAAAATCCGCTTTACACATGGAGCTCAAGCCCAAATTTACGTCACCCAAACAACGCGGCGGGATTTAAGCTTTTCCTGTATTTATGAATGGTTGGCCCCCAAAAATTTTTTGAAAAACATATTTTTTGTTCAAAATTGGTTTAAATTTTTAAAAATAAAACCAAGCGAATCCTTGGGGGGTAATGGGATTTGTAAAAAGAATTGTGACTTGAAAAAAGCTTTTCTTTGTAAGCATTATTTTTCTCGTGACCCACATAAAGCAACCCTATTTTAAATGTGTCACAAACTAGTTTCAATGCTGCGCTTATCGAGGACCTACATGCAGAATATCGTCCTCTTGCTAGATAAGATTCAATTGTTGTTTTTAACAGCTGATAGTTGTTGTTCTTTCACTTTTGTATTATCATCCAGCTGTGTAGACATGCGCTGTGTGGCTGTCAGTGGCAGGGAGGGGAGGGGCGATGTATTGATGTGTGGAGGGGAAGGGGGGACGTCAGCTGGTTGCATGCTAAGCCTCGGACAAAGGAAATCTGCAGGATGTTTAGATAACCATTGCTACACTTGGATTCTGTGCAAATAATTAGCACAATATAATTAATTAGGGCTAATCTAAATAAGCCTGTAACCATTAGAGAAAGAATTGATTTAATATTTCTGGAATTTCCTAACCTCCTCAAAATTCGCCAAATCGCATGTTCCGTATATCATCAATTTTTTCGAGAGCCAAGTCCCCATATACCCATTACAATGTTCCATCACCATGATACGTTCTGGGTCAAAATAAGTTCGCGTATTTGACTGCATATTTGCATTCTATTTTCTAAGATGGAAAAATATACTAAAATTTCAATCTGGGAAACCTGGAAACGTTGAGGCATTCCGCATGATGTAACCCCAAGTATGTAGAAGTCCTATTGAGTAATGACTTGCAAGTAAACGAGGGGAAGTGAGAGGACCTGACCGTCCTAATCCGGACTCTCTCTCTCTCTCTCTCTCTCTCTCTCTCTCTCTCTCTCGCGCGAGACCTTGGCAGCAACTTATTGCCAGTACTAGATAATATATTCAGCGTTATCTTGCAATAATTGGCAAGATGTTTGCCGAGATAATGGCACAGACTCTTGGCAGTGAGTGTTGTCTCGCTCTAACGAGGACCAAAGGGCCTAAATGTCTGCCGAGATGTTTCGGCAGGTCCGAGGCTGGTGTTAGTAGATAGGATCCGACAAGTTCCAGGCCAGGTGCGAGGGAGGGGACTCGAGTCTAGAGTCCCGGAATGTTCGGTAATCTCGCTCACACTCGCACGACTTTCTCTTAATTTATTCAAACCACCCTGTTTGTGAACTGGGAGCTCGGACGAAGTAAGATCCCCCTCCCTTCCTTCACTGAATCAAGATTCAAGAAGAACCTGCTTGATTGAAACCTGCAGAAACTAGTTTACATAAAGTTCCGTGATGCTAGTTGGTCCTGTGATGTAGGCGGTCTCGGGTTCGAATCCCGATTGGACTTGATAACATACGACATGATGGTATTTAAAATCATGTAGGCTAGATTGATTGGATTGATGTTCTGCACAATGCACAACGTCTCATATTTATGCGTTTGCGCTATTCGAGATGATCGGTTAGGGGCTTTCCTAATTATTAACCTTCACCCCTGAGTGACAAAATTGTCACCCCCGCCCTTTAATGATGTCACGACAAAAATAACATTCCGCCCGCACGCGGCACGCCGTTCCCCATATTGGGCATGTAATATCCTTATAATTTAATTTTGCTTAGATGCATGAATGGCATGGTTGGTTCCTCAGCAAGGAAACGCATTATAATAAACGGTGTGAGAAATGAAAATGTCACCCACTGTTTCAGCTTTTGTAACTGGTTGCGTAGGTAGACAAATGCAAATCTATTGATTTGAATACAAAGCTTGTCGTTTCCCGTGTCCTGTCGAGGTGAGGTGAGGTGCTCTTATACCCCGGAGAGACACACGGTAACTGGACTGGACGTGGATCTGCCCTAGAGATGGTCTGTCTGTCACTGAGCAATGAACAGTCGGAGCAATAACACTTAGTTGACGCCTCTGCATAAGATGATTTATTAGCAAATCACACAGTGCGCACCGCAGCTCTTTTGTGGTTGACGAGGGCTTTTTGTTTTATTGGTTCAGGACTGATTAACTGGGCTTGGTCACCCCGGGGGCAACCTATGCTGTTGCTATTGTCCCTTTTTTTAGTTCTTTGCATTTTTGCGTTTTTGAAATTTGGTATAGTTGAATGCCCGATTGTGCGATTACTAGGCTTCTCGCACATAACCACCTGGAGGGTGGTTCAAATCCCGGTAGGATTGGATTTCTTCATTTCTTCTTCGTTTCTCAATATTCCGCACTCTAAGTCTGGAGCCATCACCAGGGAAGAGTATCTGCCAGATATAGATAATGTATTGCTATCTCCAAGGTCGTCAGTCCTTGTACGGGGTTCACTATGAGCCAACACCCATCACAAGGAGGTGCTGATATAATACATTGTTCTCAGGTGCCAGGTGAGCTCGCCTCGTGACTGGTCGGGGGGGATAATATTCTGTCACTTACTGCGTCACAACATTGTGAAAGATGTCCCAACTGACACGTAAAAGGGAAATGCGCGCTGAATAGCCTGTAAGATCAATATTTCACAAGTTACCTATTCAGATGGTTGCTACAGAGTTCATCTCTTGGGGTGGTGGAGCCGGGTTCGAACCCCGGGGTCGCCATACACAGTCTATACCATCCTTGTTGAAGAGCAACGTTAAAACCGCATTTCAATCGGATGTCATGTTTGGTTTTTATCGTGAGAAGTGACACACACGGTCCGACGGACAGACAAGTCATGTGTATATCCCCTAATGTAAAGAGGATTGAAGAACTGTCAACTGGAGTCGAACCCACGTTATTCCCCCATCTCACGTTCCAGTCGACGTTGACGTTGTATGGATTGATATTCCAAATGATGTTGAATATATACTCTTTGTCTCAAGGACTTGGAAATTACCGTCAGAATGGGTTTTCCGAGTCAAACATCAATCCTCAAACACAATTATAATGTGTTTGCTTCCTAACTCGGGGTTTCCTAATTGTGCATTACAATAACATTGGCAAAACCAACGGTACGGGTAAATTCAAGTTAATTGAAGATTAGATAAAATCAGCTCTCGATTTGTCCATAAATACAAATTTAGTACATAAATAAACATGTCCAGCATTTCAATTTTGTTCTTCTTGAACCGTATTTAATTGACATTTGCATATTTTTTACCATCCAATGAAACATTCTAATTTGTTTGTTCATAATACAGTAACTTGTCTTCAAAGCCACTTTCTGTCGGGGCGGGGGCCTTCCGGGTCGAAAGCCGCCGGCGCTGTGGAATCAAAAAAGGGTGACGGGGTCCTCATTTCTTCATCATGTTTCTATTCGGGGTCCATATTCGGGTTTTTTCCCGTAGCTGAAAAATTTTACCGTAGCATCCCCGTAGGAACCTTTTCTTTTCCCTTGGGGTTTGGTTGGGGTTTTTAGGTTTCTAAAAGGGGTGGGAAACCCCGGATTTGTCGCCAAGTTAAAAAATTACCATTACTAGGGTATACCCGGCTTTCCCCCTATCCCCTTAAAAAAATTGGTGGAAACCCGGGGGGGATTCTTTAATTAATTATTTGCATCTTCTTTAAAAATAATTTTTCAATTTAGGGTTCCCGGGCCCCTCCCCCTCCCCGTGGGAACTGGGAACTGTTTTTTTTTTTCTACTTTAAAATTTTAAAAAGGGGTTTCCGCCCAGGGTCGAACCACACCCCCCCCGTGACCTAACACAGGTTTAAAAAGTACCCGGTATATCTGTAGTTTTGCCCCTCGCCTTGATCCCCTCGCCAAAACCTACAACATCACCTCCTGTGAGCGAACAGGGCGCATGCGTGTAAACACTAGTTACCGGAATAGCTGGATAAATCAAATCTGCAGCAAGTACTGGTGTGGTCATGAGTATGAAGGCAGGTTAGCTTCTATGTGGGAGGTGGACATGAAATCTGCAGCATCTGTTGCAGCGGCGAGCGATGTCGTACAAGTGGGTGGGCTAGGATCTCGACTTGATTCTCACTTTCATCTTCTAAACACTTCAGCATCACAGTAGGCAGATTCTTGTACATAACACAATACTAGCTCTACATATTGTATGCATCACTTTTACATCTGTGCGTGTGTCACGTCTCACGTTAAAACCTAACATGACCTCCGATTGACATGCGTGTTTCGCGAATGTCCCAACCCCAAGGATGATACAAAATGTTTTCGGTGACCTTGGAGCCAGGGAGGCTGGGATAGCCGTTTTAGTAGTGGTCTTTTGTGAACCTGGCACCTCCACCAAGTAGTTCCAATGCTGGATAAGCTTTTATTTGTGTTCTTCGACCACAAAAATATATTAATTTTAAAAATGCAACTTTCCCCAAACCCCCAAGTGATACATACAGTAGAGTGAAATACACTGAAGATCTGTGAATGAAGTTGATTCGACTCCCGAGTGGGGTAGTGACGTAGGTACCTATATGGTAACGCAGTGCACGCTCGTAATGCACTTACATGGGCACACGACACCGACTCCAGCAGAATCAGATGACAATACTAAACCCGTCATTAGAAAGCTGCCCTGGTTGATCGATCAGGCTTCTGGATCCGAGGGGTTACTGGAAGAAAGTCCAGCATAGCGGGAGTAGATCTTGGCTCCAGTTCGAGAACTCGATTGATGTGAGTGATAGATGAGGATGAAGGATAATACTGAAACCCATGTCTTGTACAGGATTCGAACCCGCGTCCTCGTACCGAGTACAATTTTATTTCCATGCGAGATATCGTGGTTTCGAGTGGGTGTTTAGGGGGGTGTTGTTGTACTTTGTAAGTCGCATCTTGCATCAAGCTTAGGGAGGGGGGCAGGAGATCCAACTTGATAGCCAGTTGTTGTTTGCATTAACAATTATTGAATGAATGAAGTAGTAATGATCATCATTGTCATTTCGAGAGTGGGGGGGGGGGTGCTTCATGTACGTCTTGCTATCTGTCTCCACGTGTGATATTATAATATGTCTATCTGGCTGCAGCTTTGTATATCTCTTCATTTTATCCTGTCCCATGCATGTCCCATTGGCCTTAGTCTGTCTCCACATCTTTTGCATCTCTGACTAGCTGTCTCTTCGCCTGTCCCTGTCTCCACATCCATTATTCCTGTCCCTGTCGCCTTCTCTTTGCCTGCTAGCTGTCTCTTCCCTTCCCCGCTCTCTGGCTTTTAATGTCCACCAGTTCCCCCCCCTCACACCCAAATTTGCCAGTCTGCCCAGACCTCAGAACGGTTGGTTTTTCCCGCCTTGTCCAGGTTTATATTCAAACACGTCCATGTCAGTAACCCTAGACCTTCTCTCTCCGGGCAGAAGCAGAACGTAGCCTACTCCCGGCGGCTCATGCGTAACGCGGGGGACTCGGTTCTGGAGGTCTCGGATTCGATTTCCGCCACCGGCAATCCATAACCTAGTTAAGAGGGAGGCATGCCCCCTAGGATTCACTTAGTGGTCCCCCCAACGAATATTAAACAATTTTTGTAGCAAATCTTCAATTCAAATTCAGTATGTAGATTGCTATTCACTTTATAATTGTGCAACTGTAGATCCTACCTCGCAGTGGCTGAAGGGGGGGCACTAAATTGCAATCTCTCGCTCCTCCATGAAGTGCGTATAAATATAATTAGGCGTTAGCTTTGTGTCCCCTCCCGGGCTGTTCATTGTGCTCGCACTCGCTCACAGTCACAATCAGTCCCTCGCTCTAGAGCGCAACTCTCGACTTCTATTCATCACTTTAAAACACCAGTTCAGGTTTTCACTCGTAATGGGCCTTGGTTTGATGTCCTTCCATGCGGGCGTCGTTGCCTCTGACTGTCAAGGGGACAGACAGACAGACAGACAGACAGACAGACAGACAGACAGACAGACAGACAGACAGACAGTGGCGCTCCCGGGATGGGATGCGGGTCGCATGAGAACTGTGCTGATGGATGGTGGTGGTCATTGTTGTCTTATCAACGTCCAGTAGCTCGTCGGGTGTGGATGGAAGGAATAGACAGATCACTGCACACAGCGGGCAGGCTCATGGTACAAGGATATTCAATATCCTTCGACCATGGGGCAGGCTCGTACCTTACATTGCGGGAGACTGGAGGGGAAGCAAGCCCAGTGTATTATATTGAACTGGAGTATGCTATAGAAGGGGTCTGGATCATTCCATTCCGAGTTCGTGGGATTCGAACCCACGTCCCTTGGAGTCCCACGTTTTGGACCCGTGCGTTCCGCTATTAGGTCGCGAAGTATTTAGCTTTTTATGTTTCGTTACATGTTTAAAATAGAGGCAAAAGGGGAAATGTGATTCAGTTCTGAGGGCACCCCCCCCCCCATACACCCCTTGACGACGCCACTGATGTTTTACATCGCCGCGATATCTAGTGCACCTTTCATGGTGGCTAAAATATCTGGAGGTTTCAGGCTTGCTATCGATTACAGAACGTTGAACAAAGTGACAGAGGTCTCCCTCAAAGTGGCCTATGCCTGTACATGCAAGATAGGCCCGTGACTGTGTAGTACATGGGGCGGTTGGGAGAGAGCCTGGAAGCTACCTCTAACGAGATCAAGCCCCGCTTGACTGGAAGGATAGGAGTGTCTGAAGGCTACCTCTAAGTCTAACGAGATCAAGCCGAGTGTCTGAAGGCTACCTCTACCGGGATCAAGCCCCGCTTGACTGTTAGGATAGGAGTGTCTGAAGGCGACCCCTCCACGATGTGGCTACCTCTACCGGGATCAGGCCTCGCTGTCTGCACATGGCTAGACCCCGGAGCGTCAAGGCAAACAGTCGTAGAAACGCAATCATATCATGCACGTATCTATCGTTCTGTGTACTACCCCGCCCTCCGTCGCACGCGATCCATTGTTTGAGGTTCGGGGAAACTGTGGAAAGTAAAACTAGGTTTGATATTTAATATGTGGCGTGCGGTGCACGGGACCTAACCTAGCCTACATCTCGCCGATACCAGATCGTGTAATTACCTTAACAACGGTACCGCCGACGTCACAGCGAGGAGGACAACCATACGTCACAATCACATCGCTTCCGGTTCATCATAACATGACATGTACTCAGTACTCGCTCATACAACCTTGCGGGCGGGAAGAGAAAAAGAAAAAGTATTATGCTTTTTTTTTGATGTTTGTTTTGTTAAAACATCACTTTTATCTGGTGTGACTCTTCAGGTGACTAACTAGGTAATAAGGGTGTTTCGTGTTGGGGTGATGTGATTGTGAAGGGAATGTCAGAGTCCGACCTTGGAAAACACTCTCAGTCAGGATTGCCGGTGGCGGGACTCGAAACCGTGACCTCCCGAATCAGAGTCTCGCGCGTTACGCGTGAGCTACTGGTCCGCTGTTCTGTTTGACACCCTATAGAGTTATATGTAAAGTGTAAGCTTCCTCGGTCGTTTGAAAGGATAAGTTTGTTGCTAAGAATGTCTTGTTTGCTAAAAGTAGGCCCATGCTCATCGTGATCCGTCCACAAGTTGTTTTGCTCCTATCAACAACATCGTTCATACAATGTGAACATTTGTTTTGCTTCTGAATCAGAACACAGTTTTGTCTGAGAGTTGTTTGTGAGGAACTCGGTGTTCACTCTTCAGGGAGCAAGATGGTTCTACGGACTAGAGTTGCTCCCTGCACCCCTGTATCCCCCAGCCCGCAGTCTGTAGAGTGTAGACGGAGACGCTATAGTACGCGGAGCGGCGGCCGCCGGTGCAGGTGCACCTAGAGTACGGTGGCCAGAAGGACCGGCTTTGAAACATGTCCGGTTTATCACCAGCGCCCCATAGGCGTTCATGCTTGGTCGCCACACACCCGGGCATAATCATTATGGCATGTAGCTTGATTGATAGAGGCCCGAGTAAATGGTTTTATTTTTTTTACTAAAATTCGTTTTAAAAAATGTAAAAAGTGGCGTTGTAAGTTTTTATTTTATTTTCGCATTTCTCGCAAACGGGAGGAAATTCCAACATGCACACAAATTGCCATTGTTTTTATGGCACAGATGTCACCCAAGGATTGTTTCTGCAGTTTTTCATAAATTTTAATTTTTTTACATGTGTTTTGTTTTCATTTCAGCTTGTATTTAAGTAAGATACACTCAAATTGTCAGCAAGATAAGATTGGAAGTTTGTGAATAGTGGAGATAATGTTGATTTTGTGGAAAAAGCAAAATAAAGTTTTATTTTGCAAAATAACTGTTAATTTGGTGTTATCACCATTTAGCGGTGTTATTTAGGTTTTATTAAATAAAATCATTTTCACGGGTCTCTATTGATTGATAAACCCCCTTTCTCGAATTCGAACCCACGTCCCCCGGTTCCACAAGATCGATCTCGGGGCCTTACTTAGAAAATGTACTAACTGAACGCGCTGTACTCGTTGCACGTGGCAAGAATTATGTTAATTGTTGTTTTTTTTCCCTGGGAAATTCGTGTTATATTGTTTTTCTGTTTACATACTCGCTGCGACTGACATCGCATGTTGGATCTCGTGGCTTGAAGTGAGGCATTGTGAGCAAGCTCGCTCCCTACCGGACAAACCACACCACAACTCCGTCCGATCTTGATGGAACTGTTCTAGTCCTTCTAAGTATGAACACTTCTTCCGAGCATGCAATAGAAGAAACATTTCTTATCCAAATCGCACTTTTAAAAGCAGTTATAGCTAGGCTAAGTTTGCTCATCGATCAGCAAACGTTGACCATACGAAAAATTCGCGAAGTAGCCTAGTTATAAATAAATAAATAAATAAATAAATAAATAAATACAAATACATATATTCGTATTTAGAGTCGACCCACTCAGTCACAGAAAATGAAATAATCAATATTGTTTTAATGCGTTTGTACTTTTTAAAAATTATCGTAGTTGTCATTCATTTGTGCGGGGGGGGGCGCACAATGACACCTTGGAATGTCGGGTGTCCCATGCTAGGACCCAAGTAGCCTATATCCATGTTAATCAACAGCAACCACTACCGGTATACTTATAGTTGGTTGTATGCAAATGCCTGCCTGCCTGCGTGTTTCTTCATTATCCGGTTCATGACCCCATTACCTAAAAACTCAAGTTGCTTGTAATTCATTATTAGATTGTGTGTAGGAGCGTGTATTTGCAAACTATTGTTTTATATCCTGAAAACTTTCAACGTTGTGCAACTCAGGAGTAGGCAACGTGCCAACCCTATATGGACGTGGGTTCGTCTCCCGCACAAGATGTGTTCAGTGTTTGCAGAGGCAAGGAAACTAGGAAAGAGAAATCACTCATCAGATAAACGGCATGCATGCACTCGACAACAACGGCTCAGCTATGCAACTGAAAGCGAGTCTTGCTCATCCCTGTGTCGGAGTAATACACAACACGGCCTTTCTAATATATCTGCTGGCATAATTCTTCGCTCACGTTGGATCGAACAAGTTCTAGTGGCGAAAATAGAAAGTTTTTAAATATTAGTGTGAAATAATGACAGGAAAAGCGTGCTCGCTACAAATGATTACACCCCCTCCTCCTCCCCTCCCGCCCCCTCCTTAACCCAAGCAACACTTCAATCTGACTATACCGTGAATAATAGTCCGGATGTTTTTGTGTATTTTTGTTAGCTCTCTACTGGGAAAACTGCTACTCCTTCTTATCTTGTTTAAATATTCAGGGGACCCCTGAAATCTCTGACCTCTGATGTGCTAAATTTTCGATACAACCAAATAATTTGTCATCATCCATCGCCGTTTCCTGCTTATGGCAGCCATCTTTGGTTTTGCAACCATATCTTTCCACTGCATTCTATTCTCCTTTACATCTTCCCAATTATCTCCTCTTGTCTCCAAGTCTCCTGCTATGGTTATCCTTCCTTCCATCTCTTCCTTATTGGACAACCTTCTTATTCTCCCTTCAATTCTTCTTGCATACATGCTCTTCGGCATCGTAGTTTACGGTTTTATTTTCGATATTTCGTACGATATTTATGTGTTCCTTCGCCCCTGATGTTGATGGAACTTTCAGAGAATGTTGAAAATCAACACTATCGATCTCAAGTCCAAATCTATTCTGATTCGGATCGTGCCTCCATGAACTTAGAATAGTAACTGGCCTTGTAAATCCATGGTGCCTCGACGCGTACGCGCTGTCCTCGGGAGAAAGCTGGAGGCGCCAAACACGCTCATCCTCCAACGCGACTCTAAGAAGTGGCCTAGTTCTTCAGATATATAACTAATAATCTCCCAGCTGATACGAGGGGGACTTTGTGTTGTGACCCGGAAACTCTGGTGAGTCTGTTGTTTATCACAATCAACCTAGGAAATACAATACGTGTTGTGGGAATAATAGTATCGCCTGGGTCGTTACGAAGTCGAGTAGATCAAGCGGCTGCCCTCCCTATCTGGACAGGGTTCCTTGCCACTTGTGTCTTAGAATAGCCGAGGAAACTTCCGGGATGTGCAGTGTGTACGTCTTAGGTAGGCCGGAGCATGCCTCGTGCGGGATTCGAACCCTGACCTTCCGGCCGTATGAGCCACACTGAGTGCTAGCTATAGCCCTGACACAGCCGGGGCTCGAACCCACGACACAGTTTGGATCTGCGTAGGCCCCACCTTCAGATCACAAACTATGGGAGTTGCGTAAGTGTCGTATCATTTGATTTATCATCACTTGGAGAAACTTCAATACAGTTATAATGAAGTCTTAGTAGTCTATCCATCTGCAACCGGTTTAGTTCTCAATGCTCTAGCTAGTCCATCCGTCTTTTCTAATTCTCTCCTCGCGATTAGCCTTGTATCCGACACGTGCGTAGACCCTGACATTGTATGAAAGAGCACAGCTTCATGTTCGGCTGGTTCTCTTTCTAAAGTTGGATAATCTTCTTCGTTTCTTCTACACCATTGCGCTCGAAATTGAAAATCAAAATCCGGCACGATTGACCCGAGCGTCCCGGAGATGCCTCCTGTAGTCCCGCCCCTCGAGAGCCGGCGAGTGAGTGGAGCGGGCGAGCGAGTGGATGATGTCGGATACACTATAGGAGTCACTCTGCATATCACGACTTCATCCACCTTGATGTAAGACACTCCCTCGCTGCTAACATGCAGCCACTCTCTCACTATCAGCTGATCAAGTGTTGCAACTTGTGTAGGTCCAGCTGTGTTGTGCAAGAACACATCGTGCGCTAGTTCTAGTGTCGCTAATAAACCGCGGGGCAGGGCGTCTAATAACATGTCATTACTGTGAGTTATTGTCTCCTGGGGCTGAGAGGCTGACTGACTACTGGAGCGACGCGGCTCGGCCTACATACCCCCGATCAGTGCCCGGGTTGTTCCGCAACTCCCTGTTCTGTTTGCATTTCAGAACAGGCCAGGGAGGAGCGATGCTCACCACAGTTTCCCTGCAGGAAACCTCCTCATCCTTGTCTTGTCCCCGCACTCCCAGTCCCCAGCCAGACTCACTGGTCCGACAGAGTCGACGTAGACGTTATCTAGTGCTCAGCCTATCTACCCAATGCAGTATTTGCGTACGTGTACGATTACTTGCAGGAACACCAACATTATTGTGCTGTTTAATACTCATTTCTCAGGCATAGTCCTTTTTTCCATAGTTAATTTTCAAGTGTCCTCAGAGTTCGTGAAAAATGTTCATTTCTGGTCGATAGCATAGAATAGGGAAGGCTCACCAGTTTTAGATATTAGCGCCGTGTACAGAATCAGTAGATATTTCACTTAATAACACCATCGCCGTAGTTTATAACACTCTAAAGTAAAAACTGTATATTCCACAGATGTACAAAGTTTTACGTTTACTCTTTCCCGCGCTTTTATCGTGAAAAGACGTGTGACGTCATAACCCTAAAGACATTGTTGGTAATGAATGAAATTGACCACGGTCTTCTAGATCACGGAGCTAAATTCACCTCTCGGCCGTTCACCAGCTCGTGTTAAAACAAAAGTCCATTGTTGACATTTTCTTTATAAATGTTTTCGTAAAACCATTAATCGTTAAAAATGTATACACAAATGTGCAAATGTTATATCTTGTTATACAAATTATTGTTTATTAGTATTTCTTAATCATACTACAAACAAATTTTATTCTAAAAGTGCTTCTAGAAGTAAGATAATCATCAAAAATGCTGTTGATTCAATGACCACACGGTGATTGGTTGTAGGGTTATGACGTATGGCCCTGTTTTTCCCGCCATTATTACGCTAAAACTTTTAGCTCACTTTGGTGACTGAAAATATTTTTGAAATAACTAAAATGTTATATTTATGTAATCAGAAACTGGCCCTGAATATAGTAGAATAATAAAACATATTGTGGAGTCTTCCCTATTATGGCGTTCCGTGCTAATTTGATATTAATTTCAAACTTCGTTCAGTCGTATATACAACAATGCTGAAGAGAGATTCACAGATTTATTTGAGTAAGCTATCTGTTCATCAGGTCATATAATATGCTGCTACCACAACTACTTCCATATTCCCCCCCCCCTGCATGCGCTAGCCAATGCGAGCGTAACAACGAATAGCTTGAGGAAGTTCATACGTGTAGTAATAGTAAATCACAAAAAATCAGAGCACTCATCCAGGTAGATCAAAAATAAATCGACTCAAATTTTTTGCCGAGTGAGGGGAACTACGTAAATTGAAGTTTCTTTCATCCAAAAAAGTTGATTCGATGGACAAACGCATAATATGATTATACACACCATTCTTGCGGGTTATGTCATAAAGAGGGTCCCCGAGAAATTGCAATAATTTGTTTCGTGAAGGCCGTCATCTTCCTGGACCTTCAATTAACAATTGTTGTTTGCGTATGACCATGATCCCCACAAGGACTTGCCTGATGGGTTCAGCTCTGTCTGTCTTGAAGCTACTTGCTACTCCCCAAGTGTACACCAGTACTATACTACTCTGTGTAGCCACTCTTCATTTCGGTCGGCTTGCGCATGACTTACTTTTACGATTACTTAATGATTACTTTATGGGTTACTTTATGTTCCCATCTGTACAGTAATAAACATTAAAAAATGCGATGTAAGTAATCGTTAATTTGCGTTTGAATTGTGACATTGGCTCGCGCACAAGTTTCTAGCATGGCTCCTCTTGTTTCAACCCCAACGTTTTGGGGGTGGGAAAACTTGGCCTGGCCCCAAACCCCCAGTATAATAATGTTTTGTATATGGTAATATTATCTCTTTCTGTTGTCAGTATGTCGGCCCATTGAAACATGTAAAACCCGGATATGGCAATACCGGAATCAACCACTTGAAATATTTTCATTTTTTTCTTCAACACAAAGACAAAATTATAGCAACAAATTCGAATTGTTTTGGAAGCAAGCGACATGAGGTTTGTTGGCTTAACCGTGCATGGAAACACAGCAGGCTAGACGTCATCTAGCAAACATTGTCTAGTATGTGGGAGACTAGAGGCGAGCTCTGGCCGACGACGTGAGAAACTCCCCTCCTTCCTCCCCCTGCATGTGGCTGGATCTGTCCTGCATAGGTTTGTCCTCCCCACCTCCCCTAGGCTAGTGGCGCATTTTGACCCAACGGTTGACGCGTCGTTACAAATTAACCAAAACCTTGCGTCAGTCATTTTTCACTTTTTCATTATTGGAGAATGGAGATGTACAATCAAAAATATGTAGGCAGGTTTATTTTTAAAGAAAGAAGGTGAAATAACATCAGCATTTTTTATTGATCTACAATATCTGTTGACAATATACTGTAAATTGATCATAACGATTAAAAGTGTTGTCCGCATCTAATTTTTCTTCATGACAGTCAAATGAAATGTAGTCTCAATGAACGTCAAATGATCGGGTAGATTGAAAGTTATCTGTTACAAACGATGTTTGGACGCGATCCAGGTTGTTATCCAATGATCGCAACAAATGCTAATCATGTTTCTGCAACATGAAGTCTCGTTTTCTCCTGATTTACGGACTCCGTGCAATATCGGCCTCAAGGCGATATAGTTCTGGTAAACTTCCAATCCAACCGCGCGAACATACGTTCTATTCAACAAACTACTTTCGCACAACGCATTTACACGTATCTAATTAACATTGCAAAACACCCTTTGTTATAATTATCGCGTTAAGAATGTGCTAAAGAATTGTTCGTTCGTTGCGAAATATTCACTCGACTTTCTCGTGCTCCAAGTCACCGCACCGCGGCGAGAACGTGGCGTACTAGGGGGATCCCCGTCACCACGCCGCAGAAAGAACGTGGCGTACCAGAGCACCACGTCCGCACGGCAACAAGGACCGGCTTTCAGCTAAACCCGTCAACTGAATCATCATATTTGCTTCACCTCGACCCTGGCAACGATATAATTACCCACTAACTAGAGCCACCACACGGCCGTTAAACTCAACGACTCTGATATAAATAGGTTGGATTCTGGTCGAACCGCTGGATTTTCGACATGGAATTAAATACTTAATTTTGCATTGTTGCGTTATTAATGTATTTTACCTCAAAATTACATTCAATATTGATAACTTGTATCATTAAATTATGTAACTTGTGAAATCAAATATTGTGATACGTTTTTGTGGGGGGAGTAAGAACAGGGTTGTAGAAGATCTTTAGCCAACCCACCTCGCCACATTTGTAGGCAACCATGCATGAGTCCTAAGGGATTGTGTAATGCCATCATCGTAATTACAGGGCTAGTTACCAATTACCAAATTTTACAAAATACTCTTGTGTACGCGTTCCCTGTCAACAGCAGTTTTCCTGGTTGTCTGTGCGCAGTATTCCACTGTCGCGTGTGATAAGTCACACTGACTGGACACAGCTTTTCCTCGTAGATAAAATAGGCCAATAGGGCAATTGTCTGGCGTCGCATGTGGGTCCTGAACATATCCCTGTGATAGTACTAGAACTATAGTGGTATCTTAGTGGAGTTGTGGGTCCACGTAACAAACTATCCACACAACTCTCCTCTAAAGCTGACTGACTGTTGTTTGTCCAGAAGATCTTGGAGTTTAGATCAGAGTCAGGCTGTGATCTCAATTTTATGCTGTGTTTTTTTTTTTTTTTTTAGGGGAGGGGGAGTGATGGGGGTTGCCCAAAGATAACTTAATTCTGGGACTTTTGATTTTTCCACAAAACATAATTTCTGATCGTGTGAGAAATCTACGTCAATTTCGTAACAATTCAAACATTTTTTTTTCTTGTAATTTTCATTAGAGTATAGATATAGGTTATATAGAATAGTTTCGGCCCATGGACAAGACAACTGGAATTTATAGGAACCCACACTTAGAATATGCATTGTAAGACGTACTCATTACCCCCGATATCAGCGCACGTGTACGTATGTGCATTGTCAAGGCTGAGGCTGATTAAGAAACATCGCAATTTGTTCAGGTTGTATTATGAATCTGTTATCACACAATCATCGTTATAGCCAAGTAATTGCACTTCCGTTCCACTAGAGAGAATAACGAGTTAAATAATCAGTTTTTATGTGTCAATAAATCCGAATAATAATATCCATGCAGTTCGCGTGTCGTCCCTGACTTGTTGCTACGCGTGGCTGATGTGCTGGTAACAAGGACAAGGCTGGGACCTGTACCCTGATCGGGAGTCGAACTCAAGGCCGCGGTGCCTCGCGGACCGTTTAGGAAATACACTTTGTTTGCAGTAACTTTTCAAGGAACTAGCTCCTATTTAACTGAGTGAACTTGAACGGGTTAAAAGTTTATTTTGGGCACGAATCTTTCGTACTGCGATACCTTCTTGACCTCCGGCTCTAATGTTTTATTTACTGTGTTGCTTTGTAATAGTTCATTTGTTTATTTAATAACATTAAAAATTGCTATTAATGTCTATATTTATATACGCCCTCCATCTGAAAATCAATTGTTGCAATTGAGTGGATACTCAATAAATACGAATGTTTGTTTTCTTTTCTCACTATTTTACTGCGTAACTTTAGTTTATACTGTTTTATGTTTATTTTGTAAATGACTTCTATCTTTCTCTGTCCTCTTTCCCCCCCCCCCCCCCCCCCAACTATATGAGTGACTGTGTATGGTGCATCACATGCGAGGGACCCTCCACAAGAGCACGTGGTTCCCTCGCGGCTCTGTAACTTCAAGTGCAAGTACAGGTGGTGTTACCTCTATTCTACGGTGCCCTGTATATACGTGTGTGAACAAAGACGGGGAACAATGAGAGTTGGGTGAGTCAGGCGGGATGACTCGCCTGCTGGAACTAATGACGAGCGTGCAAGTGACGCAGAACTCATTACCTCCCCGGGGACTCGAACCAGCGGGTCCCAGGGTGAGAAGATTGATCCTAGCAGGAAGACGTTGCCTTTGATGATTCGCTATCGACTTGAGTTCCTTGCATTGTAACCGACATCCATGCGTCGATGTTTCGTTAGTATCATTACATGGGTCACGATGAAGTTGGACATTGAGGGGGTCAGATATAATACTTGGTACGGTGAGTGACCCAAACATGTCGCAGGCAGCTTGACCGCAATGTTCCGACCACACACTCGCCCTGCCGGTCAACCGCACCAGGTTCAACTTGTAATCGCAACGCCCAGAGAGGTGACGAAATAATATACAAAACCGATTGTTGCCTGAAACTCTCCGTGATATTTCGCCACCCGAGATATTGTTTTAGGTTGAAACATTTCCACTGACGACAAACGTTGCATCGGTAGGGGCTTCTCTTGCAGTTGTGAACACATTGTGCGTGCGTTGTGCGTGCGTGATGGGCGAGTGCGAATGCGAATGTGTGAAGCCTTGTCAAGGCTGCGCGCTCTCTTGGGCAACACTGACTGACGTAAGGTTTCAGGGCCACTTGTTGTGGAAACAGCTGGGCTCCGGACAAGTGACAGGTAAAGCTTAGCACAACGTGATGTAATGGAGGTTTTAATGGTGGTAATTTCATCTTTATGTTCGCGTCACGAGAAAAAATAAAAATTGCAACTCGGACATGATGGTCACGACTCTCAGGCGGTTGAGATGAGAACTACTTGTCGGATTATACTTGTGTGTCGAGTGGCTCTGCCTGTAGGGTAGGCCCCACTCTCTCAGACCCTCTTGAGTCTCGCTGTGTAGGCCTGCCTCAAGGGGGAGGCAGAAACACTCTTTCTTTACTCCCACACTTACTTGATACCATCCCATAATATACTGCCATAGCTGCTGAATGCTGTTGATCTAAGACGGTTCTACGAATTTTGTAAATTTTTATCTCAGATTTTGAAAGTTAGGACGCATTATTGTATAAAATGTTGGATACAGAAAAATGGAACTCCCTTTCTGGACCAGGGATAGAATGTGAATCAGCAGAGTCTGTTGACAGTAAAATGCGAGAAAACAGGCATCAGGTTGTCAACTAATCCAGCCATTTATACCTTATCTTGGTTTTCAAATAAGTTAGTACGACTAGGCTAGTTATGTATTCTCCCCGAAGCTACAGATGTTGGAACCCCCATGTTCCCTGCCCGCCTGTGGCTTGATCTGTCCAGCACGGGCTTCTTCTCCCGTGTCCCCCAATTAGAGTGGACCAAATTGACCTAATGGTTAATAAACTTGTGTGTGGAAAATAAATGAAACGAAAATCTGAAACAAGGAAAAGAAATCAAGAAGTGAACAATGATAATTATTCCCAGTATTCTTGGCTGAGTAGCTAAAGTCGATCCCGTGTCCAGCTGCTCACACAGAGGTCCGTGTCAGGGAAGGGGGATCGGGGCAAGCATAAATCAGCCTGGCATTGACAGATGAACTAGCAATAGTGATTGATCACGTACTATGCAGCTGGACTGAGCCTGTCTTGAGGTATTCATTCAATGATTCGCGCGATCGACGCGTTCAATGGGTGAATTAATGACTGCATCAATTGGGTTTCAATTGGCGTTGGTGAAATATATTTTCCTCGACTCAAAACTACGAACCATACTATCTTGAACGTGGATGTGCCAATGTAGTTGAGTTAACGGACAGATAAATTGTTATGAATTATAATGAATGATTGAATAATGTAAATTGACCGTGAAGTTGGCTACACTAGTCAAGTGTTATGAAATTGTACTAGATTATTTTATTTCTAACTAATTATTCATACTATGTTGTAAAAATTAATTCGATCCACCAATTAAAATCCATAGATAAAACAGAATGTACATCTAGTTCAAATTTGTATTTCACACAATTTATGCCAATGCCATTCATAAAACGGAATGCCATTCACTTATCGATAGATGGAATCTACTTACAAACGAAAATTATTACAATCGTCAATAAAACACATTATGACAACTAGTTGTTAGACCGGAAAGACCTACATTACTTTTTGTTCTCCATGCACGACCTTAAATTTAATATGTAATGGGTATTTAACTTTCGGGTGAAGCAATCCGTTGCAAGCAAGTGTAGACCCGTGTGCACGAACATACAGGCGTCGTGTCGACACAATACTTTTGAAACACGCGCCTTTGCACCGCCTTGCAAGTACTAGTTGCAACACAACAAACATGTCGCTCTGAAGCAAGCATGCATGCATGTGATCGATTATCAGGCATATCGCCCGCTCACTGGTCCGAGGATACTTTCCATTTTCTAGCTCGTGCTTGTCTAATCTGAGGATCTATGTATTACACAATATAGTAATGTGTAAGCTAATGATACCGACCGGGATTCGAACCCTGACCCGTCGTTGATTTGTCCGTCTCAAGGGTCCAGACTTCCTCTGTTTAAAGTATCGTGGGTTCAAGCCCCGCGCGTGCAACGGTTGTTAACTGATGGACCCTAGCAAACAACCCTGAGGCACACCCACGTCTTACGTGGTATATGAATTCTAGTAACTGACAGCACAGAGTACTTGTGAGGAACGGCGCCAACATTCCCTTATTTTCATATGACAGTCGATGAAGCGTGGTCGTCGCCACTGTGTCCCATGCGGTTGGGGCGCATGGTACAAAAATAAGGGCGAGGGGGGTTCGTATTCAGCTTACAAGTCAATAATACGTACTCCTAATTAACCTTAGTACTCATTTATCACCACTCATAAACGATAAGATTAGAGAAATGAGGATGAAACTAGATCATACACCCTTTTGCCTTTGCATTTTGAACTCTACAGATAGTAAGCTAATATTTGTGATTACTACGCCGGAAGACAACTTCGCTGATGTGGTATAGCAATAATCTGTGTCATCTTATACTATTTACTTATTATCTCAAATAGACTATACTTTCATATCAACGCACAAATTATCCACAATCATTTCCCCGTCTGGGCCCGGGGTAGAATTGGCCCAGAGCATGGCTCTGTTAATCGTAAAAGGCGATTCAAGAGAAAAAGTCCACCTCGCAAACATCAGCTAGTAAGAGGGGAGTATATTACTCCCCGAAATTAGAGGCGAGCTCTGGCAATCGTCGTCGGGGACACCTCCCCCTTCCCTTGACGACCTCCCCGACGACGATGACAATGACACAACGAACTACGACAAAGACAATGACGACCGCGACGTGAGAAATCCCCCTTCCTCCCCTTACCCGTGGCTGGTTCTGACCAGCATGGGCCCGTTCTCCCCATCCCATCCTTTAGGCTAGAGTGGTGCATTATCACCTAACTGTTGACGCGTCCGGAATCCAAATAAACCACAATAATTTATCCTACTTTTTCGAACACATTCAAATTTCCAGTCGTGGTCGTCAAATCAAATACTTTGCCAAAGCACTCAGAGCGGGCAACCACGGCCGGCAACCGTCTGCTATCAATTTCACTCGATTTGTTGCTATATTTTTGTTGCTGACAAATATTTCTGTTGGCAACCGTGGTGTTCTTTAGTTCTTTCAAGTAAAGTTTCTGTGGAGAAGGTCACTTGTACCGAGACCTTGTTAAACTAGTCAAGATCGTGTCACAGAATAGGGACACGAACCTACTGTGATCGGTAGTGATGTAATTATCATTGTTGCTGGGAATCAGGTTGGTGTTGTAACAGAGTTAGTACATATGACTTCTTCATATGTAGGCCTACCCTAGCCCAAGTCGCCAAGTAGCCTACTGTTGTAAACTATTACTATATTGTTCAGCTTCAGGCCATATAGGGCTAAATGACAACTATGTTTTAGGCTATTCACTTGTAGAGCGCTCTGCATATACATACATGTACCCTGTTCAATACAATCATGTCGGTCTCTCATTCAGTCCACTATTCTCTGTTGATAGAAACCAGAGATATTGGGTATTACAGGGCTACTTCGTAGGGGTTCATTGTTAATTGGTTCTTGTTGTAATGTGTTATTAATGTTATTGTAACAATGAACCACATTAGGCTAAAGTTGGTCTACAAACCTCTTCCAGTTCCAGAACCCTTTATTGACCAACTTGTCCAATGATAGACATAATATACAGCTAGGACTATATGCAGATTAATCACAGTGAATTGAATGGAATTGCCTAGTGGCCTACCATGATAAGTACATCTTCCTTGGGATACTGTAGTACTATCGCAGCATGACAGCTAAATAATATTCACCGATATACCACACATTTTGATGTACTACTTGTTGTCCAGCCCCATCCTTCTTGTGACCGCAAGATGTAGCAGACTAGGCTATACCGTCGAAGATTGCTCTCTTCATTAGGCTAGATTAACATGTTCGTCGCGTATGTTCTATTTCTAGCAGCATGTTCTATTCTATACCATGTCGTACGTCACTAAGCCCAAGTAACAATAACATTCTCAGGGCTATTGTTCCGAGATTGCTCAAACACTCAGGTTTACTCAAATCGATGCTTTAGGTTGTCTGCACTATACCAACTCGAATTCATTTCGTAATCATTTTCATTATTTTGAATAATGCTGTGTTTCGTGTTTTATTTGACCGCCGAGCCGCGAATGAAAGGGATTCGAGCAAGCACCGGTTTGAGTAGAGATTGTTGCCATGGTGGGGGTGGATGGGATAAGCCTAGGAAGTTCATCTTTCATGATGTACGAGCTTATTGGCAGGCGTTATGAAATGCTGCTCATCCGTCTAAGTCTCCACTCTTATTGACATATTCCAAGGATTGATGCTCGAATATCGAGCATGTCATAGAAAGATGAAAGAGTCTTAGGTCGGGGATCATGTATCCTCCAACTTCATCCACCCCGGCACTCGCAGCCACTGAGGGTGTGCGGATAGCTGCATGGAGTTATCTATCCCCTCTTCATTCATCTCCCATGTATACAAATTACAAAGAATAAAATGTTTCACACGCGCATCTACAGTTCTTCGTTCTATCTTCAGTCGGCTCGGCTCTCTTCCTAAAGCTGTGAACGCACTGATCCCATAACTCCAGGATTGTAGTGAAATACTTTGTTTGCTGTTATTATATCCAATTAAAACAAGTTCCAACCAATTAGGGAGTTTTTTGGGGCTTTTCTATCCGTACATATAAATTATAAAGTCTTCGTGTAGTGGTTGGACTTGTTGCGGGTGATTGCCCGCTCTGGTGGAGTCGGAGCCAGACCCTGTTACCCCCTGTACCCTGGGGTAGGGGTAGGAAGACCCTGGGACGAGCGGTTCTGAGTGGTGGAGGTGCCTGCTGGGCTTGACAGGAGGTTGTCCCTGTACCCTGTTACCCGGGTAGGAAGACCCTGGGACGAGCGGTTCTGGTGGAGTCTGAGCCAGACCCTGTTACCTCCCTGTACCCTGGGGTAGGGGTAGGAAGACCCTGGGACGAGTGTTGCTGGGTGGTGGAGGTGCCTGCTTGGCTTGACAGGAGGTTGTTCTTGTTACCTCCCTGCACCCTGGGGTAGGGGTAGGAAGACCCTGGGACGAGCGGTTGCTGGGTGGTGGAGGTGCCGTGCTTGGCTTGACAGGAGGTTGTTCTTGAAAGGACTCGACGGCTGTGACCTGTGACCCTCGCCTACCAAGTCGCCGCCTAGTGCAAGTTGTGGACAGGCTCCAGAACTTATCTGAATTAATTTAGAGTGCACTTCGTAAGTGTGTTACAACACAATTCAATAGGTCACGTGGTAATCTGAAGAATTTGGACTGGGCAGACTATATATAGGCCTATGAAGCGGGGAATGTGTGCCAGGAGAGGGGGGGGGGGCAATGTGACCATCATGAAGGCGATGTTGTCATTTCAAGTTTCACCATTCTCCAAAGCTTGCAACGACGCACGACATTAATAACTTATTAACCGTACTGCAGCTGTTGTCTCGCGACAATCACACAAATCTCTCGTATCTTGTGCATATCCATATTATCCTGAACCTCCTTGACTCTCTCTCTCTCTCTCTCTCTCTCTCTCTCTCTGCACTCACTGCCCCCTGGAGTTGGATTCGTCAATAGTTGAGAAACTCTCTGCCTCTTGGATGCACGGCCTCGTCATTACGCTCCAAACCTTGCATCGATCAGATTCGGAAGTTGATGTCCAAGTTGTCATATTCTCTTCGGAGGTCAGTGGCCTCTCTTGCGGTAGGTCGGGGGTTCGACTGGTTGTTCCGGCGCAGTCGTACTGTACTTGTGCCACCAGCCAGGTACATCCTGTGTATGTGGGGGTGTCTTGCCTAATGCCTGCCCTGCCTGCTGGGAAAAGCTTACCTTACTGGAGATCCACTGGGGGCAGAAACTTGACAGCACGATCGAGTCAGTGAGCAGGGGGTTGTCAAGAACACCCTTCACCTCTCCGCCTGTGGAGGATCTGTCCATTCCCTTTCCCCCCCAAAAAAAAATCCCCTAGAGCCCTAGATTACAGTGGCGCAAAATGACCCAACGATTGACGCACCCTTAAATCAACTTCAATAGAGGCTAATCTTGGCTACAACAATACAGGCAGAAGTCAAGAATCAGTTCCGATACCTCATCTACGTTGTTGTCCGTAAACTACTGTGCTGACTTCAGCGCCACAAACCATAGAATGCATGCGATGCAATTATAGCCCTATCACGCGAAAATAATTATTGATAATTACGCATATTATGGGTCTATAAATCTAGTTTTCCCCCTGAGAGGGGGTGTGTGCAGTCATTGAGCGGTGTATTATACTACTATAGTATTAGTCTGGGGGGGGGGCTGACTTTAATGGTTCGTTTGCATAATATCCGATTGCAACATACAGAAGATGATGATATATTGAAATTGATTATATTATGCTGGCCACTCTTTGCTCTGCCCGCGTTCCCTCGTCCCCTTCTCTCGTGTGTGCACGATCTCGTGCACGGTGAAGCGGGGAATTGTCCCTAATTATTATTACACACAAACAGGAATTAAATTGGCCGAGCTCGCGTTATCATCACTGCTCGCTATCTCGCCCAACAATCTAGCTCGACTCATTCGAAATGTAATTTTCATAACTGTACCAAACAGACACTTGCTGTCGACTCGGACAGAAGAGAAGAGAACAGAAAGCCAGCAGCGTTCCCGTTACTGTGGTTGTACGCTCAAGATGTTGGACGTTTCGCTCGCTGGCCACAGTCACGTGGAAAGCGAAATGTGCGAGCTGTAGTCGTTACTTATAATACATACAGGAGGCCGTGATGAGTGACTGGTGATCCATGGGGTGTAGAGGGTCACATCTCCTCACATCGTCTTCACTCTTGGGGGGTCATCGCTCGATCCCAGCCACCGTACATCCTGACTGAGGGGGTTTCCAATGTGTGAGTCTTACGCCTCAGTCGATTCGAATGCTGTAATTAGGACCATTTCGTCCCTACTTATCCACCTTACACTAATACGGCTCTTGGTAAACTGAAGTGAATCAAACATATTATAAAACGTAGTTTCACTAAACTCAATGCGTAGGTTTCGCACCCACGACCCTTAGTTCCCTACGCCTCGGACGTGCGCACCCTACCGAGTACGCTTCTGTCAACAGCTAATAACAGAGGATTGGAAAGTAGGTCCTAATTAAAACCAAGAGTGGCTGGCAGGGTGATGATGAGCTAGGGGTTCTGCCTGACCCCCTCGCCGTCACCACCTACTCTTCAACGTCTCCGATGATGACGGGAATTGACTGGTTATGTCAGGATCGTTAAAACTGGAAGGTTTTACTTCAAACTTTATCGTGGCTTAAAGTGTCGGGTGGGGAGGGGGCGTAATGTCTACTGATTGAATTAAGCGGGGGAGGGAGGTCGAGAAGGCGCGACATTGATTTAATTTTAAATTGATCAGTAATTGACGTTCTCAAATTCCAATTAAAAGGCTACAGGGGAATGTTTCCACCCCCGCCTCACAAATACGTCACGTACACCCTGGACCAGAAGTAAATCTAGGGCTGGGCATAGTAGATACAACTCGACCCTTGATTTACTTCTGACGCCGGGTGTACAGCTCGTGTTCACAGCAGCAGCTAAGCCCAGGAAGTAGTTCACAGTCACACTTGATTGATAGGCTGGTTCTCACAGTCGAACCACTCAAGTTCGTGTGTGCTATCTATACTGCTATAGCTAGCTAGACGTCGTGTCGGTGATGGTGACCAAGCGATATCGAGATCACTGTGAATCGAATCGAGAGTGTTTCGATTATGATCGCTACCTACCTATACTCGAGACTTCCGCTTCGTTAGATTACCCCCCTCCTAAGCTGGACACGCGCGTTCATGAGAAGAAGTATTATTCTCTTGTCTTGAAGGTATACTATACACATCGCATAACTTTATGTCGTCATGTTCTATTATTTTCCTATGATTTATCACCTATTATTCTATTTGAGAGTACAACAATTCAGAGATCGTGTCAGAAAGCTCGGTATAGTTCGTCGTTCACGTCCGGCCGGTTATGCTTGAGACCAGGGTTCAATCCCCGGTAGAAATGGATCTTGTTCACAAATTATGTTTCTTTCCTTTTAAACCAATAAAATTATGTGTCACTTTCAAGTACGTCCTGTTGTGAAATATTCTTGTCTCCTACGTCACCAATGCACATTCAAATCCGGAAGGATCGCTGAACACAGGGAGGTACCGGGAGTGTCTCCCGTCGTCCATGACTGTAGGCCTCTCCCTATAACTTATACATCCGCCCCCCATTCATATAGTGATCACACACCCACACCCAGGCACACGTGTGACATTGTCTCGTGTAGGTAGTAGGTACTCCAACCTACAGTAGCTTAACTATACGGGTGGCGAGGGGAGGGCACAATCTTGTGGCAAGATATTGTGTAAAGTAAACTGACAATAAAACTTACTTAGGCTCCAATCTTCTAAATTTTATAAATTATCGACGAAACCACGTTAAAACCTAGTAAAATACCACCATTTGCAATGTTAAAAATAAAATGAAGCTATGCGCCCCAGGCACGCACTACCATTGGGGTCTCCCCCCAGGTACCCCCTCCATTGTACCAGGAACATACTTTTCCAGTCAACTGTTTCACGGGCAATGTTTGCCCCCCCCCCCCCTCCCCCCAAGAACAAAGGGCTATAGTAACGCCACTGCCAACCTATACCCACGTGACTTCACACCCATGCGACACTACCATCAGGATGAAGGACAATTCCCTGCCCAGTGCGGGAGTCGAACCAAGCTCCCTGTGTCCCTTGATGACGTCTCTCTCGAACCCTGGGTCAATGATCTGTGCGTGCTGATCATGGTTTGGGGGGGTTTGGACGATCGTTATTATAACCTCGTATACAGTTCTGTCCGCATGCACCCTGCCTTTGATGTTGCAACATCTGCACTAGTTGCAAGGTATACGAGCTGATCTGCGTCATCACTTCCGGATGCAGCGCTGCGTCTTCCCCGGTGACCACGCCCCCTCAGCACGAGAGGATGATGCAAACATGGTCGCACGTGTGCGGTCGCTTGCGATAGTGATGGGCTAGGCTAGGATCGAACGGGGACTTTGTAAACTTACTCCGTCTTCGCCTGGGGTAGAAGTAGCGTAAGGGACGAGGACGATTATCCAACGACAACAGTTCGTCACCTTCTCGTGGTTTGACCTGAACTCCCCGAACAAGGGGGCGACCACCCCTCCCCGCTTGGATCTGTCCAGCATAAGCTTGTCTCAATGTCGGAACATTGTATGAGGCACGTCACTTTTGGATACTGAAAATGGGAAAAAATTACGGGGGGTGGGGGGGGGGGGAGGAGAAAATAAAAATGGAAAATGGTGGTTTCATAAAATAACATGGTAATTAATAGATAGTAAATAAAATTAAAATAAATAATAATAATTCAAAATAAAGTCCTAGTTGAGAACGACTTTGTAGTTGTGTTTAGAATGGTGCATGTTGCTCGCACTCGCAGGTCCCCTATGAGCCGCAGTCAGTCAACACTGTATAGGGAGGGTATATCTTCACCGCGATTAGGCCTAGGGGGGTTCTTATCCCCCTCTGGTTTATCATACCCCGGTCCAGATAACCGAGCACCTACAGCCCCGAGGGTCGAGCACGCGGCTAGTTGCGCAGTACGCTCTGCGCACGCGCGTGTCCGGAAGTGCACCGAGTGACTCGTGTGCGATGCAACTATCTGTTGTTGTCGGGTATTTTAGGACCGAAGCTGATGCACCGGCGGGAATGTCTCCAGTACAAAGACCCGGGGTTAGTGTTGTTGTTTTCCTGCGACTAATCTTGCGGCCGCATACCCCTCGTTCCTACACTTCCTAAACAAACTTCCCACTTCTAGTTCTATCACCGTCTTGATAAGCGCACTCGCATCAACAAGAGACGTCAAGCCCTATACCTACTCTCGTTCAATCTGCTGCGTCAGGAGATGCAAGTGTCATCAATGCTATTGGATACAGATGTGTTTTTATATTTTTGTTGTCATTTGTCAAGTACTTTTTTCCATGGTTGATTAGGAAAAGGTGTAGGCTATGTGCTGCTGCATCCCGTATCCCAGTCATCAAATCGATTAGCCCCAAGTATACACAACTCCAGAAACCTTCCCATTCATTTCATCATCGCCCCGTTTCTACGCACACGTGTATACCATTATATCGTCTGTCTCTCTCGCACTTCAACTCTGGCTCCGACCCCTTCTATGTCCCCCCCCAGAGGAATCCACTCTATCATGCGTAGATTGCCACGGGAATGCGGAACCCCCACCAAGGATCGAACACGAGACCCTCCCGTCAGGAGTCCACGCAGATTGGCGCGCGCCTTCCCGGAAGACCTGGCTAAATTGGGCGCACTTCGGGGCGATTTCACAACTTTGAACCCGTGCACAGAAAGAGTTCTTCTCCCAAGTGCGACGCATCTTGGTCAGTCACGTGACGAAACGAGGACGAAGACGACGCACTAACATAATCCGCGCGTTCCCCGGGGCAACAAGTTCGCACGCTGCGTAGGATGAGGAGGTCGGCCAGTCAGACAATGATGAGGATCAGGCGTGGCCGTGTTGTGGTTGTGGCCGGGCGCTGATTATAGAACCCTTGCCTTGCTTGACCGTCATCATCATTCCACGAACTAGTTGGGCTGAATTACGCGAGCCCCATGACGCCATCCTTGTAGATCCACGTCCTACCCTCGAGCAGGGTCTCAATACACTTCATGCTATACGTGGCCAGCAGTCCCCTCCACTCGGGGTACAATAATATGTTCGTGTTTCTTTCTTTCTCTCGATCTGGTTAGTAAAGTATGCAAACACTACAGTAGGTAGAGAACTCGATCAGGGATTGAACCCGGCTCTCCGAACTAACTCCCTAAGTTGTCGTCGTCGTCGTCGCTGTCACTAGTTGGGAAGGAACTGATCTGTATAGCACTGGACCCAAGTGCATGAGCTTGAGGGAGAGCGAACAGGGCTGTGCCTGGAGTAAGGTCGTCGATAAGGGATAGAGTAGACCCACGTTTAGCACCAGACCAGGACACTCGTTGTTGTATGGGTATCTCACCTCTCACCATCCTCCCTGCACCCGACCGATTTTCGAGCCGTTTTGGTCTACACGTTATGGCCTACCAAATGTATTTTAGTGTTTATGCTGATTGATCTCGATTCTAAATCAAATCACACTTCCTGCGTGGGCTCGTATCAGTTGGCCATGCACACCGCCGCTGATAAGCCTGGACCCCAACACTTTATCCCTAAACCTTCAGCCATTGTTTCCAACCTTGTTGCTAGGTGGGATTTTATGTGTTTTTTCTCTTTTTCGAGATGTATACATTGTAAACAACTGAAGTGCTAATGTTGTTTTCTGTTTTTTGCAGGTGAGTACACTTGATGTGGAAATGACGACGACTAGCCTGGTTTACTAGTTTGGTCTCTGGTGGTTTGTCCGAAACAATCGTCAGGCCTACCGGAAAGAGTAAGTTTAATCAGCTACTGAACGGTGTAGTTCTAAACTCTAAACATAGTGGAAGTAATGATAGTAAGTAATGATAGGGGAATGATGAAATGGGGGGATTTGGTTCGGGTTTGGACGGTATGCCGTGAGTAGGTAGGCTATTCCTAAATACAAAAATTTTTTTTTTTTTTTGTGAAAAAAAAATTAAAAAGAAAAATCCAAAGTGCTATCCCCCCTTTCCTTATTTTTTTGTGAATCAACGAGTTTAAAAAAAAATTTACCTAGCTTTATTTTTTTTAATTCCCTGTAGTTTAATTTATGATGAACGATTGAACGAATTTTTTCATTCCCCCCCCCCCATTTGCTGTCCATGTAAACCTCCGCGACCTTTTGCTGGTCGGTTGTGATCAGAACTCCAGGGCTCCCCAAAGGATGGCATGCGCCAAGTTTCTTAAAACAAGTTATTTACGTCTGGTTGACGTAAGTCGCGGATCGAGCGGAGCCTGGCTGTCTAAGTGAGAAGTTACCCCCCTCTCCTCCTTTACTGATGTCACTATAATACCATTATTATATGGATGTATAACAACAATCTCCTGAACCTCAAACCCCCCGGCGAGCGAGTGGAGCGGCTAGCGCAAGGAGATCATGGCAGCCTTTGACAAAGGTCGATTATTTTGATTGGCTTATCCTTTGGGCTGATTTGATGACATTTCCCCTCACTGCATGTGTATTATGGACATCGATAGGTAGGTAGTATAGGTACCCGTTAGGTTTTATACCCGTTTCTAGTTGCGATGTGTTTTACATTATTTGTTCAGTATGGTGTTTGGTTTCGGGTTCAACTCCCTGCTGCCTTTTGCGTTGTATTTTCCTTGGGAGAAGCCGTTTGTGTTGTATTTTCCTTGGGAGAAGCCGTTTGCGTTGTATTTTTCTTGGGAGAAGCCGTTTGTGTTGTATTTTACTTGAGAGAAGCCGTTTTTGTTGTATTTTCTTTGGGGGAAGCCCTTTTTTTGTATTTATTGAGAGAACCGTTTTTGTTGTATTTTCCTGTGGAAACCGTTTGTTTTCTTTTCGATATTCTGTTTTCGCAAAAAATAATGTTTTTAATTTTTGAATTTGGGGTTCTTTACCTTTTGCTCAAACAATATCAATCACAAACCTTTTACACACTCTGTCTGTCCTGTGGTCAGCCCGAGCCCAGGCTCTGGACGGCCCCCATGCCCCTTTTCAGTTTTAAGTGTGTAAGCACAGATTTTTTGTGGGTAAAGGGTTTGCCACGGGGGAAGAAGTTTCCCGCATTGACCATCAAACTTTCTTGTAACCCTTTACCATCCCTTTTAAAAAAAAACCTCTGGGAAAAAATCTCCCTCCCGGATGGCTGCCCGCCGCGGGTGGGCCCTCTTTCTGTGGGGCGGGGCCCCCGAGGTTGGGGTCAAAAGGGATCCGTTGGTTTGTTGTTTTTTAATTGGAGGTTCGGGAGGGGAAGACAACCAAACCAACATTGCTGCTTTCCTTGGGTCACCGAAAAGTCCCTCCCCTGCAATAGTCGGGCCCCCCTTTGTCGTACTGTAGCGGGAGAAAACTGGTCCCTTCCCCCGTCCGTGGCGGATCCTCCCCCACTAAGCCCCCGGGGAGTGGGGGATACTGCTTCCTGATCTATCTCCCCCTTTCCCACCTATCATTTCATATCTCAACCCCGGGGATAACAGACTCCCTCTAAGTCACGGTTAACCATCCTCTTCCCTCCCACTGCAAACCCGCATATTTCATCCAATTTTCTTTATCAATCAAAGAATGACTTCCTTCCATCACGTTCCCGATCTCCAGAGAGACTGGATTCTGGGTTCGAGCCCGCTCGGTCATAATTTGGGAATGACTCTCGACCCAATACTTTTTGTCACAGAAATGGGGTCACTGGTAAGTCTGAACAAGGTGAATGTTGCAGAGTTTAACCACTTATCATCACAACTCCCCATGACACCTCGTTTATGACGTTGTCACCCACCACCAACACCCCGATTTCGAAGTTTTGTGTCTATTATGCCTCCCAAGTATTTTGTTGTACTGACTCAGATGTAGCCGTCCATCTCATGCGTGGTACGGTAGCACTTAGCTCCGCCGTGTAACGGACTTCCAAACTATCCCGTGTCTTTCATTGTCTTACGTGTTAGGGTTTTGTGTTTTTTCTTTCTCGGGGTTACGCCCAACTGAGCCTAATTTATTCCTGTTTTTTCAGTTAGTCCGATGGAAATGACCGCACCTCACCCTACCTTCCTCTACCGTTTGGTCCTGTGGTTTGTCAACGATACGTCCAGCTTTCCTAATGAGTTTAATCACTAGGTACGAGTCTACACTACTGTAATACTAGAATTATACTGGGGTCATGATGGTATTGGATGATTTGATTCGAGTTCGGATGTCAAAACGTGTGTCATTACTTACTCCCCAACATCAGCTAGAACTCCCCGAAACTAGAGGCAAGCTCTGGCCGACGACGTTAGGAACTCCCCCCTTTCCCTCCCTTGGGAAAGGGGGGTTCTGACCGTCATGGAATTTTTCTCTCCACATCCCATAGACTAGAGAGGCGAATTATGACCAAAAGGTTGACGCGCCCTTCACCCAAATAAACCAAATAACACCTATGGCTTTGGCAGTAGCCTCCCCTTCCTCCCTCCCCCACATTTCTCTCTCATTCATACAGTGTTCATACTGATCTTGACTTTCTAGCCAAGAGACAGGAGTTCGATTCCCGAATACGACACAGATTAAGCAGCATCTTGCACCCAGTGACCCAAGCAAAGTCCCCTCCTCCCCTCCACACATGCGTCTAAACCATCGAATAAAACCTTTATAATAAATTAAATACATCCAAACTGCCAAGATGTAAATTCCATCGCACGAACGAAGTATTCAAGGACTGGGTCGCCTGCCAAAAATTCTATCTGTTCTATTATAAAACACGATCACACGCCCGCACCCGTGACTTCTACGCTACATCGATTGTATTTGTGTATAATTGTGCGAATAGGAGGCGAGCGGGGCTATTGTCACAAGTACTGATTGTGCGGATAGCGAGGCAAGGCTATTGTCACAGTACTGATTGTGCGGATAGCGAGGCAAGGCTATTGTCACGAGTACTGAAGGTCGCGCAATGATAACACTGGTGGAGTAAAGCACCGCTTATCTGACTGCGTGTCAGCTGGCGAAGAACTTGAGCCTAATATCACAGAAGACAAGGTGAATACTAGTTGCAGGGATTTGTACTTATCTTGGACTCTCCCTAGGAGAGTGTATTACTTTCTTTGTTGGAGAATTATACAGAAAAGTCTAACATATTTGGGTTCTTCTTTTACCCTCTGATAGAAAGGAAAATCACGATACAAGAATGAGAAAGGGAACCTGTGAAGTTGCGATGGGTATGTAGAATGAAGGTGGTTAGCTAGAGTTATCTGAGAAAGTTGGCCCCCAAAGCTGTGGATTACAATAATGAATAATAAGCAAGTGCAGTGGCTTGTTTTGCTATGTACTCACGCGGCCTTCAGCTGGACATGTGGGTCACTGTTACTACGACTCTTCACCACCTCACCTGACACTCCACCCTAGTAGCACACCGTTAAGTGCCATGCATGGGCCATGGACGATTATCTAACGTCCGCGCATGGGCCATGCCCAACACTCGTAGATGGGCCATGCAACGTTTTGGCCGCGAGTCCAACCAAAACCCATCGATGGTTTTTTAAAACATTGCACTTGCATGGCTAGCGCCAATTAGCCATGCAGGACACAAGGTACTCGTACTTGTCAGTACCATGCGTGAAAGTCGCGCATGGGCCATGTCCTACTCTCGTCCATGGGCCATGCAACGTTTGGCCGCGAGTACAACCAAAACCCATGGACGAATTTTTAAACATGGCACATGCATGGTTAGCTTAAATTACCCATGCCTACTTTTCTGCACATGCGTGCTAATCGCGCAACGCCCATCCACGTTTAGCGCGCAAGGCCCATGCACGTTGATCGCGCATGGGCCATGTCCTACTCTCGTCCATGGGCCATGCAACGTTTTGGCCGCGAGTACAACCAAAACCCATGGACGACTTTTAAACATGGCACATGCATGGTAAGCGTAAATACCCATGCTACTTTTCATTAAAAAAGCGTGGTAATCGCGCACGGGCCAGCAGTTTTATCGCGATGGGGCCCTGCCGACTTTGCGATGGGCCCTGCAAGTTTTGGCCCCAAGTACAATCAATTTTTTGGGTGACTTTTTTGAAATCATAGGCAAAGCCTATTTTCTCCTTTGTAAGTACCTATGTAATTACTGTAGTCCTTTTACTAAATGAGACAATGGCCCTTAAAAAGGTGATATGTTATTTTTTCTAATTTGTTTTTATCTAAGATTTGTGGGTTTAAAATTTTACTAAAACTTGAAACTTTTGTTGTATTGATGACTTCTTTTTTTATTATTTTAAAATTCGTTAGCAATAATAAAATTGAAAATTGAAAAATTGTTCACTTTGTTTTGTGTGCCCCTTGGTGCATGAATTTTCCCCGATCATAGCGATGATTGCCATTTTGCCAACTTTATGTGTTCGTTTAAATGCATCATTGTGGGTTTTCTATACTATCAGCGAGATTAGTCTCCCGATTTCATTTACAATCTGCTTACAGTTTAGAGATGGAACGTTTTGACGTTAGTTAACGGTTAGAGTTTAAATTTCGCACATCGTTTAGAAAAAAAAAAAAAAAAATCAAAATTTTTTTGAATTTTTTTTTTGAATTTTTTTTAGAATTTTTTTTTTTTTTGGCGGGCGGCAGGGATTATCGCCGGGCGGCCCCCCGGCGGTCCGGGCCTGGGGAGACACGGGATAGGTAGGTAGTATAGGTACCCGTTAGGTTTTATACCCGTTTTTAGTTGCAATGTGTTTTACATATTTGTTCAGTATGGTGTTTGGTTTCGGGTTCGACTCCCTGCTGCCGTTTGCGTTTTATTTTCTTTGGGAGAAGCCGTTTGCGTTGTATTTTACTTGTGAGAAGCCGTTTGCGTTGTAGTTTCCTTGGGAGAAGCCGTTTGTGTTGTATTTTCCTTGGGAGAAGCCGTTTGCGTTGTGGGAGAAGCCGTTTGCGTTGTAGTTCCTTTTTGAGAAGCCGTTTGCGTTGTTTATTTCCCTTGAGAAAAGGGCCGTTGTTTGTTCCTTGAGAGAAGCCGTTTGCGTGTTTTTTCCTTGGGAGAGCCGTTTTTGGTTGTAGTTCCTGAGAGAAGTCGTTTTTGTTGTATTTTCCTGTGGAGAAGCCGTTTGTTTTACTTTTCGATATTCTGTTTTCTGCATAAAAAGAATGTTTTTAATATGTTTGCATATTTTCGTGTTACTTTTACCTTATGCTCAATCAATCATCAATCACAAACCTTTGACACACTCGTGTCTGTCCTGTGGTCAGCCCCGAGCCCAGGCTCTGGACGGCCGCCATGCATCTTTCAGCAAGTGTGTAAGGTTAGCCCACGGCTGGAAGAAGATCCAGCATTGACCATCAAACTTTCTATGTAACCCTTTTGTACCATCCGCTTGGTGAAAAAAACCTCTGCAAAAAGTGGCTCCTGCGCGGATGGCTGCGCCGCGGGCTGGGCCCTCTTTCTGTGGGCGAGCGAGCGAGGTTTGGGGTCAAAGGCATCCGTCTGGTTTGATTGTTTGAGATTCGGAGGTGTCGGGACGGGAAGACAACCAAACCAAGCACTTGCTGCTTGCCTTGGGTCACCGACCTGGTCCCTCCCCTGCAATAGTCGGGCCCACTTTCGTCTGTACTGTAGCGGTAGAATACTGGTCTCTGCCCGCGTCCAGTGGCGGACTCCTCCCCCTGACTAAGCCCGGCAGCAGTGGCGGATACTGCTTCCTGCATCTATCTCCCCTTCCGACCGTATCATTTCATCATCTCACCGCGGATTGATAACAGACTCCCTCTAAGTCACTGGTTAGAACCCAGTCCCTCCCTACCACTCCACTCCAACTGCAAACCCGACCATATGTTTCATCCAAGGGTTTCTTTTATCATAGTCAAAAGTCAAAAGACAATTCCTGATCCATCGGACGTTCCCGATCTACCCTAAAGAGAGACGGGATTTCTGGGTTCGAGCCCCAGCTCGGTCAATAAGTTGCGTCAATTGCTCTCGAACCCTAACTACTTATTTTGTCACCAGAAAAGGGGTCACATGGTAAACTAGCAAACACAAGGTGAATGCTCTCCCTGTGTTCGGTCCTGCAGAGTGCAGCCACTGATACCGACCATCACATCATACTCCCCCTGACACCGCAGATCTGAACTTGGCACCCGCGACCCAACCAAAACACCCCCGTGATTGCGTGAAGTGGTGTCTTGTATTGATTCCCGCCGACCAGATGTGTATCAACCCTGACAACGAGGATGTAGTCCCGGGTTCGATGTCACGACAGTGACCGGTAGGCACCCTCCTAGCTAGCTGGCTGGAGTGGTCGGCTCGTGTGACGGAGACATTACATCCACGGCGCGTGGTGTATACTGCGTGTCGCGGGGTTGACGCCCCCTGGCTCGGCGCGATATCGCAGCCCTCTCTGATGACGTACAAGCTCAGTCCGGAGAAACGAACCCGCGACCCTCAACCCGACACTTCCTCGTACCGGCGTTGAGCAACAACTGACACAGACACGCATAAGGCCAGACTTTGCTTATATCTGGTCGGAGCTTCACAAGGGGTAGCAAAGATACGAGACAGATACTGTGCACAGGTAATAATGCGATTTGAAGACAATTCAGAACAGCAAAACGTGTGTCATTACTTACTCCCCAACATCAGCTACAACTCCCCGAAACGAGAGGCGAGCTCTGGCCGGCGACGTGAAGAACTCCACTTTTCCATCCCTTGACCGTGGCTGGTTCTGACCGTCATGGATTTTCCTCCCCCACGTTCCCTAGGCTAGAGAGGCGAATTTAATTATGAGCAAAAGGTTGACGCGCCCTTCACCCAAATAAACCAAACAACACCTATGGCTTTGGAAGTAGCCTCCCCTTCCTCCCTCCCCCACATTTCTCTCTCATTCATACCGTGTTCATACTGATCTTGACTTTCTAGCCAAGAGACAGGAGTTCGATTCCCGAATACGACACAGACTGAGTAGCATCTTGCACCCAGTGACCCCCCCCGTCCCCCCCTTTCCTCCACCCATGCGTCCAAACCATCGAATAAAACCTTTATAATAAATTAAATACATCCAAACTGCCAAGATGTAAAATCCATCGCACGAACGAAGTATTCAAGGACTGGGTCGCCTGCCAAAAATTCTATCTGTTCTATTATAAAACACGATCACACGCCCGCACCCGTGACTTCTACGCTACATCGATTGTATTTGTGTATAATTGTGCGAATAGGAGGCGAGCGGGGCTATTGTCACAAGTACTGATTGTGCGGATAGCGAGGCAAGGCTATTGTCACGAGTACTGAAGGTCGCGCAATGATAACACTGGTGGAGTAAAGCACCGCTTATCTGACTGCGTGTCAGCTTGCGAAGAACTTGAGCCTAATATCACAGAAGACAAGGTGAATACTAGTTGCAGGGATTTGTACTTATCTTGGACTCTCCCTAGGAGAGTGTATTACTTTCTTTGTTGGAGAATTATACAGAAAAGTCTAACATATTTGGGTTCTTCTTTTACCCTCTGATAGAAAGGAAAATCACGATACAAGAATGAGAAAGGGAACCTGTGAAGTTGCGATGGGTATGTAGAATGAAGGTAGTTAGCTAGAGTTATCTGAGAAAGTTGGCCCCCAAAGCTGTGGATTACAATAATGAATAATAAGCAAGTGCAGTGGCTTGTTTTGCTATGTACTCACGCGGCCTTCAGCTGGACATGTGGGTCACTGTTACTACGACTCTTCATCACCTCACCTGACACTGTAAAACACTGATAACAACTTTACACTGATGACGATAATAATAAATAAATAATAAATTCGTATCTAGAGTTTACCCACTCAGTCATATAACTGATTTTCAGTGGGGGACATTAAACCAAAGCCACCAAGCCAACCCTGTAGGCCCGGACGCAATCGACGAGTGAGCGATAACCAACCAAATAAAGATCTATATTTTTTAATTGGAAATATAGCAATCAGTGGTATTTGACAACCAAAACAAGAATTTTTGTTGTGAAACGTGTGCAATGAATGATTATCGATAGATGAGGGTGAAGGACAAGTACAAAAAGAACTCTAATCGAACCCACGCCCTTCTAGTGTCTGTCATACGCTACGCCCCACGGACGAACGCCTGGCTAACTAAAACATTGGTTTTGATATGGTTGTAATGTTTAATAATAATAGTGTGCCCATTACCAAATTGTTATTACAGTAGACCATCTTCATGACTGGCTACTTCATTGGATCCTTTTCTGACACACATACCTCATTTCATCAACACTACACTCACACTTCTACTCTCATCTTTCTCTCAGTGTTATTTACCCAGATCTCCTCGGGCTTCCTAAATACAATTCCTCTCTTCTGCTTCTTCGTCATTTTCCGGCCAACCAACACCAACAGCGTTACAAAGCTATCATACATAGCGATAGCGATGTTTACATGAAGGTCTTTTCGTAAAATGATTGACAAATAATACAAAAATACGGATTTTCATTTTGCAAGTTTTCAAAAAAGGGGCCTAGATACGAATCCTGCAACCCATTTGGATTAAAATAAAATAGAAAAGACCAAGACAATCACATGCTACTTATGGTGAAATAAATTTAGAGTTTTGTTGTGATGTAATCAGAATCTCTCCTCACCCACTTTTCGTCTACACAAATTTCTATTCAGTGCAACTGCTCTCTGTTGCTAGTCCAGGTTTTCAGCCCGTGCATCTAACTAAGATCCGTGTGGCTAAGATAAGAGGGGTTACTCGGGTACAGTGTTATCAGCCTCCGAGGAGGGAACCGGACTAGGCCATGTAAAATGTAAATAAAAATAAACCGCGTGTGACGTCATGTTGTGCGAATAGTCTGGCGAGACCTTGGCCAGCCAGCCCGACCCAGCCTGGCACCCGCCTGGATGGTCACGTGGACGCCACGTGCTATAGCTGCTTGTTTGTACACACGGCAGGTCAGCGGGGCCTTAGCTGAGGCGCGTTTTTAAAACAATTTTTATTATTTTGTGGACAAAATATAAGAAATACTATTTCTTAGTTTCCTATTGATGTACGTTTAAATATGAAAGGGTAATTGATACAGATTATATTTTGAGATTTTAGTCACAAATCCGAACCCCAAACTCTCTGATAAATTGATAATTCAACATAAATTGGATGGAATAAATTTGAAACGTAAACATTTAAACATAATCAACGAAATGGAAATAATAAATAAAATGATGTTTGGAAATATTAATAAGACGCCGCGGAGGTACTGGGTTCGATCCCCAGTCGAGGAAAACTAATATAAAAACTAATATTTTTAAAGAAGGAAGGGGTGGGCGGAAAACATTAAACAAATGTTCAGTAAGACTATCCCAACCCCACCACCAAAGAAGATGGGGTTGCCAGAAGTGAGTTGTATGCAGGTGCAGCCGTCACGTGACCACGGTGGCCTGATATGATGAACCAGTTTACGACTCCGAAGTCACACGTTATGTTGTCAACACCTACTGTGCATCGCATGGTCTGTTTGCTGTTTAATTCGCTCGGTTCGTCGACCCAGGGTGTTAATTTAGCTGTAATTAGTTTCGTACTGGACAGTAATCGACTAACTTGCAGCTGGCAGGACATTCGATCGTATTGCTGAGCAGCCGATCATACTTTAGCTGACAGGGCTACACCATGCTGGCAGGGCATTCGATTATATATTCCATACCTTGCTGACAGTCTTCGATTGAAGTTTACTACTGGAAGTGTTGAATTCAGACTTTTCATCCCGGGGGGGCTATTTAAGATCCCGGGGGTATTACATAGGGACCAAGCACGAGGGGTTTGGGGGGCTTTGCCCCCCAACAAAAGCGCCGCAGGCGCAGGCGAAAATTTTGAAAATCAGGATTTTAGAGTGCGTTTGGTGCGTTTTAGAAAAAAGTTGTGGTCTGAACGCATTACCAAAATAATGTAGTTTTTGTGTGTTGTGGACGCTAAAAGTTCCTAAATATCCGCTAGATTTAACCTTCAAACCGCTAGATTCACAAAACGGTCATATTAGAAACGAAAACAAATACAATATTTTCCAAACAGGGTGAAAAACAGTTTTTTTTTTTTTTTTTACCAATCACGGCACGATTTTCTGAAATTCGACTAATAGGAAGCAAGTATCAGTTTTTAGCCTAATATACAAGAAAAACTGCGTTGATCCCTCCTTTTGCAGGATGCCTACGCATTGGTTACCTGATAATAGTGTTTTCGCATCGAAAAGTACAGGGTGTTTAGATCTTATAATAACCCCTTACTATATTATATGGTTACATCAGCACAGCACCACTACTTGCAGTGCATGGGCATTCGATCAGTTGGTTCCTATCGCTCGTCGACTACGACTGCGCAGACAGGGTTGGCTCAGTCTGCTTTAAAAATTAAAGTCACCCACTGAAAGTCAGTAGTGTGACCGCGCTTTATTTAATCAATCTTAGAACAGGATTGAAATAATGATATTCCCCTTGATACAATGAATGCATCTTGTATCGTAGGAACCGCTTCCTTATGTCGGCAATCACTGATTGCCTAACTCCCAATAAACCGCTATAAATATTATATTATGTGTTAAGTAAGACAAACAAAGCACACCGATGGCTGTTGCAATGAACTTGATTATTCATGAGAGTGAGAGAGAGAGAGAGAGTGAGTGACTTATTGCAATCATCGCAATGTCAGGGGCGGGAGCCTTCGCAACGTATAGCGTGCATGACAGTATGCTCTTATGTAAGGCGCTGGTTGCCACATAGCATTCACTTCATTACTCACATTTGCATGTGTTTATATTTATTATCATTATTCAATATTGTTTAGTGGCCATTTTTGGATGCTGTAATAATGTGCCAACAAAATAAAGCTACTTAATTCATACTGCGAGGCAGAATGGAGATTGGAGATTCTAGTTTGTAATGGTCTACGTACTAAGTCTTCTTAGGCCCTCTAGACGTAAAGGAAGATGCAAGATGTGAAGTCACAGATTTCTCCCAGCGATTTTTTTTTTTTTTAATAAAAAACGTTAATTTTTGGTCGATGTTTACATATTATTTCGTGTGACTAAACGGGGGCAAAGTTTAATAAAAAAAATAGGCATTGCCTATCTGGGTATGCACAAAAAATTATCTGGATTGATTAAAAAAATATAGCCGTCAGGGGCGTAGTAAGGGGGGATCAGCCGGGTGTCTGCTCTCTCCCCCCCCCCACCCCCTCCCCGAAGTCAGAAGAAGGGTGGATTATAGCACTATGTACTATGTGGCATACATATTATGTACGGCCTACATGAGCAAGATTTTGTAAACTGACAGTATAATATGCAAGATCTTCACATTTTATAAACTATCGACAAAAGCACTCTAAAAACTAGTGAAATGTCACTATTGGCAATGTAAGAAATCAAACATTTTCTGGGGCATCCCCCTCCCCCTAGACCCTCCATTGTACCAGGATACGTATACTTTTCCCCAAATGATAGTTTTGTGGGCAGTTCTGCAAATTTACAAATATAAACCCCGAAATTCATCTCCCCACATATCAAAATCCTGGCTACGCCCCTCATAGATATTCCGAAATGTATACGAACGCGCTTTCCCGTGTTAATTTGATCTGTGGTGTCGATTGTCGAACCTAGTGAAGTCGTACACAATGCTTTACTTATATCGAGATGGGAAGGTGAATCGTGGTTAGGGTTCGATCATAAGGTTCGATGTTCGACGGCTCGTCCTCTGATGGTTTGGTTCGCCACCATCTTGAGTTGCTACGAGTACGACCGACGACTTGTTCCCAATCACCAGATCCATCCGACTTGTAACGGAATACAGGGCGTGATTCGTCTTCAGGCAATTTGTTGTGAATAAGTTAGTTGCAGGCTTTGATTACCAGATCGTTTGAGAACGGAAGCTCCACTGGTGCGAGAGAGAGAGAGGCAATGTCGTCGTAAATTAAACATTGCTCTACACGACTAAGAAATAATGGAATTACAACCTGAAATAAGTAATTATGCCAATCCCTTCCTCAATCGTCTACAATCCCCTGCGGTCATCTGTCTTATATCTTCGTCCGACGGTGGCACCGATTCGAAATGTGAAAATCTAATTGGCTGCAGACTGGAAACAATGATGACGTAGAAAAGAACCAACTTTTACTTACGGTACTTTTCATTGTAACTTGCGATTTTGTTCCCATTGTGGTCACTGGTCAGCCTGTTCGCTTCGACATTGTTGGACGTGGATGCGTGAACTCCTTGGGCGGGGCGGCGGGGGGGGGGGGGGGGGGGGGCCGTATATTGCTCACGTACTTACATTACAATCACAAATAATGTGTATTTATTTTGTTCTGTTATACATTCTTTTCATTTTTTTTTACTCTCACTAACAAAATGTTAAATGCATTATTTATTATATATTTGATAGTATTTATTAAGCGAGCGAAGCGAGCGTTTCCATTTGACTCTGCCGGAAAAATTAGTCACTGGTTTTGTTTTGTTTTGTTTTTTTTTTGTTTTTTTGTTGTTTTTTTTTTTTGTTTGTATGTCTCGCCATAACGTTCGAACGGAGGCTCGGATCGCGTTGAAATTTTTTCCATCCGCCCGCTTCGTTCTCGATTGTATGCCCTTAGTTTTGTGGCAAAATCGTTCAAAAGTTAAAAAGTTACATTAAAGTTAATCGAAAGTTTTTTTTTCAAACTCACCGCGACAAAATCTGAGATAGCCAAATCATTTAGAATGTCCGTCCGGTCACGAATATGTTTATTTTATTTTGATCCGATAAGTAGTGTAGATGGAAATTACATATAACAAAGTCCCGTTACATGGCAACGGAAAGTCGTGCAGCTTTTTGGCTCATGATAGCGGTCGAACGGAGGCTCGGATCGAGTTGAAATTTTCACCATCCGCAAGCTTTGTTCTCGATTGAATGCCATTAGTTTTGTGGCAAAATCGTTCAAAAGTTAAAAAAGTTACATTAAGTTTATCGAAAGTTTTTTTTTTCAAACTCATCGGCGATCAAAATCTGAGATAACCAAATCATTTAGAATGTCCGTCCGGTCACGAATATGTTAATTTTATTTTGATCCGATAGTAGTGTAGATGGAAATTACATTATAACAAAAGTAACGTTGCCATGGCAACGAAAAGACGCGCGAAGTTTCTAATGCACTGCCACCTAGAAGTAATCAAAATACTTTCGAGGAAGCAGTCTATTATTTGTCAACAAAGAGTTTAAATAGTTTTCCCAAGGATGTCAAGGTCCTCTAGATGGCGGTGGATTTTAAAGTAAAGATTTAAACACGGGTTTACCCAAATGCCTTGGCAATAATAAATAATACTGGAAACGCGAACGTCGCAAATTTTAAAATTTAAAAAATGTGCAATGTGGATCTAGCTAAAGCACGTGCTCGCTTATCAACGCGTCCAACTGAGCGTTTCCTAGTTTTTTTATTTGTTACATATTATTTTATACATTGTGTAGTTGTGTCCTTTTGTAAATAAGTGAATATAATGCTTAAAATGTATGGGAATTTGAGAGTGTATGCGGAAACTAATTTCTTCTCAACTGAAGTAGGCCTGTAGCACCTGAAAAGCTTTTAACGGTTTTTGGAAAACAATTAGTTCTCCCTTGTTAATTGTTTTGTTGTCTGAAACACCCCCCCGGCTACCTTGCCCCCCCCCCCCCCCCTCACTGCAGGATGTGTGTGTGGGCTGTTACTAAATCTCATCCGGGGCCGCGTTTAGTCGTAAAATAAGCAATAAAGTCAACTCTGTGGTTCGGGATATTTTAAAACGGGTCAATAAAAGGGGCAAAAAAGTTATTTGTGTTTCGGAACTGGGACTGGGAACGCTCATTCCAATGCTTGGCCCACGAGACCTGCCCCGAAGACGCATCCACATAATCCGTGTGGGTGGTGTGTATAAATACTAAATTCAATAGTTAAATGTTGTCTCTGTCGATAGCACAAGAAACGATCGCCATGGCTTTTTATCGTTTATCTTGGCCGCTTGGCTGGGCGAACTTTCAAATGCTCACTTTCCATTCGTAATAAAAACAACCATTAATGGATATCTGGAAACCAATCACGAAAGCTCGGACGGAATACGCATTGCAAATAAGAGTTGATGAAGTTGAGTAAGGTTGAACAGAACGGAAGGAAATAGATAAATAATTACATAGAAACTTTCCATTATCTGACGTCATTTGTATATAACATGTAGTTTTGCTATCGATAGCCGTGTCTCAATATGATGGGGATCCTGGCAAAGTAGTATAGTTTTAACGTTGTCTTCAACCCATGCATTGGTTTCTCCTCTGGTTTCTCTTCAACATCGTCTGTATTAGCCTCGTTGAATGACTGTAGAGTGTAGACCTGAGACCAGGGTGTTTACTAGTGTGGGAAACTTGGAAATAATCGGGGAAAATACAAGAGACATACTTTCATATTTCAGGTATTTCCCTATTTTCCATCAGAAATCGCTAAAACTTTCCCAATTGACTCTATAATCAATCATGTTCCTGGGTCCGAGCCCCCGGACCCTGACTGACTATAATGAATGCGCCTACCATTGTTCTGCATGAACCGTATCACATGCACACTTTCCAGGTAAATACTCCTCCTGAAGGTTAAGATGCGCTTATTAATTTCACAGTCTGCTGAATTAATGATGATTCATTAGAGGGAAGCGCAGTTTGTTTCGAACTAAGTGTGATTATCAGGGTTCTCGTGATGTGAAAACCTCGTTCTCAGAGGCAAAGACAATCTAGCAAACATCAGCGAGGAGGGGGGAGTTTGTTACTTTCCGAAACTACAGGCGAGCTCTGGCATTCCTCCCTATGCTCCTCGCGAACTCCTTCTCGCTGCTCGCAACATTCATTCACGTTCCAGAACATCGCCTCGTCTTCCAGTCAGTCTGTTAGATCAGATCTCTAATCAACACCATTTTTCATGTCAATTCCACTCTATTGTACGCGAGCAGTGTTGTATGGGTTGAACTGCAGATGACCTGTGACAAGTGCGAACATGGCATCGCCGAGGCAGCTCACACGTCATATCAGAGACCATATTATCCTGGCCTCCTTCCAACCCCCGGAATAGTACGACCGGACTGACGGGTGAAGTGAAGTGAAAGACTTGTATAGAGCGTTGTTGACACGGATGACCCCCCCCCTCCTCCCCACATCACAGCAGTTGACATTTAGCTATAACCTATTCCTCATCTGTGGGAACATTTGCATATAGTGTTGTCACACTGAGTGGACCTCTAAGCGAACGCTTTTTACAATCGCGTTGATGGAGATTTCCGTGATAAGTATTAATTCGAGTTGTCTGTAGATCTCTACAGGTCGAAATTTTGAAACTTGTAAAATCGGTGTAGTTTTAATTGTAGCCTGGTATGATAGCAGAAATTTAAAAAATCCTAAAAGAGCGATCTTATGAAAAGTGCTTCTCCTACGATTACTTTTAAAAACGTGCAGTGGCGTAGGAACTATTTTCTTAGTGGGGGGGTCACGTTCAAGTTGACTACGAGGTTGGGTGGGTAAACTGGGGTCTGGGGCGAAGCCCCAGGCCGCCGGAGGCTTTTCGCCGTAGGCGAGATTTTTTTTTTTCAAAAGGTGCCCTTGATAGGTGGCCTAAAACACGTTTTCAGGCGAATTTTAATTATGAATAAGGGTTACATTTTGAATCTTTATTGCATTGAAAATTGATTACCTGACTAAATCGGTCGACAGTCTGCTTGGGAGTGAAAACATTGCACACAAAATATACAATGAATAGTCTAAAATCATATGGCTAGTGTAGTCTCGCAAATCACGTCTCTTATTGAATCTTTCTAAAAAATGTTAACAAAAAACTTCCTTTTTGTTTGCAAGCCACTGTAATAAAAATCCTAAAAATCACCCGACAAGTTATAAGTTAGCAAATGATACCCATACCTGGCTTGACCCCCCCACTGGGGTGGTCAAGCCAACAAGTGGGGGGAGAGTTTCCCCCCCATCACCCCCCTGTTCCTACTCCCCTGAAAATGTGGCAGATTTTGAAAGGTTCCAGAAAATATCACCGGATTAGAGTGTAGTCTTTATACCGGAAGTAAGCGAACTAACGACATATTAGCGTGTTTTCTCCATTGAGCCTTCGCTCACATTACGCTGTGTAGTGTGTACACTTTCAAGAATTGTTGTTGTTTATTAGTGAGGGAAAAATCACCAAATATACGCTTTTAAAATTTTGAAACCACATTCAAAATCATGAAAATCTTTGTTTTACCCTTTAGAATGGTGTCAAACTGCTATTTAGAGTCTCGCGCTTGTGTTTGCATCGTGTGAGTGATGTTGGTCGGCCGAGCCAGCAGGAATTTGGCCCTCACAACCAGCTAAAGGTTTATCATTGTTCTTGCGCCCAAGCTGTCGTAACTTCTAATTATAGGGCGCACAGCTGGGGTGGGGTGGGGATATTATAAGGCCCGATGCCAATTCCGCGCATTTTTAAGCTCTAAACTTGGCCACGAAAACGCGATTGTAATCTTAGTTTTTACATGTATTTTGTTGGTTCTGCTCAACCAATACCATCGCATGAACCAATGTTGTTTTTACGTCGGGTTGGTTTCCGGCGTCGGCAATCCTCATTACAGACGGGGGAATGCTGTGGGGGGGGGGGGCAATACAGCCCTCGTCATTGGACAAGTGCACGTATCGGGGTTGGATTTTAGTTCTGGTACAAGATAAGCTACAATAACCAAATAAATTGGTATATAGAGAGTACCCACTCAAGTCACACAGGCCGAACTGATTTTCAGTAGGGAATTTCCAGTTCTGTGGGCGCCAACGTCATCGAGTCACGTCCATCAGTATTTGAAACGGGATTAGGAAATATCGACCAACTGCACTGGTTGGGCACGACTCAGACACGAGAATCAACCTGTTCAACCACATGCTTCGTTGCTGAGACGACTAAAATACTTTACCCTTTACACACACTCAACTCGAGGGTTGAACTATTGCCGGAACCGGGAATCGAACCCGGAACGTTCTGCATTCCATCTAATTCATTATGGTTCACCTTTCCATTGAGGTCACTTTAGCCAATGCAGGGGTCTGGAAATGCATTTTTGGACCCTCTTTAGCCTTCACGATCCCTCCAACGAATTCCTCTTCTTTTCTATCCACCTGACACATTCTTTCTTTGATGTCACCGCCACTTTGATCTCTTGAACAGTTGAACCAGATAGCTGCATAGCTATCTCAGTCGCGCTGATGCTGCATAGTGCATGGGTCCCTGCCCAACGATATAATATCCAAACACCTGTGCTGTGGTAACTAACTTTTAGAGAACTCTCAGTACTCTACTGTCTAATGCTACGAACTCTTCAAAACTCGTCGTAGGAACATTCATACATTGTCAACCTGGTTATACGTAGGTGTCGTATCCATTAGCATTTACGTGATTGACCTTGGCTTTGCATTTTGTAATTTTCTTTTGTTGTTTAAAAATGGAGTCGTGGTAGAATCCAAAACATTTAGTGACCATTTCTTCACAATCAAGTGCGTGCGAAATGCTTAGTTTATAAATTAGCAAAATAAGTTTTGTAACTTCCACAATACGGCAAGGCCGTTGGGAAATAAAAAAATTGCTTTCCAATCGTTTTGTTATCGTTATGTTGTCACGTTTCTGTCATTAGTAGCAAAATATTAAATAATAATTAAAAATTGCGCCGAGTGGCAAAGTTAATTTCTCGTTAAGACTCGCTCGCAATGTAAATATGGTGTTTATTTAAGATTATTAGACGAAACAATGTATTTAGCCTAGTTAAAGTGAAGGTTCATGGGTGTTGCCCAAGTGTGTGTCACTACAACAAGAGAGCGAGCGAGAGGGGGACCGTGTACCGTGTTGTAATGTGGCGTGTGTCACAACGGCAACACCGCGCCGCAGTCAGCTGTGCCGAGCTCAGCTGTGCGCCAGCCAGGAGGGGGCGGGGCGAGCGCACGTGGTTCCAGCGGTGACGCAACGCGCGCACGGTACTGCCAACCCACCGTCGCTCCGGGGAGAAATACGCTAGAGGGCTCACTCACGTTGATGACGTAGGGATGTTCTAGGCGGGTGTTATCTTGTATTTTCCGCGTAGGGCGGATGTGCTAGCGGAAAACAATAGTTCGGCCTTCGTCTCTCGGTAATAAGTAACTTTACCTAATGCAGGGATCTGTTCACAAGACGAGACAATGTTCAACCTTGTCCCGGTTGCTCTTCCATGACCAGCTACAAGTTTTCCGCGGTTGTTCGCCCGGAAAATCAGAGCCAATCAATCAATCAATCGGGCCCGGAAGTGAGCTGATTGGAGGAAACGACCATGTGACGTAGCTGGGGTAGGATAGTAGTCAGCTGTGTGGTGCCCGGGGACGGGGTTCGAATCCCGGCCATCAGGCACAGATTTCAACCCTCTCCGTGTGAACGACCACGCCAACTGTTAGGCTGAACATGGAGTTATAAAAGTAGGGGTCTGAGATCGAAAGAACCACACACCGTCTTTGTTAGCTTCAAGTTGATTCAACCCCTTGGCCCCTCTTGCCGTGGGCCCGGGTACTACTGCACCTCCCCCCCCATTCCTCCGCCCCTGGTCATTCAACTCACTCCAATAAAATAAAATACAAGAAAGTAACAACAGTTTAGACGTCATACGGGACTCGAACCCGGGTCCCCCTCCCCGAGCAAGGAGTCTCCCCGGGGTTCGAACCCTACGCGCGGCTGTGTTGCGTAGTCAGGTCAACGTCCGCTCGTCAGCACTGGGGCAAACCCCTTCCTCACTCACTCTCTAGTTCCTCGGTGATGATTGTCGATGCATCGATTGTGAGCCAGTCAAGCATGCGTGCACACTTGGCTATCATGATCTACGTCGAGGAGGCCATCTTGGAAAATAATATCAAGTCGTGAGCGGTTTTTGTTCAATCCCTCGTCTCGGGACACGTACGGACTGCGCAGCACGACGTTTTGAAACCCTCCAAGCTAAGAAACCTTGTCTTGCTTCACTCCTGAGTCTCAATAATCCTCCTTGCTATTGTCCACGTACGCTATTTCTTACTATAGGGTGTGTAGTCGTTATTAGAGATTTGGTACTCTGATCGTATGTCACAATGAAGCTCCATTAGAAACCGATACCCGACAGCTGGGTACACGTGTGAGGCCTATTGACATGGGTTTATGCCCACATCCGCAACAAAGTTTTAAACTGACTCCTACGAAGTCCTGGCTAGTCACCCGTAAAGGTTTTACGACTGGTGTAGGGTCGAGTGGTAGGGCGAGTGAGGCGATGTAGGGCTACCACGATCTCTCATCTTGGATTGCGCTATGCTGGATTAACTGATTTCAGGTTCTTTGATTCCCGAAAGTCTAAAATTTACTACATTTGTGGATTGATTGATCTTGGCTTACAAAGATAGAAAAATGAAAATCTACTACTGTAGGGCTGTCCATGTATGTTTTATTGACAATTACGTAAAGTTTCGTATACGTCGGATTCATCTTGGCCGAGCGAATAGCTCTATGTGACAACTGCCAAATGTGTCCTATTGATTTCGTAATTGTATCAAAAAGCAGCAGCATCAGGCATTAGATCAAATGATCAAAATAATCAAGATAACCCTCGATGCATGTACTTGCATTGCATCATACCAATGTAAACTTTCCTGCTCTATAGTAGTTTGGATTGGGTGCAAAGTAAACGTGGTCGCCTGTTCTGTTCGTTGCCCCGAGCGATCGATGAGGTTCCTATAATAATAATAAGTAATTCACCGCGTTACCAAGAAGTCTAAAGTGTTGGACGAGTCTTTGTTCGACGCCGACCTCAAGTATGGGTAGCCACGTGCGAGTGGGCTTTGCGTCCAGTCCACCCACAGCTCACATCATGATGTCTGGACAGATAGACAGACAGGCAGGGAACAGGTAGGGTGGAGGTGGTAGAAGTAAAGGATGAGACATACAGAACGTACAGGTGGTGAGACAGTTAAGACAGACAGGACAGAGGTAGTACGTATACTAGACAGGGGGGGAGCAACAGGGTGGTGTGGAGAGTGGAGTGGAGATGAGGTAGTGAGGATAGTGGGTAGAGAGCAGTAGGTAGACGGACGATAGGTAACTGTATAGTCTAGGAGGAATGTGATGTTTGCTGGGTGGCTCGAGTCGCAATGTAGTGCGTAGGTAGTGTGGTCCAGCTATATCAAAGGTATAGTGGAGCCTATGAGAGGTATCCGGTATGTGAATTCAGTGCGTGGAGTAGGTCAGGAACTCAGGAGTAGAGCTGAGACAGACTGACAGCCGTGGGTTGTATTGACGGATCAGCTGGAGTGGACAGAACAGGAGGTCAACGAACCACGAGGGACAACTGTAATTACGCTTCCTGTAGCGACATGTGCGATCGTTTGCTCGTTGCCCGAGCCTCACGCAATGTAACATGCGTAGGTATAGTCTGTCCACGCTATCAATCATAACACGCTATAGTCGGCCCACGTTGATAGGGTCCGAGATCTTCTCAATCTCACGCGCCCCCAGGAGATTCATAGGACCTTCCCACAGAAGACCCGGGTTCGAGTCTGTCCACCTGTCGGATCGATAGGCATCGTGTATCATGATTTAAGGGGGTGTCATTCGTCCGGAGGCAGATTCCGTTCAAAAGTAGGGTTGCTTTGCTAGTTATTGATTTCAGTTCGTCAAGGGTGGAAATTCGCGTTCGCCAATTTAACGAGGCTCCACCCTACTCTGAACTCTGAACCTCGGTAGGCGAGGGCGGTCTGAAGGAAATCCGTGAGGGCGGGTATCCGCCGCCCGTGGACAGAACTCTTCGGGTATCCGCCGCCCGTGGACAGAACTCTTTGGGTATCCGCCACCCGTGGACAGAACTCTTCGGGTATCCGCCGCTCGTGGACAGAACTCTTCGGGTATCCGCCGCCCGTGGACAGAACTCTTCGGGTATCCGCCGCCCGTGGACAGAATTTTTCGGTTTATCCGCCGCCCGTGGACAGACTCTTCGGGTATCCGCCGCCCGTGGACAGAACTCTTAGGATATCCGCCGCCTACCCACAAATCCTAAAAAGAAAATGAAACCGTAATGTAGAGACCTGTAACGCATAATAATCTAATATATTCTTTGGTTGTGGCTGCCAATCCCGAAGGTCACGCACGCGTCTTGCTTGGTATTGGCTAATGATCTCAGTGCTCGTGTTGCCATCTACTGATGGAGGAAGATGGTTGTGGTGGGCTGGGAGCATCTTCTTTTGTGCTGGTTGGTGTGATGAGTTGTGCGCTTGATGCACGTTGTCAACAACGACACTTCTCTGGAGGAATGCCCAACTCTTGTGTACCCGGTGTCTTACTAGGTCAATTAGGTTGTTTAGGTAGATCGGAACTAGGAAGGAATGTCCAAGGCATTACGTCGTCGTTTGACTTATGGAAACCTTGTAAAAACGTTTAGACAGGATTGTCAGAGTCTAGGATCGACCGACGACCCCCCGAATAAGTTTCTCTCTTCTGAGCTACCTCTATCGCTCTCTACATCTTGTAAATGGAAACTGTTCAAATGTTTATCACTCTTGTTTCATATTGTTGTGTTAGTGCGGCTGTTACAGAATGTCCTGGGGGGCATTGTTCTCGTCAGTACAGAGGAGACGGTGATTGTTCGCGCCCGCCTGTCTGTGATAAGGCGACCAAACAACATATTATTCTCTTGCTCTTCCGTGATTAAACTTTCTACGTCGTGAGCTCGTTCCAATTAAAACCTTGACGATCTTTGCCCAAAGAGATTACAAAGGTACAGTGGCGGATCTAGGACATAACGGGGGGGGGGAGGGGGGCGATTCGTGTGTGTATATACAGTCGTGGGAATGGGACTAAGCACGGTCGCACGGGGTTGGGGGGGGCGGAGCCCCTCATTAATAGCGGCGCAGGCGAAAATTTTGAAAATCAGGTTTTTTTTAGTTCATTTGGTGCGTTTTAGAAAAAAGTGGTGGGCGGAATGCAATACCGAAACAATGTAGTTTGTGTGCGTCAATTTGTTTTGTCGTCATGTTGAGCTTACAATTTACAGCGTATGCCTATACGTAGGTGATACCTAAGAGTCTTGGTCGTAGGCGGCACCGATCGTGCACAATCACACCCCGATCCAACTTCACTCCACACACAACTTCACTTCCTCCCCTACCGCCTTACGTGATTATCATACTTTCTAAGGTGGCCTTTTATACATACTATTGTAATATATGCCGTTCGCTACGCTGTTTGCACAATAAAATAATATACATTTTGTAATTTTTAAAGAATCATGGGGGGGGTGATCGCCCCACCGCTCCCTCCCCTGTATCCGCCACTGCAAAGGTAGCGAGCAGCCTGGAGTGAATATCTCCCGTCTCAGTACACTAGATCCAAGAGCAATACCCACGTGAAATACTCAAAGGTTATTTCGATTTCAAACACAATATTATAATGTTCTATTTTGGGAATGGAATTAACTTCCTGCTCTGTCAGCATCTGGGTTGTGTTGTGTAGTAAGTTTGGCAAATATCCCATACGCAATTTCCAGTCCTTGAATATTGAATTAGCACACAGGGCACCTCGATAAACAGCTCACAGCCTGGCTTCACCTCAGCTCATGCCCAAGGACGCGTGTGTGTTATCAATCGCTTGGTTGGTTGGCTTCTTTATATTTAGCATTGACAGCCAGGCGAGCCAAACAGATGGGCGTTTAGGAACCATCATTGCTATTAAAAATCCGTGATGTTAATTTTCTGAAGATCCCAATTGAAAACTAACGTACATGGTAACAAATTTGTCTAGAATATGAGTCGAAAACTATTCGATGTTTTTTTATTATTTACTTTTTACTCATTGTGTGTCGCGCGGTTGTTCTTGTCATTTTAGATGACGAAGTTTTTAATTCCATATTGCGATTTTACTAATTTCTGTAAAAATTCATTGGATGATGTGTATTTTTTAACAACCACACTTTGTAAGGTAATTTATACAGATCGGTCCGATGGATGTGTTTTTTTAGTTTGATGACGGTAAGCGAATTTTGACGATAATTTTCCAATTTGTGTCAAAAATTGTCCGATGGATTGTATTTTCATTACAATGTCCGAGTACTTATATTATCATCATTTAACCTTGTGCCAGTCACGGGTAATTGTAAAATAATGATCACAATTGTAGAGAACTACGCGAATTTGCAAGTCGTTGTCTAGCAGAAGTTGCGATGTTACCTTGAGGTTGAGTGTTATGATAACAACAAAAACCTTCTCCTGCCAAGGTCCCTGTCATAGCAAACCTGGACCTACAAAACACAGAAAATACTTTTGTACGATACGATCCACAATTAGGCATAATTAGCAGCTGTTGTAAAAACTAGCGGATTTTAACTTTTCACCATTGGCTACAGTATGACAGCTCTCGGCCAATCAGCTGTTGGGGCCCAGCTGATCGCAGTTGCGCGCGCACCACAACACAAGGTACACCGTGGTCGTGGACAAGCGGGGATCAGTCTGCCAACAAGTGTTGCTAGGCGGACGGCAGGGTTCTTGCGCATGGTCACAGTATAGCCAACAGATGCAGTCGACGACGAAATCTGTACAAAATGGAAACTAAATATAAGTGGCAGTCGCTACGGACAAAGAAGACGAACAACATGGGTTCATTATCGGTCTGTAATCGCGTTAAATCTGTTCGTACGATGTTCGTATTCACTTGTTGGACTATGGTGGATGGTTTCTCGAGTAGTTAGTGTCGATCTAGTGTGTTAGTTGAGTGTTTCTACGACGTCTTTGGATCTTGGCAGTTTGGCTTTGTTCTTGCAGACCCCTCGGATGAAACCAGTGCGAGGTACAGTAACTCAGCTAGACAAGTCTTGTCTTGTTTCACTTTCTAAGCCCGACCATTTTATGGACGTTTACTCTCTCATTCATTTATTAATTAGGTACCAAGAATTGTTAGCGCATTTGCAGAGCTTAACTTCGATGATAATATATAATATATTGTATGAACTAGGAATCATCATTAATGTAATTAATTTTTAAAAAGTGCTTCGTTGCAGAATGTGAGAGCTACGTAATATCTACGTGGGTTTGTGTTTCTCTTCTAGCTTCTGCTGCTGCTTTCAGATGGTTTGTGCAGAGGCATTTGCTTGCTGCGGATGCGTTCAAATCAATAACACAATCTGGGTTACCCTAGTCAGGAGCTCAATTTAGCCAGACCCCTTTTTATCAACGTGCCCTATTTAACTGCGCACAGACCCTTTCAAGGCTCGCTCGGAAAACCTAGATTAACCTCATTATATTCTTGATAGAACTAAAATGCAAAAGTTGACTACTGCCCCAGACCCTTTTATTATGTAGGTCTGTAACTGGGTTTTCCTTTGTTTCGACCTTGTTAATCTAGGCAAAGACCCCTAATTCTTATCAATGCACCCTATGCAACTGTCTGGTGTGATGCGTTCTTGGAAAACTCCAGGAAAACCCTAGGCTTACGCTGTCACTCCTCTGCAAGGCAGCACACCCTCGTATATTTTCTTTGTCTTCGTTGCTTGGAATACAGTGTTGCCTGATTGCGTCAGGTAGGGGGAAGGGAAGTCAATCGCACTTGCGTAACCTCCGTTTGTACTCGATAATCTGATCGTAAACCAATTATTTTGTTCATAGATTATATTTTTCTTAACATGCAACTCTTTGTGCCCAGCCCAAACCAGCACATTCAAGTATAGTTCTTATTATTCCAGTTTGAGAACTAGGGTCGGACTCCGAGCCGAGCTACAATTTACTTGCAGCAGGTCGGGGAGGGTGCATAATTTCACACTCCACCGCTGCATAGCACATACCCCTCCTCGCACGGGAAGGAAGTGAGATTATGATTTAAAATATTAATAAGTCGAACTGGACTTATGTAATTATTGCACCATAGCAATTATATTTGATCGTGCTTTCACTTATTTTTCATAAAATAATTACAATGGCAAAAAGAAAGTTACTGGATATCCAAGTGCTTTGATATAGAAATACCTAGGACTAGGCCTACAAAATATTTTTTTAAATGTCATGCTCTTCTCTTACGATATAACCCCTATTTTGTATAGGTAGGGGCAGTGTCCACGGCATTGCCAGTAATTCATTATATTATTATAGTGTTATTTATTGTTAATAGTTTCTCTACTACGTGCGTGCTACTCACAATTTGTTGGATTGCGTGTAAAAGTGAGCATTGCTGTCACTTTCTCTAGCTAGGTATAACAACTATAACACAGTTCCCCGTAAAAGTATCAGGTATATTAATGTATAATTAATTATGTTGGCAGCTTAATCAACGCCCCAATTAAGTGGGGTCGTCACTTGTGCCTGTACGTGAATAAATAAATAAGCTGCATCCTGTTGATGCCTTGGCAAAGTACGAGCTATTGAACAGATGCTAGAATCAGTTGTGTTTCGTTGTCACGTTGAGGGTGGAAAAATATGTAGCCTACCTGGGACAGTGGCGGATAGAGGGGGGCGATTTGCCCCTCCCCCATGATTATGTCCTAGATCCGCCACTGACCTGGGACAGACGAGTTCCTCTAGTTCGAACTTTACTATATTTACCCCCATTTGAATGACCATCTGTTTGGTTTGGTTTGGTTTTAGGGGGAGAAAAATAATTAAAATTAATGCTGAGAACAAAGGCGTGTGAAGAAAATCGGTCCACGCCCTACTTGATTTTTTTGCCATGCCCGTTTGTTTTTTGTGGGGGGGGGGGGGGGGGTTGGAGGAGGTAACGTCAAACGTCTACAAATTCGCTAATTAGTTATAATATGTCCTTTTTATTATGGTAGCCTATGAGGATACCTAAAGCATAAAAATATGACATGCGTTTTGAGCAAATTTTTGTTCGCACATTGTCCTGGCCGTTAGAACCGCTATTTGCTTTGTTGGCCCACTACCACCAGTCCCAGGTTCGACGCCTGGTTGAGGCACAGCATTGACCCGTCTGTCTGTCTTGTGTTCTTGCAGACATGCACGCAGCGATGATGAGCGGGGGAGAGGAGGGGGCGGACGCGAGGGAGGTCTTCAGCGACCTCGGGGTGTTGATCGTCGAGGGGCGCGTTCCCGGAGGTCAGAACGCCACTGGGAGGGGCTACGGAGAGGGGCCTCACTGCCCCAAACCAGCCCCGGCCGTCGCCGTCGCGCGCCACGACTGCGATACCAGGTAACTAAGCAACTTGCAATCAAAACACTTATAAAACATTCTAGATCTAGGTACTGCCAATGCAAATCTCCCCATTAAGTTTGTGTAACTGTTTTTAGTATTCTCCCAACTTAGATTTGAAAAATATCTTAAAAAATTCTGAATTCTGACTGATTGCATGAAGCGTGTGTGATAGACAAGTGTGAGTAAGTAGGTACTGGTACCTAAGTGAAGCGTGTGTGATCGACGAGTGTGAGTAAGTAGGTACTGGTACCTAAGTGAAGCGTGTGTGATCGACGAGTGTGAGTAAGTATGTACTGGTACCTAAGTGAAGCGTGTCGTGTGTGATCGACGAGTGTGAGTAAGTAGGTACTGGTACAGTGGTACCTAAGTGAAGAGTATGGATTTTGTATTTATTTTTTTTTTACAAACTGGTGAAAATAGTTTTTCATTTTAAGGTGAGGTGTTGTGTACCTACTTACTTTGTAGATAAGGCTATGTAAGAATAACAAAAAAATTTAATTTTTGTGGGTGAGAATTCATAGTGTCGGTTTTGGTGTTATAAGTAGGCATATGTAGCCTATACTTACGTACTTGTCCGATGGATTGCATTCATCTCAAAACTTGTATTATTAGTTATCTCTTCCGTAAACATGTGCAAACTTCTGAATTCCTGCTCCCTTAGCTGCGCTTGTGTACCTTGGCGCCAGGATCTAGCGGGTAAACCTCCTCAAACAGTAGTTTGTGGGGCCCCTAAATTTCAATGTATACCTTCGTAAACAAATGGTAATCCCTTTTTTAGTCAAAACATCATGAAATAATTCTCGTAAACTGAAATAAAAATTTGGCCTACGGCAACCGGGGTTTTTCTCCAAACCCTGTCCTCCTCATGCTCGGACCCCCCCCCCCCCCTAAATTATTTCTAGTTTTGCCACTGCTTGACACTGTGTTTTGTTCTATTATTTCTCGTTACGGGTTGATACAATATAGGTATTGTATTGTGTAACCATTACAACTCTGCGAACCCAAGCTGCATGATGTATTAAACACTTGTGTACATGGAATAATAAGATATGTTCAATTGTTCATGTGGAATAACTGCAAATGTTTTTCTAAAACAACTTCTTTATTTTACCTGGCACCTCCACATATTATACAAATTGTCATCTTTTAATTTGACCCAACCCAATCATTCAGCCTTCATCTGTTTGTCTCTGCCTAGTGCCTATGTTGTTTGACCAAGAAAGATTTAAGTCCATGGTTTGACTTTTCAACTCAACTAATTTCGGACTAAATATCATGAACAATATTTAATCAGACAGATTGATCACAGATAATAAAGTACATCTGCGGATTGATGCTCGGTCTGGTGAATCAGGGCTAAGCCCATTTACTGCTACAGGGAAAACCTGGTTTTCTCTGGACAAGTTTGCTCATCGCACATAGCTAGCTATCTTTGGTCAATATGATCTTGGGATCGGTGACAAATAATAAACACAAGAAAGCAGACGGATGCTGAATCTCTCGTTTTACGGACTTTAGAGCTAAAAGGTTTCAATATGTAGGAAGGTGTTGTCATTTCGACCCGGCACCTCCACCAAATACCTCATTATATTTTTTTATTGTTTTATCCACTAATGCACCAAACTTTAAAAATAAATTATTCATGAAAATCAATTTTGTGAAACAAAATATTTATTTAGGCCATTTTAAAAATTTTCCTGAAGTTTTGAACTGGTTTCTGCTGTGTGGTCTGAAACTGTACGTAATTCCGTTAGCTAAGTTGTGCTCAAAGTAAATCAACTTTTAAACATTGTAGAAAATTTCTGTCTGTGGTGAATTTTATTGTTTAGTCATTGTTTTGTGTTGGTGTGGTATGTGTCTTGCTGTCTGCAACGTGTGCAATCTTAAATAGGAAGTACCCACATACATTGGTATTTAGTAGTTACTGCAGTACCGTACATAAATATCTTTTCATTCACATTTATACTCCTGTGTGTACCAGTAGTAATTCCTCATTTGCAGAGGCAGGTGTTTGTGGTGAAAATGAGTAAAAAAATCTTGTAATTGGTGTATCTGTTATGTTTGGGAATGTTGAGAGTGAGATTGTAAATAACTTGCAGGTTAGGCTACATGACATAGTATAGTTAATGATAAATTCAGAGGCAGATATTTGTGGTAAAAATAAATGGTAGGCCTGCTGGTATCTACGGTTTGTTTTGCCAACAACCATTGAACTTCTTGGAGAAATATTCAAAATTTCTGTAAGTTAAGTACCTGTCTCTTCTTTTAGTTGCTATCCATCACTATTTCTTGGCAATTACTGGTACTGGTGAATGACTTAATGTTTGACAATTGGTGAATGACTTTTAAGTTTTAAATCACTTGTAGTGTAATATAGGAGAGTGATTTTTATACTCCTTATTTAAAAATAGTTTAAACAAATGTTTCCAAGGGCGGCTCTCTATTCCCCCCTCTGCACTCAGTCCTGGAACCTCGCCCCCCCCCCTGGACCCTCATCCTTGGTTCCAAGAGTGTCATCTGTAAACTCTAGAACACCCATCACATCGAGAGCTAGAGCCCCTCAATTATAAAACCACTCTTTATTATTTCAAATACCAATCATTTGATTTGTGTTACTTATCACACAGACTTAGTTCAAACAATCCTCTCGTATGTGGCTGAAGCGTGGTCTCTCTCTATCAACCAACCCCTCCTGACCGACGTAGGCGATGTGCATGCGAGCGATACCGCCGGCGATAGCGAGTGTTCTTCAAGGTACATCCCATGTTAACGTGAAACGAAGAGCGAAACTACGAGAGCCGTGGAATGAGGCGTTTGAAGGAAAGCAAAGTAAACGGAGATTGAATAGCTAAGACGTTCATCTTTGAGTAGCTGAGCTCAAGTCTCCTTAAAGAAACAAGAAAGGTATGTTTTACAAGACGCGTGACAGAAGGACAAGATGGTTGCTCATGAGCGCTGGATGAAAACCTCGGAATACCGGTTATACCCAAAACAGACAACAAACAACAAGATGAAGAACGAGAACATATCAAACCACAAGACACGATTACGTCGCCACAAACCGTTAGTTAAAGGTGCTCAAATAAACATCTATTTCATATGTTAACTAAATTTAATGAATGGCAATGATGAATGACAGAATGAATAAATTCAAATTCAAAAGACGCAATCCTAAATCCCATCTTCCCTGGGCTTAAATGCAACTCTCTTCAATGACAAGTTTGCATATATCGCTGTCCAAACTAGGTCGGCCCTGTCTATGCAAGCGAGCGGTGGGCTCGTTGGTTTGGGCTCGGCACCTCTATTATTATTATTGGTATTTGAGGGCACAAACGTCAAGGTCACGTGTGCCCTTACGGCACGCCCGGTTCCAGGGAAGATTTTCTTCACATTCTATCTGTTGCATGTTCTGTTGTGTTTGACATTAAGCTCATTACGTTGTGTAGTTTCTTATCTAATGAGATGCCCACAAAGTTGTTATGTCTGACCTGAAGTAGGCCTAATAATGTTCATTTATCCGTGGGCTGGGCTTGTATAGTGAGCGATTGTCTTGACATGTGATTTTAGAGTTGTTTGAACGAAATACACAAAAGACTCACTACTCTTTTCTGTACCCCACTGTTCAATCAATGGGTTGGTCATTAAGATGGTAAAATTAAAGAACTCCACCTTGTCCTTAATTCAGTTTCCTAGTTCAATGCCAGAAAGGTGCGGGTTCGATCCCCCCATGGTAATTGCTATTCAACATCCATTTATCGATCATTCTCCTGTGATGCTATTGCTCGTTATATCATAAGGCCTACTCATGCACGATACGGGTGGGATAAACAAGTTGAACATTCGTGCCTGTTAAAGGTAACAAAATTAACAATTTTCTTGGTGATTAAAGTGATTTAAAAAATGTTAAACAAATAGGAATTTCTTATTTGTTTCACATTTGATGAGATGATTTTTCTTGCACATTTTATGAAGATTAAAAAAAATTATATTTAGAGGCATTCATAATAACTATGTTTAAGTCATGCAAACTTTAAGATAAACACTTTTACCGGGTATTACCGTTCACATATTGCAGCACTTTATCCCACGCGTAACTCACGAGTGCCAGTGTGCGAGAGAGTTTATTTCCCGTCCCTGCTTCCAGCTTCCTGTGCCAGCGAGCAGAGAATCTCCGGAAACACCTCCAGCTGCTGTGGGAGAACAACGTCCCGCTCTGCGTGGAAGTCCTGCTGTGTCCCGACTGTCCGTGCGGGACTCAGAAGGCGGCCTGCACAGATGTGGCCAACGTTCCCTCGCCCGGGGACTTGTTGCTGGAACAGTGGCTCGTCTCCATGGTGCCCGTTACCAAGAGGTAACTGTCCTAGGCTCTGTGTATCAATGTGCAAGTAAATTTAACTGACAGATAACTTGTTATCACCAATTCGACCAATTATTTTATTATAAAATCAGCTGAATATAAATTTTAACTGGACATTGAGAGTTCACATGAGCTTATTGAAGGCATTCGAAAAAATATATATAAATATAAATTTTAAAAATATTAACAATTCCACCTATGGGAGTGTTTCCTGACTAACCAAATCGAGAAATGCATCCTTAACCCTCTCCAGGCCAGAGCCTTCTAAAGCGTTGCTCGGGTCTGAGAGAACTCCAGTGTTTTAATGTGACCCAGCAGTGCGATCACGTAAAACTCCAGAGATAACGATAGAAAACGATTTCTATCGTTATCTCTAGCTACAATAGATAACTTTTGCGATCACGTAACTACATAGCTAACGTTCTCTATAGAAAGCGATTTCTACTAGAAAACTTCTTTATCGACGTACGATAATAATTATCGACGTAGATATTATTGTACGTCGATAAATTATCGTACCTTCACAGCCATGTTTACAGCGTTAAATCGCAAATAAAAATCATTGAAAGGCAGTGAAAAAATGAAAAAAGCGGTAAATTCAAATACGTACCAACATGACGTAAATTCATATCGGAGCCTACGTAATAAAATGAATCAAAATATAATAATAATAATAATAATAATAATAATAATAATAATAATAATAATAATAATAATAATAATAATAAAAATAACTATAAATAATAAATTAAAAAAATAGTAAAAAAAATGTCTGTGTATTATTTATTGATTCATTGCATAATAGTAGCCTTGGTTACAATTTACAAGCCAACTGATTTTTCAAGTTTTATACAATCCCTGACCATCCAGAGAAAAGCTTTATTATTATTAGGTATGTTTAATTGGATGTAGAAAGACAGTAGGTCTTCTTGCACAACCCTATGTTTTGTATGCAAAGTTCATACTTCGATTTCCAAGGCAAAATTACAATTGCCATCCTTACAGCCTACAAACATTGTAGAAAAGACTTCCCTTGCAGATATGTTGATTGGCATGTTTCTATTAGCCACCATTTGGGAAGGTATACTAGGAAGGATAAGTGAACACAGATAGTGTAGGCCTAAGTTAACAAATAAGCAGCTACCAGTGGTGTCAAACTGTTTTCAAATATCAGGATTCAGCATTTGTATGGGTAATGGCACTTTCTCAGACAAACTACACTAATTGTTTTCCAATTTGGGTCTGTAGCAAGCATAAAAGTGTAAAATAAAAAAACTTGTCTTATTATAGGTACTTTTTATAAGGGAAATGTTGAAACTAATTCTACAGAAACAAGGCATTTTTGTTTACAATTCAAAATAATTAGCATGTGTGTGTGTCACATGAACACATCTACACAAGTGCCTCAGACTGTATAAATATAATGCCTCTTCTATTATCATTTAGGCCCTACACAGACAATTTTGTGTAGTGTTTTACTGAAATGCAATTAAATTTGGTTAGAAATTACATCTTTATATAATTTTGGCTTCACTCCTTGTGAAGGACAGAATTTACATTTTTAAATCTAGGGGAGAGGTGTTTTTAAATACATATTTTAATATCCTATTGATTAATGTGGTAGCCATACTAAAAGAAGATCAATATGGTTGTAGAGGAAGTAGGAGCAAAATGTCAATGATGCAGATTTATTAGAAATGTGGTAGGCCTACATAACTAGCTACTATTTGAGGTCTAGAGAATAATTGTGCTTATATTTTATAGTTTATAAGCATGGACCTCTTGCAGGCATACTACAAAATCAAATAGTGTCTTTGTTAAAATCAATACAATGTCTGTTTTAATACAATAATATTAAAAAATACACCCAAGCAAAAATATAAGTAGGGCCTACCTAATACAGTAGGCCTACCTAGGTAGGTACCGTCTACTGTAGATAGCTGTCAAGCCTATACTTACTGTACATAGGCCTAGGTTGGTACATATTTTAAAGAAATGTTACTACACAAAGGATTAAACATTACAACTATATAGTGCTTGAAAAGTTGAAAGCTGCATTCTTTAGCACCATTCACTTCAGTGTTTCTCTGCCAATCACCTACGGTACCTTGTTTAGCATTAAATATGGAAGGTACAAGTTAAGTTACCAAGTATTCAGATTTAAAATAGTTGGAAATAAATTGAAAAATTAAATCATTTATCTCAGCCGGGTATCGAACCTGGGTCTGTCATATTGGTCGTGAATTACATGTACGTGATTCAGTGTTTTGTTGATTGAGTAGGTAGAGATTCTTTTATGTGTACGGTAACAGAGAATAGCTGTCCGTAGTGGATCATAAGGTTTGCGTGCAGGTCCGAAGTTTGATCCTTGCTCACGGCCTGGGGTTTGGTCGAACTAATGTAACTGTAGGGCAAGGCTTGGGATAGTAGTTCTCCGAGCAAGATAAGGGCCTACAGACTAGGGCACTGTAGACTAGCTTAGACAAGTGATGAGTTAGCTAGGCTAGCCTATGCTAGGCTAGCCTATGCTAGGCCAATCCTTCTCAGGTTGACAATGACATGCACTATCCTATCGCATTCATCACAAGCATATATCGCAATATGAGAACAGCACCTAGCTGGTCTTACATAGGGATGACATGAAATTAACTGCGGGTCAAAGGCCATTGTGTAGGCCCTAGACCCATCCATTATGTGTGTCGGCATAGCCTACACCAAGCCCTAGAACCGAATACTAATGCGAAAAGTAAGGTTAGAGGAGCCCTGCGATCTAGGCTAAGCATCAAAGCCTCTATTCTACTGTACTATTCTATACTACTACTCCTACCTGCCGGGCTTAAATTGACTAGGCCTAACACTTGTGATATGACTAGTCGTAATTGGCCCTACAGAAAAATAATAGGACTTACTACGCCTGGCCCTAGGCCCCTAGCGCAGTGTTTGACAGACTGTCACCCACCAATGTAAAGAAGGTTAGGTTGTTATGCAGGCAACATGTACAGGCCTACACGGCTGACGGCTGGAAACTCGGAAGGCTGTAGCAGCTGTGCCAAGAGGAGGCAAATTCAAAATAGTCTCTTATGAATTACATATTTTCGTACGGGCGTATGGATGCCGGCTACACGGTGGACTAGAGTCCTTGTAATCTAGCCTTCATGGTAAGCTTACGCACAGTATGGGCTAGGCCTTACATACGCCTACGACAAACTGAGCAATTTGAAGATTATTTGATAAAGTTATTGAACCTAGATAGTTTATTATTGTTCTGCATACCTTGTTATGTGATCTACGTGTAACAAATAACATCTAAAGTGCATCATTTTATTGTTATTAAATATAACAGAGCTGAGGCGGTATTGATATGAAACAAGTCCGCCATTTGTAATTTGAGCTTTCTATAGGTGACAACTCGTAGCGCGATCTCCTTTGCTCACGCTAAATATTTGTCACTGTAGTTATCGCTGTTGTCACGAGTTACGTGGTCGGACTTTAGGATAGTTGTCACAGAATTGAGGTAACGATAGAGAGCTCATGAGCTTTCTAAGAAATCGAATTCTACAAGCTTACATGATCGCACTCCAGGAGAGTGTTAACCCTCTCCCGGCCAGAGCGTTCTAAAGCGTTGCCCGGGTCTGAGAGAACTCCAGTGTTTAATGTGACCAGGAGAGTGTTAACCCTCTCCCGGCCAGAGCGTTCTAAAGCGTTGCCCGGGTCTGAGAGAACTCCAGTGTTTAATGTGACCAGGAGAGTGTTAATATTATTCTCTTTATTTATGGTCAGAATGTCAAATGGTTCCAGGTTGATATCGTTAACCAATTAATAGTGAAAGAAAACAATTTTGTTTCAACTACTGTACTTGCCTAATTATAAATCAATCCTAAATTGATGACTTATCAGTATTTTACCCTCTTTCCTATCAATTCATATTAATAATTCACTACCGGTAGCTAAGGTGAGATTAATTCACTAATTAATCTGTAGGCTTACGTTCTTCCATTTTTAACAATTGCCCAAAGTTGTATGAGCACTCATAAATCATAAATAGTTACACATTTAACAATGATTGAATAAACCTTGTTTTGAAAATGTTTAAATTGTGTTCTCTATAATATGTTTCTTGACGGTTGTGTTTTGTCATGTTTAGGTGTTCTGACCCTCCTCCGATGACCGTGCGAGGTTTGTTCCAAGCCGTCCGCTCGCAGCTCCACTTCTCGCAGTTGTCTGCCTGGTGGAGCAGCAGCAAGGGTGCCAACCCTGCGCACGTCAACTACCGCGTGACGGTGCCCGGCGAGGCGTTTGCTTCTCAGTTCCGCTCCCAGTCCCAGCTCCACAGTTTCCCCATCGCCTCCGTCTCCAAGAGTACGTGCATCAAGGTCTCGGTGCGCAGGGCCGCCCCCAGGATGGAGGTTGTGCCCAAGGTTCTCTGTGCGGTTCACCACGGTTCGGAGATCGGGGAGAAGTCAACGGTGGACACTTTATCCGACCCTAACTCTCAGAATGTCGAGCACTTCTCGCGGAAATACCAGAGTCCGGCCCGCTGTAACAGCCCCTCGTCGTCCGAAGCCTCCGATAACCCGTTGTTTGCGCGTTGTCGCCGCGACGACAGTCCGCCGAGCCCGCCAATGAGCTTGCAGCATCCGAGACGCGGTCGACAGGGATTGGCCAGGAGGAGAGACGTGTCGTTCACGGAGAACATCCCCGGAGTGGTGGACGACAGGATGCAGAACCCTTGCACGCGGCCCGGGAAACATCACTGCCGTTGCGCGTTCGAAGAGGAGATCGAACCCCTACCTTCCGCGGCGCACAGGCGCAAACCATCCCCTTTCAGCGCTTCCAATAACAACCCGCCCGAACACCCCAAGTCGCAACTCGAACCGCAAGGATCGTCGAGTTTGGACAACGCGCCGTATCGGTTTCGATCTAAATCGCCGACTTTCTCGACGGAATCCTGCTCAAAACTACACCCCGATGAAAAGTGCGATCCCAAGGTCGTCTTTGCGGAGAAACAGGCCAAACGCATCAGGAAAGAGGAGAGCGAAGTCAAGACCAGCGCTGGACAGAAGCTGAACCTGGAACTAAGTCGGCGAGAGTTTGAAGAAGTTTTGTCAGTTCTCAGGTTAGTTCACAAAACTTTGAATAAAATATAGAAGCATTTCCCCTATTATCGTATTTTACATAATTAACATTTACTTTATATTTGACTGGACCTTGATTTTGTATTTTCTCATTTCAAGGTTTCTTTCTCCCGTTATCTTGGGCAAATGGTGTATCTTGTCTTGTCTAATCCTACCATGGTGTGTACCGTACTTACTAATATTATAAACATTGATTATTTGCAGGGATAGAAATGGACCATCTTCGCATCACGGCAACAAAGCACATTCTTGTTCTCCCGAAAATGCACGGAGCTTAAACTGCCAACCAAACCAAAAGTCTCAACCTTTAAACGATTGTAATTCTCTGGTGTACAACCTTCAAGCATCTCCTTTGCAACTGAAAACCTCCTCGACGGGCAAAGCAGACCTTTTCATGGAGGCAATTCTTCGAACAAGTGATAATAACGATGTCAAGGCTAAAAACAATAATTCCGTTCTCGGGAAAAATAGTAGGCCTACGTGTGACGAAGTTTCGGCCTTGTCTAGACAAATGTCAAAAATCAGTTTAGGCGTGGACAAAAAGTCATGCAGTGCGAAAGACTCTTGCGGCTCTTCATCGGGCGCCAAGAGAAAACGTTTTGATTTCAAAAGTGATCTGGACGAAGAACCGTTGCACAATTGTGATAGTGTTGGTGACAAGAAATCTAGTGACCCTCTATTTCTGTTGGACGACAATCTCCCGTCTGACAGCTTTCTCAAAAGTCTCACCTCTCGGGGAAAATTCACTGCCAAATCCAACCAAAACGAGTTTGACTGTCTCTCGTCTACCATTGACGAGCGACCGCTGTTGAGTATTCCCAGGAGTAATAAATTAAACAAAAGGAGATGTGATCTAAACGATAAAGTGCCTTGTGATGCCGTCGACGGCAAAAACCTAGTTAGTAAACCTTCTTTCACTGTGATCAACGATGGAGATTCGTACCCTCCACAAGTTAGCAATCCTAAGGGGCCGAGGACTAGAATCGAAGCTATTAAAAGTGATATTAACGTGCCGTTCAGAACGACAGAGGTGATTAATAAACCCGCGGGACCAACGAAGGAAGCGGAAGACTCGCAGGATAACCGCCAAGTTCCGAGCGCTTCCGAGAAGGCCAAGTTCCGCCGTAACCTGGACACGGCCGCCAGCCTGGTGTTCCACTCGAGGACGGGTCTCCCCCTGACTTCGAGCCCCGCCCCTGTGAGACGCAACGCGACGTGCTTCGACTTCGACAGCTCCATCAACTGTGTGTCGGCAATACGTAGTGCGCTGTTCGAGACAAACTCGACCGTCAGCCAGGCGGACGACAGCCTCAGTCTCAGCAGCGACGACGCGGAGAGCGAAGGTACTTGCATTTCTTTACGTTTTAGGTATTTTAACGTGAATTGATCCAAGGTTCATATCAGTGTGTAAACGCAGTCCGTTTAGTCTTCTTTTCATATTCCCACAAATGACAACATTATTGATTATTCATGTCATCATGTATTTTCTAGTCATCCAGTAGGGATAGGACTCCGCCTTCCTCTGATCCAGTTTGTCTCCTTGAACCTTGATGTCCCGGTACATTCACCTGCTCCACACATCCAGTTTAGTAACACTAGTAGAAATGTTACTTGGATTACAAATTAAGGTTCATACTAAGGTAACAAAGATGGCAACTTCTGTTCTGACTTAACTTCATGACTGTACTTACTGTCAAATTATCAACATTTGATGACTAATTTTTCTCAAGACAAGAGTAGGCCTACCTACCTAATTTGCTAGAGCATTTTCACTGTAAAAGATTCATTTAACAAGCTGAAGTTTAAAAAAGTGTTTTTTCTTCACATTATGGAAAAAACTGCATCACACATATATGTTGTAGCAAAGATTAGTTGTAGTTCGAAGTTAAATAATGTGTACTCTGGTAAGTGGTAACTTTGTTGTTGGTGTACTATAAAGTCAGTTCTCTTCCAGGCCGCTCCCCGTGCTCCCCCAAGATCTCTGTCCCCCCGGTCCGGTGTTGCTGGTCGCACTACACCCACCTCGCGTCGTCTCTCCTCGGAACCTTCGAGGAGTCCGTGTTGAACGGGAGGCTGGAGCCGGTCAGCACGGTCCAGGGTTTCACCGCCAGCCTCGGAGCGAGCGGTTCCTTCTGCCCCCGTCACGTCACGCTTCCGATCACCGTGTTCTTCTACACGCTCGGGGACAACGACAAGGTGTCCACGCCCTACCTGGTGAGTTATACATAGACTTGTTTCAATGTAGGTCTACTCTGCATTACTCAATTAGAGTAGCATAAAGGAGGAACCATCAAATTGTTTTCTTTTTGTTAAATTGCCATGCATGTGAAAGTATTTGAATTTTTTAGTAGAACTAGAAAAATGTATCTTAAATCTGTCGTCACTATGCCAAATTTCTCTATGTATGTATCTATTAATGTTGAGTCTTATGTCAATGACAAATCCTATACTTTTGTGGAGACAGTCTTGCAGAATAATAATGGAACAAATAAACAAACAAACAGGCAGGTGAAGAGTGTAGTTGCCCTCAGGCTATTCTTTATGTCCTCTATTCTCTCCCAACTCTTCTCCAATCCAAACAGAAGAGTGTGCAGTATCAAGTGTGTTGCCAACCACTTGACAAAATAAACCACAAACTTACAGGTTTGTCACTGTTTTTAAACATACAATGTTTGCTCCATCCAGGCTCACATCAATCTGGGCAAGAAAGGCTACAATGTTCCGCGCTGCGGTACGATCCAGGTGACGCTGTTCAATCCCATGGGAACGGTCGTTAAGATGTTTGTTGTGATGTACGACCTGACCGACATGCCTACCAACTCGCACACCTTCCTCCGCCAGCGCACGCTCTACATGCCGGCCAACACCGACGGCAGTTGCCAACCCGACGACTTCCAGAAGTGGCTGCGTTACCTTATTCACCTCAGGTAAACTTGGTTTAACTCGACCAAATGGATTCTACCTCAAGTCAATTTTTCATGCCGGTAGTCGAAAGATAATTTGTAATTGTAAAATTGTGAAAATTGTTCCATGTTTACTTTGAGAAACCCTACCAACGATTGTCAACAATGATTAATGAATTGTCATCACTATAACTAATCCTCTGTTAACATACGACCTTGGGGGGAACGAGGTTTTCCATAAAACGAGTTTTTTTTCCACACCACGAGGGGGCGTGTAATAGTCAATGCTATATATTTTGTGATTTGTAAACCATGTAAGTGGGAAGGTTTGTTTAACTCGAAGATAATTATGCTCGTTGCAACTTATAAGTTGGTGTTATTAAACTTATTGTCCTTCATTTATTGTACCAAGCCATGACCCCCCGTCTGGGCCCGGGTAGAATTGACCCAGAGCATGGCTCTGCTAATCGTACAATGCGATTCAAGAGAAAAAGTTCACATTGCAAACTTCAGCTAGTAAGAGGGGAGTATATAACTCCCCTAAACTAGAGGCGAGCTCTAGTAATCGTCGTCTGGGACCTTTCCCTTGACGACTTCCCCGACGACGACAATGACACAACGAACGATGAAAAAGTCAATGACGACCACAACGTGAGAACCCCCTCTTTCATCCCCCTACCCTTGGCTGTTTCTGACCAGATGGGCTCTCTTCTCCATAACCCGTAGGCTACAGTGGTGCATTATGACCTCTTGGTTGACGCGCCCTTAATCCAAATAAACCAAAAACTAAGTCATGACCAAAGCTGTATAGTAATCACGCCTGTCATTTCAGAGTCCAATCCATTGATTTATACGTAACGTGCCGAGTCTCTGCTTGTAATGGGCAACCCCACTATTCATACACATTATATAAAAAAAAATAGTTGTAACTATCAGATAATCTTTCAGTCTCGTAGAGGCATGACATAGTAATCGTGAGTGAAATAAATGACTGTTTACAAAATTACAACACTACTGTATTTATGCGAATACAGTAGGGATGTGCGAATGTTCGAAGTTCGAGTTCTGAGTGAAAACAAAGTTCAAAAAACGTTTTATTTTATTTTATTACAATTAGGAAAAGGCCAATCGGCTAGTTTAGTATGATTGGAGAAGGGTTGACAGGTTGGGAAAGTACAAAGAACATAAATAGTTACATAATTAAACATAAAGAATGAGTCCCAGAAGGACGAAACGCGTTGTGGATTAAGGTAACAAAACAACTTTAAATTAGCTGCAGTTGTTATCAGCAGGTGAAAAGTTTTGTCGCCCCCAGCCCTTCAGGCTGGGTTTTATGTTCTTTGTGTTCTCTATGCTTTCCCAACCTGTCAACCCTTCTCCAATCATACTACTTTATTTTATTTTACTAATTTGTAGTAGTGTGCGGGCAGGGCACCCATTATTTGACATGTCAAAAAATGGTTCTCAGTTTATAGGTACAAATTTTAAAACAAAACATTGGATGGTGGAGGTGCCGGTCCAGAAGTTGCATACTTTCTTAGTGGAGGTGCCGGTCCAGATAACTTTTATATATTGGTTCAGTTTCGATACAGTTCGATATTTTTGACTAGTTTGTCTTTTTCAACTGGGAAAGTTTGAGTTAAGTTCAAAAGTAAAAAAAAGTGGGTTTGCACATCCCTAGAATACAGGCCTAGAGTATATATATATTTTTTATAATATCAAGTTAAAAAGGTGGTAGTATGCGGCCATTATGCGTATCAATTTGTCAATAGGTAGTAACATAATACTGTATATTTTACTGTTAAAAATGTTAGGGTTCAAAATAAAGGTTTTCCATTCATTTGTGGCCTATAATTGAGTGAATACGTACACATCATGTATTTTAGTTTAGTTTTATTCTTGTTAAATCTTTTGTTAGTGCAGGATTGTATAGTTCTGTGAATGTTATGTCTAATTTTGCTGCTTATGTGTTTGGTGTTATTTTAATCTAATCTACGATTCTATTACAATGCCTAAATGTTAACCATGTAAATATCTACAGGTGATAAATGAAATGTCCTTCCGTCCTAGATTCACTAGCTCCAAGTCGGGCCGCATCTACCTTCACACGGACATCCGGATGATCATCTTCCGCAAGTCCGACCTCGACACGGCCACCGCGCACGGAATGGAGGACGTCTCGTACGAGCTGCGTTCCTTCACCCAGGGGCCGACCAATCCCAAGTTCTCGTCGAGGAAATGACACAACCTCCGGTTTCACCTCCTGTTATGCTCAACTCTCATACTGGGCCTTTACCGTTTGTGTTTTCATGGGTACATATGTATATTAGTATTACCTACTTTACCATGCGTAGTTGGGGCATAAGAAAAATTTAAGCAAAATGATGATTTGCTAAATATTTTGTAGATCTAGTCTCGTTCATAGTGATGCATAAGCCGGCGTTTCAATATTGTGTTAAATTGTAGAAAGGAATCATTAAAAAACTACAATATTTTCAGCAAATTACAAATTAGTAACTCCTTGAGTACACAAAGTAAATGTGTATTGATGTATATTTTCATAGCAGGAATTGCTAAGACAAGATTAAGATTTTTAATTTCATCTATTCCAAATGTTCTCTAGTTCAGTGCCACCCTTGTTTCCCGGACTCCTACTGGTTTTATTTGTAATTTCTTCATGGACTATTAAAATTAGAAAGTAACTATATCAACTGTCAAGATTTCTGACAAAACCATTGCTACTGTTAAACCTGGAGGCTGTCCAGTGTTCTTGGTACACCTACCTTTGGTATTGATAGAACTTTCTTTTGTTGAATGTATCGCTTCTTCAAGTCTGGGTAAATTATTACAGGGTCTACTAAGTATGGGTAAGTTCTGTTCTAGTGCTAATTTGAACACCATCTAAACCATTGGAAGAAAAACAATTTCACTGTGATTTGAGTTGGTAATAAAACCAGAAAATATCACTGGCGGTATAAGTTTTAATTTAAGTTTCGAATTAGCCCATGGCGATAAATGGTAGGGCATTTTAACATCGCAAATATAATGTAAAGTGAATGTTTAGCAAAGTTCTTGGTTTATCACAATTTCATCTCTAAATCTTGTAGGTGTTTGTGTCATTTTCAAAGTTCTGAAATATATATGACTTGGATGAACTGTAGACCTAATTGGCATTTGTATTGTAATGAATTCATACAACAATACATAGTGTACATAAATAAATTTGTGTTAAAAATAATGACGCCTTCAATGCTATTGTGGACACTGGTACCATTAAGCACATTTTTAAGACATTTTGTGCTGACAAACTATAGGTTTATAATATTCATGTGATCAGTATAGGTATGTTCCAAAATATTGATGGTCATCATTGTTGTCATATCTACTTGGAGGGAAAGTCTTTACAATATGATATTCCGTACTATTAAATGTTTTTTGAGGGTACTCTTGCATTTTACCCGCACATGTTCGTCTACAGCAGTCTTCTACACGAATACCGCTTCATGACACTGGTCTTGAGCACTCTCGTAAAACTCGTTAATGTGTGTGTGTGTGTGTACCTAATACCTTTCAACAATAATGGAGAGTTCTACTATGGTACTATTAACGTAAACATGAAAAATGTTCACCTGCTATAGCTGAAATCGTTTTATTCAAGCTTGGATTTTAGACTTAGTAGTTAGTACAACAAACATTTTGGGCCCAAAATTTACCATAACTTCAAATAAAAAAATCCAAGCAGATAAACCCCGTTGACATACATTGACATTTCACAACAACTGTACATGCTGATTGCTTTAAGATGTTTGTTTCCAGCTAATGAGGCAGGCAGTTTTTATTTTAATAATGCCCGTACGTAATTTGTAACAGATTCAAACAAGCTATTTTGAACTAACTACCCCTAAATGGACCGAGCCGAGCAAGGCGATCTTTCTATTCTAGAGAACTTTCCATAGATGGAAATCACCTAGAGTAGAAGATCTTCTCACGAGGCAAACATCTATTTCTGTATTTCAAGATCGGAATAGTTTAGAAAGCGTCTAGTAGGTATATGTCAAGCGAACACACTAAAGAAAATCATTATCAATATCTTCACGATCTTTATGACATGTCATAGTCAGATACAAAATTTCACAAAGCCTTTGCTCATTTGTTACCGTTTTAAATTTTATTTTGAAGTTACACAAAGCTATTGTTGCCCACATAGTTAAACTAAAATCTAAACTAAATATATATTGTAAATATCATGAGCTAAAGCTTCTATTGTTCATTTCCTCTTCAGATACAAGTACCTGTACCCAATTATGTGCAATAACCAATCAACAAATAGCAGTTAATAAAACTTCGGTAAACAATCCCATCTCCCCGTAGTTTTGAAAAGGTATTCAGTATGTGTGCAAGAAAAAATTACCTATGTCTGTTTCATGTGCTCCTTAAAAGATTAGAAGTAAATTTGTCTATTTGACTCCCTATTTTAACCTACAGCCAAAGTCAAATATAATCAGAACTTTCTTAATACTACTAGTATTGCAGTACATGTATATTGTAGAAATGCTGGGACATTGTCGATATTATACAAGGAATATTACACTGGGACTGAAGTCATGCGCTGATCGGAGCCAATTGCAATCTTTGGTTGGCGTTGACTACAATCGAATGGGTCGAGAATGTTCTAAACTGCCAACTGCAGTTGCGGGTTGGATTTTTATGGTTGTGCCCTTGCATACATCCGTTCCGATTGTTATAAAACAAAATACTGTTGCCAGCTGACTACAGTCCCTGTGTAATACCCCTTTATAGAAGCTTGAAGCACCATGTGTGTTAGATTTGCTGGCTTTGTATTTGAAAACTATTTTAAGATAGGGTAAATATTTTTTTAATCTATTTTGAGAAGATTATTTATCAATTGCTGATTGGATTGATAGGGAGATAGCCTTGAACGTGTCCTAGATCACAATACATAACATACGTAGAGAGTAACTTGTTGGGACGAGCGACCTGCTGTCTTGTCTGTACCTTCCTCATTGATTGTCACGTTTAACTCAATTATTGTCCATTAAGTGGTCCCTTATTTGGATTTAAGTAATAATTAAAGTGATGCTATAATAATAATTAAATGTATATAGATATAATATAATCAATATGATTATTTAAATGTTCCAGAGATAATCACAAAGTTTATTTATAATATTTAACCTTGTATCTAATGGATTTGTAGCCTAATAAGCAAACAGAAATATAGCAATTAGGCTATGTATTGTAAATTTAGAAAATAAATCTATCTTTATAGGATAGTATTAAAAATAAAAATATAAACAATTCAATGGTGTTCTTTCACCTTTTCCTTGCAAACCTTCCTTCTCCTAAGAAAAGGGTAGGCCCCTTGTCCCCCGCATCCCTACGTCCCTCCCTTCGTCTCGATTAGCAAGTTGCATAAATATGAGACGTAAAGCAATATCCAATCCATACTTGATATAGGCCTACCTTAGAACGTAATTCACCAAAATGCGATATTATCCAAGTTTACTACTGTACTACCTAAACTTGGCCTTTATATGACTAAATCACTTCAGAATACACAGCTAGCTTCATAATATTACTATGTTTGGGCTCGACACTTTAATAACTAGCTTGCCCGGAACTAGAACTAGTAGTTGAATCATGTTTCTGATGGGAGCACAATGATTGCAAAATATAAGTCTATAAACTTTATAGATCTACCTCGGCTTATACCACAAAAGCCCTGGCCAAAACGGACAAGTCCAAATTTATTTGGATGAAGACCTGATGTGAGCGATGGACGAAATGGGAGGTGCGGGGCTGCGAGGTTACTCGTATCGATCAGGTATAGGTTGTAGGGCCATGTTTGGTTGTTTGATGTTTCACTACACCCCACGCAGGCCTATATGACATTATCATCTAGATCTATTAACACTATTCTTGACAGTATACCATAATATAAGTTACGACGTTTATGAATCAAACATTTCAATTGTCTGGCTTGGGTTTTTGGTGAGAAATTATAAAATTATGCCCAGTTTGCATACATGATGGAATATCGGTAGTTGCAGACTGAACCAAATAAGGCAAGAAATACATTGTAATTTGATAATTAGGTCGTAGTTTAATGTTCTCCGCTTGTACAGGAAGGTAAGCTTACATATTCCGCCACAACCGCGGTTATTAAAAGCAAGTTGTAAACATTATTAAGAAAACATTACAGAGGGATGTAATAAAAAGAAAATGAGTTAACCAGGTGGCCAACCCAGCTGGCGACCTCCAAGAATGTGGATGTGCAAATGATAAACCGACTGGCAACCTTCTTGTCCATCGTTGACAACTAGACGGAAACCCTTCCCAAGTCCTTGTTCCTTTGCCAGTTTACGGGCGACAATCATTAGATGACCCAGAAGTTGTTCTTCCGCGTCATCGGCTTGGGAAAGCTGCGGAATAGGTTTTCTTGGTATCACCAAGAAGTGGGTTGGAGCTTGGGGGTTGACATCGTGGAAGGCCACACACTGAAACACACAAATCAAATCAGTCTAAACCGCCAGGGAAAAAAGTATAAAACTGTGAGATAGTGTTTTTCATGAAACCTTACGTGTTCGTCTTCATAGATAAAGGTGCACGGTATTTCCTTGCGTAATATTTTGCCAAAAATAGTGTCTCCACCTGGACCGGCGATCTGCGCTTTTAGCACTTCGTCCGCCATTTTCAATCAGCTGACAGGAAAACAGCATAGCCTTGTAGATATTTTCATTCACAGCTGTCATCGTTGTCAAGTAGGCTGTGTGCCGCATTTGCGAAGATGGCGGCGTAGTAAATAAAAACATGCATGTTGAGTTTCTTCGTCAATTTTTTTTTAGATAAAGCGACAAACGGTAGTGTTCTAAATACTTGACAGTACGTATAGGTTGGTTATTTATGTGCTTCCGTTGGAAATGTTTAATTTTACAAAACTGTTAATAGCTAAAGTCGTAAGCGGTAAGCCAAAGGTTTAGTTATGACATAACCTCAAAATGACATCTTTGGAGGTGTTTCATTACGCAGCCCTAGGATCGCGAGGTTGCTGTATCGGTGTTATTTTGTTTTATTATGTACTGTTAACAAGTTGCAATTTAGAATCCTTGCGCTATGTGGAGGATCCCGTTAATTTACAATTTTGCGAAACATCAGCAGAATCTGGATCTGAGTGTGTGTCCACATCAAAGCTATCACAAGCATCCAGGTTTGTTGCAAGCTTATGGCCCTAGCGTAAAATAGCTAACATACATTATATTTTATCTTTCATTGATGTGTCTTCTTTTCATTTATAGGCCTAGATACATTTTGTATGATGTAAATCCTCCAGAGGGCTTCAATTTGAGACGTGATGTGTATATGCGAATGGCTGTTTTTGCAAGTAAATTACCGAAATCACAAGATTGGCATTTGGTAAGTAGGTGTTACACTGGTCTAATCTAATATGATCCTGGCCTCACACCCGTACTTCAGTAGGCCCTGTCTATAGGCCTAGGAACCAGGTACAAACACTTAACACTAGAAAAAGTGATGCTGCAGTTCACCTTTTAGGCTCTAACTCCCCACTAGTAAACACTTCTTAAAAACTAGCGGTACTTACATTGGGAACTAGTAAGAGGAAGAGCTTAAATCTCAATCCCTGGGGTAGGCGGAGGCCTAGCTATATTTAACGTAGCTCACCGTCATTCTGTAGTTATCATAACTTTCTGAATGCCCATTCTCTCTAAAGGCTAGCCTAGAGTTATAATTACAACCACCAATCACAAAAACAAATATTTTAGCAAAATGCTCTTTGCACAATAACCCTACGCCTACAACTTTGAAATCGGGGTCAATTTCCTAGCTCAGTGGGCCCCTACCTTTGTGTTGCCATTGTAGTTCCTTCCGCAGCCTGTGGTTAAATAGACAGACCAAGTTATTAATGGTATGATTATCTTACAGGTGTTGCCACCATGGAGCAAACTATATCATTGGCGGTCAAAAGATGTGGGGCATCAAAGGCAACTGGCATGGGGAGAATTCTTTGATGTTGTCAGTCTCAAGAAATTTGCACCAGTTGTTGAGATGTATGAATTTTTAGAAGGTTAGTGTTGTTATTGTTGGTAGGCCTACCATAGCCTAGTAACCCTGTTAGGTTGTTTGTAATTAAATGGTAAGTAAATATTGTTAGCTACAAGTGTATGGGCTTAGGGCTTATTTATTGGTAACATGATGCCTGTTAGTTAGGTAGGTACCCTACCTACAGAATACCGTACCAAGTATCAGTTCTGTTCAGTTCGAGTGCAATAAGTTTGTCTTAACTTTTGCTTTAAATACAGTAACGAGTATATTAACCCTTAAAAGTAGAATTATAATGTGTCCAGAAGGGAGAACGCTTTTATGCCATTAAATGGCAGAATTTGATGTGGGGGTAAGGGGACTTTGGGCTTAGGTGTCATTGCTGTTGGTAAAAGATGTGACTACGTAGCATGAAGCTAGAAGGGCTGAGTCGTTATAAATGACGGGTTCGGATATCCAGTCCTAGCTAGGATAAGACCTTTCAGCTACAGGTGAAGCTTACTGTAGGTGAGACCGTAGTATCAGTAACTTTTGGTGCAGTATGTTCAGACAGAGCTCGCACGTTTATACTGTAGGCCTACTGAGCTCACACGTGTATGTACTACTGTACTGCATGTCGCAGATGACGCCCCAGAAATATTGATGATTATTAATAATTAGGAAAACGCTTAAGTCCCGTCGCATTGATAAATGAGCTTTTTTGTAAGTTTTTAGTTTGGGTGGGATCTATTTACTTATCAAGTGCCTTTTGAACGCATTGTTGGTGATTGTTGTCAAGTTTCTATATTGTTACTTGTAAATTGTCATTATTAACCTAAAAAAACTCATATTAAAACCTTTATTCTATGGATTCTGGCTTACTTTTTCAACTTTCTCTTTCACAAAACAATACATCACCATTACCTACCTTAATGTCCATGTGAAATATGAACATTGTAGCCCCACCCGTTTCGTCAGAATCGGCCCAAATGTCACGAAAATATCGCACAAAAAATCGAAAAAAAATCGTAAAAGTACGATATTCATGAGAAATATTTCTTCGATTGTACCCAAAAACGTAGCAAGTCTAAGTTTAGAGATTTCGAAGGTCCCCTCCAATTTTCATCCAGTTCGCATATGCCGTTTGCCCGGTAGAACAGACAGAAAAACAAACAGACAGAAAAACAAACAAACAAACAAACAAAAAAAAACAAAAAAAAAAAAACACCCGAGCTAAATTTTTTTGGGGGACGGTGAAATTGAAGTCTTTGCTTTGCACATCCAATAATGTGTAGGCCTAACAATATTTCAAATAACAACATTTTGGGTACTTGTTCATTATAGAGACCCCCCCCCCCCCAAAAAAAAAAGGAAAGTAGGTTAGTGGGGTTGGGGTTACAAAATGAACAAGCACCACATTTTGTAACTGTTACTATAACCTTGTTCATGTTATTCACTAACTAGGTGCTCATATTCAAAGAAAATCATTTTGCTTACATAAGCCTAGGCTACATATTAAAAAGTGTTTGCTAAATACTAATATAGCCTATATCTTTCAGACTATGGCACCAACACTATTGAACAAGTATTTGTGCTACAACATTATAAGGATGCATTTGAGAACAACAATTGGGAAGAAAAGTTTGATATCGAACCATGTCAAGATGAAATTCCTTACCGGTACGGCTGGTTTTATAAGTTCACAGGCACTACCTACCTTACATAGATGCAATATTTGAGGCTTGTCTACTCAGTATGCTTGGTTTAATGAGTTCACAGTAGCTACATTATATAGACGCCATATTTGAGGCTTGTCTACTGCCTCAAGTAAACAATTTAAATTAATATGCTTTTAAGGCAGATAGCTAAGTGGTTTGTTATGGTTGTAGGAGGCATGAAAGATATAACTTCAAAACTTATTGGTACCTGCAACACGCAACACAGGCTTGAAGTAATCCGCATCCCTATTACCATGATCTCTTTCTCAGTGTTTGTAGTGTTATCATTTAGGCGACCTCCTTAGCTAACTTACATCTAGGCTGTTGTGTTCTAGCGTTGAGCCATGCTGGGACCTATTTTGGTATTGACCCGTTCTTGTACTATGTTTCTCAGGCTTCAGGCTAATGGAATGCACTCTGGATGGTTCTGGGGCTACGCTAATGTATCGGCGCAGCGAGTAGACTGCTTGTCTTTCCACGGACTGGCCATGCAGCTCAAGGATGTCGCAGCCAACTTCACATCGGTCATGTTTGACCACGCTGAGATTGCCCTGCACGACTCCTTCGGGGACAAGACCTATTGGAAAGCGAGACGCAGCATGCGCTTCGCAAAGCACCTCCGACAGTTGGCCAATGAGTATCGACGAGAGCTCCTATACTCGACGGACGAAGCAGACGAGACTCTGCTGCCGGAAGATTGGACCCTCCAGGAGGTAGGTGACATCACTCGGGGATAGAAAACCACTGGTTTGGTTACGGCATGTATTAGTAGCTAAGCTGAATTGTATCAAATAATGTAACAGAAATAGCTTTGCTGTTAATACGCTCTACTCCGAGGCGATGGCAAAAAAAACTCCTACAGGGTTGGCTTGGTCGTTTTGGTTTACAGTCCCCCACTGAAAATCAGTTATGTGACTGAGTGGGTTGACTCCATTGATATTAAACCCCTATAGTAGGCTAGATTAGCAGTCTCCTATACCTCCGCACAGGCGCGAGCGTAGCAAATTGAAGACTCAACCGGCCCATTTCAAGATGGCGATTTGGTGTTTTAATTTATGCTTTTTTAATGCAATAAAGTATTTTACTGGATTGTTTGATATGGTTTTAGCTTGTGCAGCATGTTATTAAACAAAAGAAACAATACGAAGTGATTGCATAAGGGAATTAAGTAATCATTTGGTGTTAAAGGCTAGTATGCTTACCTGTCAACCTGGCGGCAATCTTGAGAACTATTTGGCCACAAATCGCTCCCATTTGATTAACATGTAAACTGTCATTTTAAGATGGCTTCTAATTGTACCGGAAGTGGACCACCGACTGCTGGTCTAGCCAATTATATAGGATGTCTATGGTTGACTCTAAATATGTAGGTATTTATTTATTTATTTATTTTGTATAAAGTGGAACAAAATAAGAGAGTCAGCTGGAAGCAGCAGCAATGAAGTTCTTAAGAAGTGTCAAGGGAGTTAGGCTACCAAGATGGACAAGATAAGAAGTAATCAGAAAAGAACTGGGACTGGAGAGATTGAGGTTTAAACTAGGAAGTAGGGATGACATCGGGTACTCGGGTACCCGACTCCTACCCGACTCCTATCGGAGTCGACTCCATTTTCAAGGAGTCATGATAAATTGAATGAGATTGCACTTGTTGTCTCTTGTCGTTATCTTATCTCAAAACGTAAACATAAAACATCAGCGAGAGTCTTGGCCGGGCCAAGAGACAAGCAAGCTAGCGGGTGGAGTTAGTTATTGGGATTTTAGGGCACAAAACATTAAAGTTAACAGTGCCCATCGAGGGTGGGGGGGGGGAACGGCCGGACAGCGTTGTGCAACTAGAGTAGTGGGCTAAAAATAACTTTTGCAAAAAAAAATCAATTTTTTTTTTTTTTTTTTTTTTTATTGCGGATCGGGGAGTCGACTCCTACCCGGTTCCAAAGGCTCCGGAGTCGACTCCAATATTTACTACCCGATGTCATCACTACTAGGAAGAGAACGTCTATGATGGTTTGGACATATAAAAACGATGGGCAGGGAGAGGATTCCAATAAGAGAATTTGAAGTGGCAAAGGAGGGGAAAAGAAGAGTAGGAAGGCCAAGAGAGAACTGGGGAAGATTAACTCAATAAGGCGTTGGAAAACGGGATGAAGTGTGGGAGCATGTGGCAAGAGTAAAGCTGTGGGAGGACAGAAGAGAGTGGAGTAAATTGGTGGAGAGGAAGGAGTTAGATGATGAGGAAGAAACACTGAGTCAGGCAAGCTTAGTATCTACAGTTTCATACCCTAGATAATGGGGTGGAAAACCACTACTAAACCCGACATAGCTGGATCTTAGTTATGATGATTATTATTTATTTTTATAACTCTTAGCAATTAGGGCTGCACCTGATAGTTAATATAGATAATATGAATGTTGTGCTCTTTCTTTCTGAAGCCTAAGTGATCCACCAGTATTATTGATGGATGATGGTGTAAAGTTATTTGTGTTTTCCGGACTTTTCCCCATAGCCTATATTTTAACTACAAATGTGAATACAGTGGCCAGAAATCGTTGTATACTTACGCCAATGAAATAATGCAGATGCTTGGTAGTGGTGGGGGTAGAATGAATGTGCGGTAAATGGAATGTCGCCGTTGTGTATGAAAGAGAAATATCTTTTACCAACGCAAGTAAAAATTATCTGTGCTAGATCACAGAGTTCCTCCGTGTGCAAGATCCACGCTGAGCTAGCGTGAATAGAGTTGACAAAATTGTTATGTTGGGAAAACAATTTTGAGCCACCTGCATTCTTTCGTTGGGACCACTATACTTGGGTTGTGCATTTTCTTGTTATTGTATTGACACGGTGAAACGTGCTAATGGACCTGTCCTTACGAAGCATTTATTACAATAAGACTTAATAAGGCAAAAACAGACGAGCTACACACTTGATTGTCTTCATAACGGGTATTCAAAATCTTTAAAAGCTGACCTTCTTAGAACAGTTAGGTCATATTGAAATAAAATATATAAGAATTTTACTTGTTCTTTTTTAAATTTAATTAATTATCAAATACTTTGTTAATTTCTTGAACCACTTTATTTGTCAACTTCAGATCAGATCAGTGCAATACTTAATAGGCTGTCAGACGATCGATAAAATCGTGCGAGCCCTCGCGCGAGTTTATTACCATCCTTGTCACACGACAGACAATGAAGGTAACAATAACGCCATCTATTGGTGTTCACTGGTTACGTGTTATGGTAGTGGGTTCTGATTGGCTCTCGCTACCTCGACTCGCTAGGAAGTTGAACAAGCTGGACATTTTTCGTGGCGAGCGCGAGCTCGCGTTCACTGGCTTACCGTCTGACAGGGAGGCGGTGAGTTCCATGTAAACGAGTGCAGGCCTACTCCCATGAGAGTTACTCGCGCGATTTTCTCGATCGTCTGACAGGCGCTTTAGGGTATTTTCAACACCCTTCCAATGGCAACAAACAAAAAACAAAAAATAGACCTATTGCAGTAATCCTCTTTTATTAAATTTTATAAAGAACAAATAAAAGTCTTACAGGTCATCAGGGGCGGATCTAAATCATAATCATGGGGCCCCGGGGGGGGCAATTTGCGCGTGAATGAACATCCATGGGAAATGGACGAAGCACGGGGGTATGGGCGGCAGAGCCCCCCATTTGCAGGCGAAAAATTTTGAAATGGTTTTTACTTTTTAGAGTGCATTTGGTGCGTTTTAGAAAAAAGTGGTGGTCTGGATGCAATACCGAAACAACTATGTAGTTTGTGTGCGACAATTTACAATGCATTTAACATAAAATTGTGTATATTATAGTCCGTTATTCTAATGGAAAATGTAGATTTTTGTGAAAAAGATTAACATGACATATTAAACGTCAACAACAAACATCAAATTCGCACAATCACACAAAATTGGGCGTTTTCGCGCTTAAGTTCGGTAACGACTCCATTTTCAATGAAAACCATCAATAAAATAATTGAAGTACCACGTCTTTTTAACGATGAATAAATAATAGTTATTCAATATTTCCATTTTTCTTTTGGTCATGCGAGGGCGGTCCCCCCCCCCCCCTGCAGGTAATTCAAAAGTTGAAACCATACCTGCGCCTGCGCGTAATGTGGGCACTGGTTGACATCCCTAATTCTATCCCTTATACCTTATAGAACAGCGAGGAGGAGACTGGAATGTGGTGGAAGGAGAGGAGTGGTGACAGGACAGAAGAAGATGGAGAGGCCTGTCTTCAATGCCGACCCAACACAGAGTTGGACGTGGCAACAGATAATGATGATACTATTTGCTCTTTGATGAATTTAACAATGGTATCTTTCCACCCAGGCCCGGCGAGATGCTAAAGGTGGCAACTATGTGTGCGCTCATCTCAGGAGACAAGACTTTCTGTGGGGCCGTCCTAAAGATGTTCCAAGCATTTCCTCCACCGCTCAGCAGATCAAATACCAACTCGACAGACTGAAACTAGACACGCTGTTTGTTGCAACTGACGCTCCTGCCGAAGGTACGCAGATCATCAAGTAAACTGTGTTTAGTTTCATGCAAGTTGTTTTGAGGAACATAATGTGACCAAATAGGCCTACAAGGATTATGGAAGTCTGTGTACATTAATCCAAATCTAAGATTACTGTTGAGTAGGTACCGGTATCTACTACTAGTTCAAATTTTGTAAATTTTATCATAAATCAAAGAATGCCTGGGTATCTTTGATAATGATGACAAAACAGAATATCAATTTTGGTATTTAGCTAAAGCTAGTTTTTAATTATTTATGAAAATATGCATAATAATAATTATAATATAAATGCATTGCTTCTTTAACAATTTTTCAAAGTTTGAAACACGTCTTTTAGATTAAGACTAAGGCTTACTTTACAAAACAAAACAAACAGTAGGCCTAAAATAGCAAAGTTTGTAAGGTAATTAAATAGAAAAGTATGTACATGTATTAGGTATTTTAAATTCACTTTAATATATGTATAATATATAGCCACGTGTATGGTTGGCACGCATGCTTGTTAAGTTGTTTGGCAAGCCATAAAATACTTTGTTCATTTCTTGAACCACTTTATTTGTCAACTTCAGAGATTGACGAGTTGCGAGAACACATGGACGAGTATCGAGTCTTGCACTACGAAGCTAATGAAACTGTTCGAGCCACTTGCAAGGATGGAGGTTTGGCCATTATCGAACAAATTATTTGCTCGCACGCCAGGTACGTAGGTTTTAACACCCTACTGATACAATACGTACATTATCACTGACAAATATAAAGTAACTACGTAATACATATCCTTCCTTTTGGTTATATACGACACTTTAATAAATAAGACCTTCAAAAAGTACCTTTCAATATGTTGCCCCAGTGTCTAAATTTATTTCATAACAATGCATTTTTAGCATACCACATTTTTTACGCTGCGAGTTTAATATAATAACTTTAAAAAAAAAATTCCACCATCTAATGTTTGTTTATTTTGAATTTAGGGGTTGAAATGCTTTTGTTTTAATCTGTATCTAATGTTTAATTAGTCCTGACTGATTCACCGCTTTTTGTTATTCAATAGCATTAGGGTATCAATAATTAAAGATAGTGTGGTCACGAGGAACTAATTGCATGAAAATATTTATAAGTTTTAATTTGTAACAAATCTACGTACAAGATAATGTACCACAAAGTCTTGATTACGATATCTAGCTAGATCAACGCTAATTCAAGTTTCTTTTTGTTTCAGACATTTCATCGGAACCCACGAATCGACCTTTTCCTTCCGTATCCAAGAAGAGCGAGAGATAATCGGTTTCCCAGTTGACTCAACTTTCAACAGACTTTGCGGAGACAACAACGCGCGGTGTAAACCACCGTCGCAGTGGAAGATCGTGCATTAGAACGTTGCCAAAATACAAGCATTATGTGATACAAGTAGGTATGTGGAGATTTTATTTATTAGTATCTCCTTGTACAAAAAGTGACATGATCCACTCAAATATTCCGCAAGCAGAGAAACGTTTGAACTACAATGTACTCCATGCAGAACTTTTAATAGTGAGACTATGCGTAACTGGCTGCAAACTCTCCATGTAAGGCACTGTAAGTTAAGTTCAACTGTCTGTTTTTCAGCAGTTTAGTAGACACATTTTTTGTTTGTGTCTGTATCAGTAGTTTAATTCAGTTTTTAAAACCAATAATAATTAATGTACACTTGTACGTACGGTATATTTATGCTACAGAAAGCTTGATCTTATTCTTAGATCAGTTTAACAGCAGGTGTTAAGCTATAACCTACATAATTTCAGGGTATAAACCAGGGACGCATAATATAATCGATCGATAATCAATATTGGATAAAATCTTGATAATCGATAATCAAAACTCAAAAGTCATTCATTATCGATAATCAAAATGTCAATAATTGGTTGAAAACGGCCCTAAAAACAAATTCGTATTTCCTGCTTGGGCAGACAGAGATAGGTCACAAGGTGTCTTACTCAAGATTTATGTTTGGGAGCAAACTTAGCCGATAGTGAGTGACAAAAACAGAGACATCACAGACAGGACGAGGCAGCGAGTGGCATGAGATTGTATTGTTTTGAATTTCATTTACCACATTTGAGATTCCATCTATGTCGGAATGGGCTTAAATTTTTTATTGGTTGTATTGATACTATCGATTTGATAATGACATTATTACCATTTCAATAATCGATAATGTCAAAGTATTGATGTGCATCCCTAGTGTAAACCTATACAGGCCCTAGTAGGGATTAGCGATGTCATAGGGAAACAAAATTTGGACCCAGTTCCAGACCTTTTGAGAATCAGGTTACCCAAATCCTTTTCTTCTTATCTTCATATAACCACAGACAGCCTACTCGGCCATTATGTGTTGTGCTATTCAATAGAGACAGTATTCCCCTTGTACAGCCACGATCAGAAGTAAACCAAGGGGCCTAGAAGATACCTACATTTATCGACCTCGCTCGTGAATATTTGGTTGATTTGGTGTTGTTATATTCACAGAGCCTTCACTCAATGACGTCATCTAACAAGGCGTGAGGAAACATGGTGACCCTACTTTTTTAGTATTTGGCCTGTAGGGACTTTTAAATACTGGGCCCAGGGGGTAGTTAATACTAACACAAGGTTTGTATTATATTTAATATTTATGCATTCACCAAACACTGCATAACCTTAGTGCAGGCTTATTTCTAGTGTAGAAATCAATTAGGGCCAGTTATTCTAGCAACGTAAATAGGGCAAGCCGTCCACTCCTTGCCCATCCGCTGGGTGCTAGCTTTGTGTGACTTACAAGGTGCCTTTTAGAATAAAAAATCCGAGATTTCCCGAGTGAGTGTCGGTGGTGTCGGTAAAAGATTACCTTTGATTTACTTCTGAGTTCTGACGTCTAGTGTACATGCGTCATGCCCCCCACCCCCTTGGTGCATTATGTTGAGTTCAGCCTTAGTCCTTTCACAACTGCGTTCGGTAATGACATTATAAATAATGTTTGTTTGGCCAGTTCAAAGGCAGCAGATTTGTTGCGGTATTGTATTGTTCTATCCCTTCAGATCTGTTTTGCAGCAATAATTCAGAAGTTATAAGTTACCAACCCGGACGTTTAGTTGGCTAAGGGGCCTACCCGGAGAGTGGGAGACCCGGGTTCAAACACGGATAGATTTTGCAATTTCTGGGCTGTATTAAAAATGAAATGATGCATTGATTCTGTTCCTTTCAAGCGTGACTCGGCCATTCCTACATTGTGCAGATGTTGACCCAGCAGGTTATGCCCTGTGTGAAGTCTGAACTGGGCAGATGAGACCTTCCTGTTCTCATATCTGGGTGGTTTTGACTTTCTTGTTACCATACTCTACCTGGGCTCCTCTGCATCCTCTTCCCACTTCCTCGGCACCGACTTCTTAGCAGCAGATTTTAGATGCTAAGCTAGACAGCTAGTGATGTGAAAATTTACAACATTTATATTTTGGGGAACATTCCCACCTCCACATCACTAGATGGGACTTTACCGCCCTTTAAGACAGTGCCCTTTTAGTTTCCAGCTGCCCTTCTTTGCCAAGAAGTCTGCCTTATCATTACCATGCAGATTGAAGTGTGCACTGTGCAGATATTCGCTGTAGGAACGCCTCAATAACGTTATTTCATCATGTTAATGTTTGTCTTTATCTGCCGTGCCATCTGTCACTGTTTGGGGTCTGTTAGCTCGCCGGCCCCAGCTGGAGGGGGGGAAGCATCCGTGGCATCCCAGAAAAAAAAAATATATTTTGTCCATTTATTATCATATGAATAGAGATCTTATGAATGATGGATGAGGGTATTGTCCTGACTCCTGGTCATGTTATAAAACAAACATTTACCCAAAAAAGATTTGAGTCTTTTAAATGGTTCAGTTAATACCAGGTTTTGAGCAGCCCGGGTACCTACATGACATCTCTAGTAGGGATGCACACGATAGTCGGTATCATCATTTGATCTCTCACTAGTTTATTGTTCAACATGTCTTGCACTTCGTCAGCCCATGTTGCGTAGGTACTACTAACCCACGAGCTTTTTATCCCAACTGTTCTGACAGTGCTGATGTTTCATTACATATGTTTATAATACTCACTACTTCTGTTTAGAATAACAAATACTTTATACGTACTATGTTTTTTATTTTACACATTTTATACCCGGGGTCGGCAACTAGATTGTGCGTGGGACCATTTACCGGTGCTGCTTAACAGATGAGGGGCCACAGCTGATACGGACCCTAGAATTTCGTGAGCGATTTTTTCCTTTTGACTATGCTACATATGACTTTTTACTTATAATTGCAAAATACATGCAATAATCACGTTGTTTTTGCTAAAATACGGCAAGATCGGGTTTTAATTAATGTATATCTTTTAACAAAATCCTACAGTAAATTTGCAACGATGTTTATATGAAGAAGCGATGACTTAAGAATATTTTCTGAAATAATAGCTTTAAAAAAAATAAAAAATATATATAATTTGTCATTTGTCATTTCTATAGCCAGGTTGGGTGTTATAGCTGGCTTGAAATATGTCACCTCCTCTCTTTTTTATGCCTCCTCGAGGTATGCATAGCAGTAGTACAATATGTACATCTGAAAAAGCTTGGTAACTCTCGCAGAACATAGACAATGACAACAAACCATTAATTGTTATTATAATTATATTAGACTGGCAAAACTATCTCAAATTATTATAAAAAATATGCATTGAATGCTGGAGAAATCAATAGTAATTTTTGTGCTTATACATAAATTAGTAGGGGGCCACATAAATTAGTCTCGCGGCCCGCGGGCCGCCTGTTGCCTACCCCTGTTTTATACTTTCAAATCTTAGAAGCGGAGTGGACTATGTGAGGACACATTGTGCTTGTGTGTTTACCATTTGAAAGGTGCTAACAATTAAATACATGCTTCCTATATTATTTTCAGTGTATTCTGTCTGTAACCGTATTATTATTGCTCCTGCCACTTCTATTTCCTCTTCTGTTTCTAAGTGTATCACAGATAACAGATTGTAATATATGTATTATTTATATGTGCTATGTACGTGAACCACCAGCTTCAGTACGTATAGTATGTGCATCTAATGCTATGCAATGCACTGGTGAGAGCTAGTTTGTACAGTAAGGGTATGTTTTATTGTATTGTCCTGAATATATGCCTACCCTTTTTTTCATTATTAAGTGTGAAATTCCCTACAAGCTTATATGCATATGCTTATGCATCGTTTTTTTATATTACAACAAGAAAAGTTAGGGGGTCAGTTTATATTCAGGGTCGGCTTATATTCGGCACAATACGGTATGGTATGTTGTGTCAGAGCTGAGCTGATGTTAACTGAAGGTATAGTGAGGACCGATGACTGAGTATTCAATATACACACAACAAGATAAAAAATGCATTATTGCCTGGATACTAAGGCAGTGTTTTAGAGTTTGATGATACCTTAGTTTGATTGGATAAGAATCAAACTCAAATTTTGGGACAAATTTTGTGTGGCTTGTTGGTCTTGTTGTTAGCCTACCTACCTGCTTCCAATGCAGAAGGTCCAGAGTTTGATTCCCGCCAAAGTCAGAAGTTTTTTAACTTCTGATATGGACTTAAGTCCATCAGTTCTTGTATCAGGTATTTGCAAACAGTGACTTTGGAGCCGTCCTAGCAACGAGGCACATAATAAATTCAATGTTGTTCTGAATCGGCCTTGTTGATTCTGGCGTTGATTCACGGGTGTTCGCACTGTCCATACCACTGATTGCTATATTTCCCATTATAAAAAAATAAAATTGATCTTTGGTTGGTTATCGCTCACTCATCGATTGCGTCAGGGCCTACAGGGTTGGCTTGGTCGCTTTGATTTACTGTCCCCCACTGAAAATCAGTTATATAACTGAGTGGGTAGACTCTAAATACAATTTATTTAAATTTATTTATTTTTTATTTAAGAAACTCGTCCATAATGTTGGTTTTACTTATCATCATCATCATTATCCATCGCCATTTCCGCTTCGGACAGGGTCAGCTTGGGTTATGTATTCATAAACCTTCAGCTCTTACCAATTGGTATAATTTGTTGAACCAACTTAACAGTCAGTAGATGACTTGGTGGATGTTTGGTATTTTGTTTGTAGAATTTATTACCAAAGCTGGTGAGTGGTAAGTATTTATCCTTTCATTTTTAAATGTAGCATTTACACAACAATACTTTAATTAATTGAGTTGAAAGTTGCAATGCCCCATATTAATTTAATAAGAATGTTTATTGCTGTATGTTAATTTTAGACATCTTTACAGATAAGACATTGAAAAGTGATTATTGTGCAAGATATTGTCTAAAAGAATTGAGGTCAACTGATAACGGTCTTGTATTGAAGTTGAGGATGCTCAAGAGTTGCGAGGACTGTTGTACAAAGTGGGATTATCTCGTTGCGTGTCAATCAATGGTCCATGTCATGTAGGGTCTTGGCCAGTCCGATGCTGTCAAGAGAAACGTCGCCCCGACCTAGCCTCCCTGGCTTATTATCAAGTGTTTGTTACATATTTTTTATTTTTATTACTAACAGTCTTATATAGCAAGTTAGTACCATTTTACAAAGACAAAACTTCATCTAAATAAATGACAAGATGATTATGACATGGCAAATGATACACAGAGATAAAGAAGGAGATGGTTATGAACAGTTAACAAAATATCAAAAATATAAATAATAAGAAACATAAAGATAACATGCAACATGCATGTCAAATATCAACATATGGCCTTAATAAAAGCTATAAAACCATTACAAAATTGGTAAGCTTCATATATCATAATAAAAATATTGAAAATTGATTGTCTGCCAAGGACATTGGACGTACACACTATACAGCCAGCGTTCACAGCCGTCATGTGCAATGATGGACGGCGGTGAGAATATTTCTACACTCTTCATATTTTAGAAGCTCCTTCATAAAATGTGATTTAATCATTTTGTAAAGCAAATTTATTGTGATTATTGTCTCCAATGTGTACATAATTGGATGAGCGAAGCGAAGACTTCAATTTCACTTTGTGTTTTTCTTTTCACTTACGTTACCCCAAGAAAAATAGCTCGGGTGTTTTGTTTTTATAAGTTTTTTGTCTGTTTGTTCGCTCTCTACCGGGCAAACTGCATATTATGCGATCTTGATGAAAATTGGAGGGGACTTTCGAAATCTCTGAACTTAGACCTGCCACTTTTTTAGGTTATCAATAAAATATTTCTTATGATTATCGTACTCTTACGATTTTTTTCATTTTTTAATGAGATATTTTCGTGATATTTGGCAAACGGCTACTCCGATATTGATGAAACTTTATGGGAACGTTTAAAATCACTGAAAAATCGTACTTTTTACGATTTTCTCCCTGGTTTTTAATACGATATTTTCTAGATATATGGGCCGATTCTGACCAAACGGGTTGGGCTACAATGTTAATATTTTACATTGACATAAAGATTATGGTGATCTAGTGGCTCTTGAAAGAAAAAGTTGAAAAAGTTGGTCAAAATTCATAGCAATAAAGGTTTTAATATATACCTTTACAGGTGTATAATTAACTAGTAATACCAAGTAACTATAGAAAAAGTAATGAGATTCCACTTAACAACGTAATCATTGGACAGAAATATTCCGAAAAGCTCATCCATCAACGCGACTGGAAAAAGCGTTCGCGAAGCGGCCTAGTACTGATATGAGCTACTGGTATCGTTATCTACAGTTTGTATTCAAGTTTTCTAGTACCTAATATTTTGAATTCTTTGTTCTGACTTTTGATATTTTCAACATTTGAAAAACTATAGAAAACAAAAAGTTCAAGAACAAAGAAGGTGCAAGGAAAAGTGATACACACATAAGATATCTGCACTTGAGATAGGGAAGTGACATAGAAACCAATAAATCATGTCTAATAAGCTTAAGTAATTATCTGATAAGGCACGAACAATAGAATTGGCTGCCTCTCATGTGTCGTGACCCTTGTCACATTTCCTGAGTCAAGACACAACAAGAACTATGTTTGTGCTAGCCCGATAAACATGCAAAAGACAAATTTTACCGTTCTGTATCGAATTAACCCCAAACGCATCTGGAGCTAATTAGACCCGGCTATGGGGCTGCAAACTTCTTTACCACCACAGCTTCTTGTCAGTTAACTTGTTGTATTCTACACCTAACAGGTAGACTACTATTCGTATCGGTTATGTCTTGGCCCAAGTTCGCATAATAAGTGGTAAATAAACAAGTATTTAGAACCCGGTCAATTTACAGAACTGATTTAGATTTATTTTATGTGCATATAGCAAACACTTCAATGTGACAACCTTTGGATAAAGATGGCTCCGTTATTTCTTTTACATTTCTGTTGGACTAACAGCTATTCCAATTTTAATTAATGTTTTCTTATACATGTTTCAAGATAACTATAAATGTTTGCAATATTTTATTTACAGTCATCTCTGATGTAGGTAGCCACACAATATTATATTTACAGTTTTAAGTCTTACTGCACTGCAGTAGCTGGTAGTATATTATATGCATGCCTAACTAAATACTACTGTCTTATGTTTATTAAGCTATGGGATTAAGAAACATTGCATTACATAAACATTCCATATTTTTTCATGTACAATTTTACCTTGCACCTAGAAAGTATAGGCCTACATGTGTTGGTATTGCCTATTTATTTCATTTTCAATACTTACTAGTAACTACTACTACTACTAGTACTACCTTATGTCTATGTGATGTGTACAACTGTACATACTTGCAGTTTCAAATGGAATGACAATTCCTATTTCCATTCCTTTCATGGATGAACTGAAGCTGTTAAGTTGTTATTGATTATATTGTTCTGTTTTCTTGCATGTGTTTTGTAATGTATGATCAGATAAAATGTCATTGCTCTTAAAATAAATCCATCAATAAATAAGGGAAGTAGAGTAGGACAAGTTAGTTATAGTTGGGGTAGTGAGATGTTGACACTTCACTACAAACTCGCGTCAGTCTTCCCAGGTGTTGTCACTAAACCCAAAGATGAGTGCAGGAATAGTGAACGGGTGTGTGGACCAGGAAGAATATCAGGCCATTACTCTACACCCGAAGATAAGTGCAGGAATAGTGAACGGATATGTGGACCAGGAAGATGATCACACCATCACTCTAGATTCTGTGAACCCTTTACTCAAGAAGTTTCACCACGGGATATACGGCCCGGTTGCATTCAAGTGCGAAGAGATTGTCGCGCAACTGAAACATGTGAGTTATGCCATTACTTTATATCAGACTTGATAACCAATAGTGCTGGCTGGCCCTGGTGTTACCTGGGAGAGTCTATGTGGGAGGACCTCGGTTCGACCCCAGCCACCGGTGAAACTAACTGAATGTTGTCCTCAGCCAGGGGAGAGCCTGGAACTGAATCCTTTAACTTTTTAACACCTTCCCATTTTCTTTCTTTCTTCACTTTCATATTATTATTTTGTTATTGGAAAATTGTTACTTGATTATTATCTTTCGTGGAAAGCAATATTACAGAAACAGTAGAAACATTTTTTTTAAATTTTGCTCGAAATTAAGTTTAGCACCTAACTTAGTGTTAACACTATTATCCACAAATTTGCATAATATGCTGATTTCGACAAGAGACATTACATACACCCACCCCTCCCCCCCCCCAAAAAAAAAAATTCCAGACCTTCTTTCATTTAGCCAACACTTCAATCAGCTTCCTTCGACTTTTAAAATATTGGTTAAAGGGCTCGGTGGTCCACTAGGGTAAAGCGCCTACTTGGGAAGTGGGAGACCCAGGTGCTAATCCTAGGTGGGCTGGATATTTTTATTTTTCAAACTATTACGCCCACTTGTTACGCATGTTTCACTCCTGCCTTGGGCTCAATACATCATTGCTCTGACCCATCAACGCGACTATAAATCGTGTCCGCGGCTCCCCTGTCCACAGATCAGATAAGGTGCCATTGCTCTTCTGGTCTTGTAAGGGAAGTAGGCCAAGTGAAAGTAGCCCCAGTGTTTTATTGGCACTCGCAAAGTCTGCCAGGTGAATGTAATACCATGTTGTCACTCTACTCCGAGGATGAGTGCAGGAAGAGTGAACGGGTGTGTGCACCAGCACGATCACGTGATCACACCGGAGGCTGTGAATCCTCGACTCGATAACTTGTATTACAGCCCGGTAGAATTCAAGTGCGGCGAGATAACCGAGCAACTGAAACAAGTGAGTTATTAGAGGTAGCTCAGTCGTTACCTGTGAGAGGACCTCAGTTCGATGCCAGCCACTTGCAGATCTAACATGTAAGTTTTTTCTCTCAGTCGCTGGGAGGGGCTGTGTCCTATGACCTAACATCCTTGTCCTATAGTTATAGGTATGTTTGTCTGAAGAGGGGCATAATGTCTCAGTCGTCACCTGTGAGAGGACCTCAGTTCGATGCCAGCCACTTGCGTCCAACATGTAATTTTTTTCTTCAGTCGCGGGAGGGGGTGGGGTCCATGACCTGGTACCTTTCCTAGTTATGGGTAGTTTGTCTGAAGGGGGGCAAAAGTCCGTCGCCACCTGTGAGAGACCTAGTTCGAGCCACCATTTGCAGTAAAACGGTATTTTTCTCTATCGGAGTCGCTGGGAGGGGTGGGCCCAAATGACCTCACCTCTTGTCCGTTATAGGATGTTTTCTGAAGGGGGTAATGCTTAAAATGTCCTGGGTAGGCTCTTGTTTTTTGGGGGGGGGTGGGGGGGTGGAAGAACCGAGAAATATAAGAATGAACGGGTTTTTGGGTTGGGAGCAAGAACGTCGGGCGGGAAAGGGAGTGTAGGGGGCGGGGGGGGGGGGGGGGGGGCAAGATCCTATGTGACGCTCCTAAAGTGCGGTCATCCCTGGTGGGTGGGTCCATGGCCCCTAGATCGGGGAAGTAGAATAGGACCAGAGCTTACACTTATGCTCTTGTTCAGGCAAAAAAAGTGGACGACGTCGGGAATTTTCCCTTTTTTCCTTTTGACTTCCCCGACGAAAACAATAAAAACACAGCGATGACAAAGAGCCACGAAGGGGGGAAACCCCTGCCTTCTCTCCCCCCTTGCTTGCCCCATGCCGGGTTTTCGTGACCACACCTACCCGCCCCCGGCCCCTTAGGCCTGCCCCCCCGTTTTTTTGTTTTTTTTTTTAGTTTTTTAAATACACAGGCAATTAACGATAGCCCCACGCGAAAAATATTACCAGGGTGACAGATCGACGTAAGGTTTTCTTTAGGGCATTCTTAAAAACGTTCTCTAGGATGACCACCAGTGACATTTCTCATGGGGGGGGGGTATTTTTTCTTTTCCCTGGTTCAGGTAAGAAGGTTTGGTTGGAAAACGTAGTCGGTACGAAGGGTTCAATAAAAAAGGCGCCACCAAAAATGCCCCGATTTATTTTTTTTTTTTTTTTACGGAGATCTCCCACTGTTTCTCATGTTTGTTTCACTCCTGACTTGGTTCAATACACCATTGTCTATCCATCAAAAAGCGACATAATCTGTCCGCGACCCCCTGTCCACGACAGATAAGGTGCCATTGCTCTTCTGGTCTTGTAAGGGAAAAAGGCCAAGTGAAAATGGCCTGTGTTTTTTGGCACTCGCAAAAATCACCAGTGAATGTAAAATAGTACCATGTTGTCACTCTACTCCGAGGATGAGGCAGGAAAAGTGAAGGGTGTGTGGACCACAAGATACGTGTAAACCGGAGGCTGTGAATCCTCAAATAAGAAGTTGCACTACGGGATATACGGCCCCCCACACTCAAGAGCGAAGAGATAAAAAGCTCAACTCAAAAAAAGGAGTTTTTAGTTATAAATCCTTTTTTTTAAATTATTCTTCACTTGCAAATATATTTTTTATTTACTATCATAGATTTAAAAAAAAAACATTGTTATGGTTCAAAAATCAAAAAATAAGTTTCAACGATCTAACAATCTCTTACAACATTTCTTTCAATCAATCAGTTAATTGAGCAGAGAGTATTCTCTTCAAGTGGCTACGAGTGATGTTATTGAGAAGGAAATGTTCAAGGTCTCGATCTCCAGCATTGGCTTCAACGACTGAAGAAAATCTGAAGACTGATCGGGAGGTCGCCAGTTCGATCCCTCCACCGCCCAATCCTGACTGAAATTCGTGTCCAAAATGTTTTCTTTAACAAATCGATTGCTAAGGAATAAGTTGTCACGTCTATTGGATGTACGTTCACTGGTTTTCCCGTCCTCAAGAGTCCCGGCTGTTGTCTAGTCTTGAGGACGGGCCCTGCAGAGCGCCCCAGAAACGTTGATCCAACCGATGTGGCGAAATAACCCGTTTAGTTGCAATATCTCCGATACCATCTCGTCCTCGTCGTCATGAAAGATGCGCTGCGTGCTACCTACAGTGGCCACTCTGTTTGGTGACATGACATCACGTTATACCTACGTCCCAAGGTCTGAGGTGTGAAGCACATCAAGCAGGCGTCGCAAGGCCTGGCTGGGCCACACACACGTGCCCGTCGCGCCAAGGAGCGGGGACAACATGGCGGGAACAATGCTCAACGGCACTCGAAACAAGAAGAGGACCAAGAATATTCATCACATGCTCAAGTTTGACGAACTCAACCACAACTGATTGCCATGAAGTTCGAAATATTCGGCCCGATCACAGCCAGAGCGGCTGCCATTGACTTGGAGTTCGAAAGAGTAAGTCTTGAAACATTGTTTTGAATTCCTTGTGGGTAACCCATGCCCAGGCAGCGACGTCTGCGTGCCTCTCAAACTTGATATGTTCGGAGTGATATGGTTATTATTGTGAGGTAATGTCCAAGGGCTCTGGTTAAGAGGACTCGTACGCACGTCAGAAGAAAACCTTGGGATTGCCGGTGGAGGGATTCGAACCCGGGTCAGAGTCTCGCGCGCTTATCTTGTTGTTGTTGTTGTGTTGTTGTTGTTGTTCGGAGTGATATAGTTATTATTGTGAGGCAATGTCCAAGGGCTCTGGTTAAGGAACTCGCACGCTACCGGTACTTCATGAAGAAAACCCTTTGGGATTTCCGGTGGAGAGATTCGAACCCGGGGCAGAGTCTCGCGCGCTTATCTGTTGTTGTTGTTGTGTTGTTGTGTGTTGTTGTTGTTGTTGTTGTTGTTGTTGTTGTTGTTGTTGTTGTTTTTTTGTTGTTGTTGTTGTTGTTGTTGTTGGGAGTGATATAGTTATTATTGTGAGGCAATGTCCAAGGGCTCTGGTTAAGGGAACTCGCACGTACCGGTACTTCATGAAGAAAACCTTGGATTTCCGGTGGAGGGATTCGAACCCGGGGCAGAGTCTCGCGCGCTTATCTTGTTGTTGTTGTTGTTGTTCGGAGTGAATATGGTTATTATTGTGAGGTAATGTCCAAGGGCTCTGGTTAAGAGGACTCGTACGCACGTCAGAAGAAAACCTTGGGATTGCCGGTGGAGGGATTCGAACCCGGGTCAGAGTCTCGCGCGCGTCCTAGCTTGAGCTGCATCTTCTTCGCGCCCCCTGCGTCATCAAGTTCACGAATAAATGAGTAAATACACGATGTTTATAAATTATAGTCTACGCACTTAGTTACGTCGCGGATTTACAGTGGAGAACTTATAAAAAATCGTATCCATCAATTAAAAACAAAAATCAGTACGGTACTATTTTGACTATTAATATTCAATCAGTCTACTGTAAATTATTATAAAGATTGTTGAAATGGATGTGCAAGATTTTCAACTTCAAGAGTATTGTGCAGAAAACAATTATGATAAAACTCTGATAGTTGATTAGTTGCACGGCCACCCACAGAGTAGAACCGCTCCCGATCACAGTCACCTATACAGGTTGGTTCAAGGTCGACGTCGAACCTAAGATCTTAGAAGCCGGTGCACTTGTCAGTCTAACAGGTCGCCATGTCTGAGGTGGTCGGGAGCTGGTGCATCACTGTGCACAACATCAACCAGAACCTACAGCACGTGGACTATGCGACCATAGGACCGACCACAGTGCGCTCAGAGGACCTAGCCAGGGAGCTCAAGAATGTGAGTCTTGTTTGATAGAGAGAAATGCTGTAGGATTCGGGACTGATTGTCAGGTCTCTTCATTGTTGTATATAAAGAGAAATGATTTTATTCGAAATCTGCACAGGACAAAATTCGCGCCAACGGAGTCGAGTTGGTATCACTCTGTCTGTCTCTTCATTTCTGTCTCTGTATGTTGTCTGCCTGTCTTCGCCTCTCTCTCTCTATCTGTCTCTTCCACTATGCCAATCTACCTGTCTCTTCCTCTCTCTATGTATGTCTGTCTGTCTGTCTTCTGTCTCTTCATTTCTGTCTCTGTTGCTTTGTCTGCCTCTCTCTCTTCTGTCTGTCTGTCTCTCTCTGTCGTCTCTTCCACTTGCAAGGATGAGGTTTGGCCATTTCGAACAATATTTTCTTCGCCACGCCAGGTGACGTAGGTTTTAACACCCTACTGATACAATAGCGTAATTATCAACTGACAAATGTAACGTAACACGTATACATATCCTTCCTTTTTGTTTATATACACACTTTAATAAATAAGACCATTCAAAAAGTACCTTTCAATATGTTGCCCCAGTGTCCTAATTTTATTGTCATACAATGCATTTTATGCCTACCACATTTTTTTTAAACGCTGCGAGTTTAATATAATAACTTTAAAAAAAAAATTCCAACCATCTCATTGTTTGTTTACTTTTATGTTAGGGGTTTTGAAATGCTTTTGTTTATCCTGTATCTAATGTTTAATTATTCCTGACTGATTCACCGCTTTTTGTTATTCAATAGCATTAGGGTATTCAATAATTAAAGATAGTGTGGGCACGAGGACTATTGGCATGAAATATTTTAAGTTTTAATTTGTAACAAATCGACGTACAGATAATGTGCACAAAGTCTTGATTACGATAATCTACCTAGATCACGCTAATTCAGTTTCTTTTTGTTTTCAGACATTTCATCGGAACCCAAGCATCGCCTTTTCCTTCCGTATCCAAGAAGAGCGAGAGATAATCGGTTTCCCCGTTTGACTCAACTTTCAACAGACTTTGCGGAGACAACAACGCGCGGTGTAAACCACCGTCGCAGTGGGAAGATCGTGCCTTAGAACGTTGCAAAATACAAAGCATTATGTTTAACAAGTAGGTATGTTGAGATTTTATTATTAGTATCTCCTTGTACAAAAAGTGACATGATCCACTCAAATATTCCGCAAGCAGAGAACCGTTTGAACTCAATGTACTCCATGCAGAACTTTTAATAGTGAGACTATGCGTAACTGGCTGCAAACCTATCCATGTAAGGCACTGTAAGTTAAGTTCAACTGGCCTGTTTTTCAGCAGTTTAGTAGACGATTTTTTGTTTGTGTCCTGTTCAAGTAGTTTAATTCAGTTTTTTAAAACCAATACCGTACTTGGTTCCGAATATAGCGCGATGTTTTTTTTTCCGAAAATACAAATCTCAAAAACAGCAACTCGCGTTATTTTCCGCTCGCTTGCATTTGAAATAGCTCCTGAACATAGACCACGCCTCTATACAACTCCCCGCATAGTCTGCTGCGCTTCGCCACCGCCCACCCCCACATCGAAGCCACTGAACTCGGCGAACCTTGTGGCGAAACTGTCTGCTAGTCGTCAGAATCCTAGCCGTGATCACATCGTGACCTAGCTTGACCTACATAGATTTTGTTTGTTCGGGGTTTGTCTATCTACGTTGCTAAGAGCTAGATCTACGTAACGTATAATGAGTGATGAAGGAAAGATGCAAATGGCTCAAGATGAACAAATGAAGACTGCTGGATCGCGTGGAAACGAAAGGTTCCTCTGCCTTACAAATCAGCAAGGGATGGCGAAGGAGGTCTAGGCCAGGCCTACGACCATAGATACTAGGGCCTGTTAACCCCCCACCCCCCCTCCCCCCCTTCAGACGTAAACATTTGTGAAGACCAGGAATCAGCTTGGTGAACTGTGTGTTGACATGTAGCTTGTGCTTGCCCTAACCCTGTACAAAACCATAGCCCTATGACCCTAACATTGTTCAAAATGTTTTGTTGTAAGTTGTTTCATGTACATTTTAATTTTTGTCTTTGATTTTTTTCTTTTTTTTCTTTAAAATTATTCTGAAAAATTGGTGTCGTTTTATATTCGAGGTCGTAGCTTTATTCGGAACAATACGTAATAATTAATGTACCCTTGTACTTATATTTATGCTACAAAAGCTTGATCTTATTCTTAGATCAGTTTTAACAGCAAGGTGTTTAGCTATCACCTACATAATTTCAGGTAAAAACCAGGGACGCTAATTAATCGATCGATTAATCAATATGGATAAAATTCTTGATAATCGATAATCAAACTCAAAAGTCATTCATTTCATGATACTCCAAAATTATCAATAATTGGGTTGAAAACGGCCCGAAACACGTAGTTCGTATTTCCTGCTTGGGCAGACAGCAAGATCGGGGGGGGGGGGAGGTCACAAGGTGCTTACTCAAGATTTATGTTTGGGAGCAAACTTAGCCATAGTGGATGGCAAAAACAGAGACATCACAGACAGGGACGAGGCAGCGAGTGGCTGAGATTGTATTTGTTTTGAATTTCATTTACCACATTTGAGATTCCGTCTATGGTCGGAATGGCTTACAATTTTTTTATGGTTTGTATCGATACCAAGAGTAGTCATGTGACTCATCTTTGTCGATACTATTCGATTTGATAATGCATTATTACCATTTCAATAATCGATAATGCAAAGTATTGATGTGCACCTAGTGTAAACCTATACGGCCATAGTAGGGATTAGCGATGCACAGGGAACAAAATTTGGACCCATTTCCAGACCTTTGGCGAATCATGTTACCCAAAACCTTTTCTTCTTATCTTCATACATAACCACAGACAGCCTACTAATCGGCCATTATGGTTTGTGCTATTTCTAGGAGACCGTATTCCCCTGTAAGCCACGATCAGAAGTAACCAAGGGGCCTAGAAAATACCTACATTATCGACCTCGCTCGGTGAATATTTGGTTGATTTGTGTTGTTATATTCACAGAGCCTATCACTCATGACGTCATCTACAAGCGTGAGGAAACATTGGTGACCCTACTTTTTTAGGTATTTTGGCCTATAGGGACTTTTAAATAACTGGCCCAGGGGGTAGTTTAAATACTAACACAGAGTTTGTATTATATTTAATATTTATGCATTCACCAACCCTGCATAACCTTAGGCAGGCTTATTTTCGATGTAGACATCAATTAGGGCCAAGGCGCGGACTGGCAGGGGGTGCTGGGTGCGATCGCACCCCGGGCTTTTGACATTCCGGCCCACTGTGGAACAATACTACACTTTCAGTTTCAGACAAAATAATATTTAATGATTGTGTATTTGTTTTACTTCGAAAAGTGTTGCGAACAAAATACATTAGATAATATTAACGATGACTCATGGGTGCCTTAGGAGGCGGCTCTTCAAAGAGAATTGGATTGTCATGTTCTCACTTTTTCAGATTTTCATCAGAGGAACTAGTGACTTATTATTTTTATTTATTTTATTTATTTTATTTATTCAACTCACACAACTACAGCCATAGGCCATTTTTACATTGTGCAATGTAACATAATAACATTACTAACTAACTATACTAACTTAAAACTGAATCATGATAAACAGAAAAGTACGAATAGATACATGAATACATGAATACATGACTAATGATGATACGTTATAGTAAGAACAGAAAGAAATTTTAAGAATAAAAAAATTAATTAAAAATTAAAAATTAAATTGGAAAAATTAAATTGAAAAATAAACTAAGCCTGGCTAATAAGGGGTTTGTACTCTAGTTTGAACTCGGTGGGTGGTTCGCAAAAATGTCTAGGGTGGGTGTAGCCAAGTGAATTGTAGGTTGAAGGGTACCGGTAGAAGAGGGAGACGTTGATTATTTCAAGGCGAGGAATAGGTAAATGAAATAGTTGAGTCGATCTGGTAGCCGGGATGGTACATTTATGGAGAACAATTGATTAGTGGCGGTCGAAGATTACCATTAACGATTTTATGAAAAAACTTCAAATCGGCCAGAGAACGACGACTGGTTAAGGAGCATAAAATTGAGAGAAGACCATCATTTCAGGTTTTGAAGTGTTCTGAAAGTTTGTAACTCGATGTTTAACAATTGAAAGAAAAAAAACATAACACGATCCAACTTTCTTCAGATTTGAACACTGCAGACATAGCCCATTACAGAAACCATATTCAACGACGTAGCACACATGCAGTGAAGTAGGTTTCGGAAGGGTCATGACGTCACGAATTTCGGTGAAACGTTACATCATTTCCAAAAGACGCATGGCCCTGGAGGTGACTGTATCATATGATCTACAGAACAGTAAGTTTCCCCATCCACCAGTCCTCCCAGGTCACGCTGCTGCTCAACACGCTGATCGATTCACCACCCTACTTGATCGGCCCCATGGAGAGGGGACACGACGGGAAGAGGTTATAGACAGTATTGACATTTTCTGGGGTTTTCGGTTCAAATTTCCCAGTCGTGCAACACGCGGTAAAACAAGCAAGTCCCGGCGTTGAAGATGATTACATCACTTGCATCCCGAATGCGTTTCATAAGTCCAATTGCAATCGTCGCATACAACAGGAAGTCGAACATACAGGAGTCAACGGAGTCTTGCATATCATCCATGAAGAGTTGAGAGGAGGCCCAAAAAAGTACATTTTCCTTGGGGGACCCCAGAGGTCAACTGGACCCAAACGGGATTCGACCCCAGAGGATGACGACGCGTTAGAAAGACGGGTTTTTAAGGAAGCTTGGCGAATGACAGCAAGGAAATTACCAGTGAATTCCGAAGCGATGTTCGATCTTGTGCGAATAGATTTGCCTGTGACTCACCGATCGAAAGCTTTCGCAAATCGTGAATGCAACATCGAGTTGCTCTCCCGGGCTTTCCACAGCAGACATTGCTTCTTGTTGTACCATTACTAGTTGGTCTGGACAGGAATTACCTGGTAGAATCCGTGTTGAATGTTTGCGATAGTGTGGTGGTGTAAAAGTTAGGAGTCGCTGTGAATAATTCCTCTTCACAATCGTGGGACAGAATGGGGAAGCAGTGAAATCGGTCTATATTTAGTATATTTTTTTTGTCACCCTGATTTTAATATGGGGACCACGTTTGCCGGCTTCCAACAGTCAGGAAACACACCACATTAAAAAATTGTTGTTGAATAATATGGACAATGGGAACGCTAATTGAGGTGCGGTACTTTGATAAAAATTGCACTAATGTTTTCAGGGCCAGTAAGCACGGTGTCAGAGATAATTTGGTATGAAATTTGCGTATTTCCCTTGCATGGTTGTAAGACCAGCGAGACTATCATGTATAGCTTATTGACTTCTCGCCGCCGCGCTACGAGAAGAAATTTCGATGTGATTTCAAGTATTTTGGTTTTGATTTGCCAGATTCCACTACAAGGGTAGGCCGGTTGTGTGGTGATGGGGCAGCCGGCCCGGCAGGGGTGTTGTAGAAGTAGTACCCCACCCCCCCCCCCCACCCCCCCCCCCCCCCCCCCCCCCCCCCCCCCCCCCCCCC